>QEPC01001533.1:7854296-7873321 GCA_003113815.1 Sphenodon punctatus
GGGGGGGGGGGGGAGAAAAAGAAGTGGGCTTAATCGGACCCTAGCCATATGCAGGGAGGAAAAGGAGGGGGGCTTAGTATGGATCTTGGCTGTGTTTTGAGCTCTGCATTGTTGTTTTTCAAGCCTAGAATTTTGTACTGTTTTTCATATAATTTAATGTTTGTCTTTGTCTAATTATAATAGTTATAATATTTCCAAATTGTGATTACTTGTGTTACCTATTAAAATCAGCTGTGTATTAATAAAGCAATTTTAATAATATAAAATATTAATGCCTTATACTGGGACTAACTAGTTTTCCTGGGGTGGAAAAATCCACCTTTTCCACAGGACAGTTAAACCCCAGTTTTTACCTGGTAAAACACCCCCAGTTAATACTATGCCAACCCTGTATCTGACAGGCCAAACATGTGATTCTTTTCATATTTAAGTTTCCTTTTAAAACCAGCACAATACACAATATTAGACTCCTATCTGGTGTGGTTGGCACTTGGTGTCTATTTGCACGCACGCACACGCACACCCCTGCATGCACAAGGTTTGCAGCAAAGCAGGTGACTTGGTCAGATAATATTGGTTTTTGTAGCTTTGGTTCCAAGAAAACAGCATTGGCACTTGTAGTTCTGGGCTGTTTTTAGATTGTACATCAGCCTGTGTGTTGTCACTATTTACCAGAGTGGGGAAAACTTTTCCCTGCCGGGGCCACTTTGAAAATTAGCACAAGCTCCAAGGGCCATACAGAAGTTAGAAGCGAAGGTGTTTAAGGGGTGCGCTCCGAAAGAGGAGGGTTCAGATCCTGGATCTGTGCATGCCTTCATTTCTGAATTCAGTCAGCAGCCCCTGATTTATTTATTATTTTAATCATTAAATTCCTCTTTTAGAGTGGCTTTGATACCATATTGGTCTGGCACTTTATTTCTGAGCTATTAAATCCTATTGTTTTTAATACTTGTCAGTACTTGTTTGTCATGGTATAATTTGGAATAATACTGAATAATACTGAAATAATACTGAATAATACTGAAATCCAGTATTTTACTTCACATTATTATCATGATAAAAGTCTGGTTTTTTTTACTCCTGGAGTTGGATCTGAAATTTCATGCTCTGTGCAAGAGCATTCCAAACAGTCTTTCTCGTACTTCTGGACTCTGAAATTATTTATTTCATTTATTTATATTATTATTATTAACAAGCTTTTATATAGTGCCAGCAATGTACTTGGCGCTTTACAAAGTAATTGAATAGACACAGTCCCTACCCTAGGGTCTACAATTGGAGAGATGGGGGGCAGGGAGGAGATGAAGGAAGGGGAACAGAGGGAGAGACAAGGGGTGTAACATTCACGAAGATGCGAGGTCCCAGGTGCACGTGCTTGGCTTGGTTACATCAAGAATGATGACAAGTTGGTCAATGTGGTGAGGATATGAGTACACAGACCTCAGGTAACAGATTGTAATGGATGGAGGGTATCAGCAGGAGTTAGGTGAGGGGAGCGAGGAGTCAGGGAGGGCAGAGCGGAAGAGGTGGGTCTTGAGGAGGGATTTTAAGGTACGAAGGGAGGGGGCAAGGCAGATGCAGGCAGGAAGGGAGTTCCAGGCATAGCGGGCAGCTAGGGAGAAGGGACAAAGGCAGTTAGGGGAGCAGGGGAGGCGTGGGAGGGTGAGAGAGTGGACAGAGGAGGAGCAGAGTTCACGGACTGGAGTACGGAGGGAAATTAACACAGAGAGGTAGGGGGGAGCAAGGTTGTGAAGAGCTTTATAGGTAAAGACTAGGAGCGTGTGCAGGATTCGTTCAGGAAGGGGGAGCCGGAGAAGAGGGGCTTCACGTGGTTGAAGGGCCGGGTGAGGTGGATGACCCTTGCAACAGAGTTTTGGACAGAGATAAGGGGAGCAAGGGGAGAGCCGGTGAGGCCAGTGAGAAGGAGGTTACGCTAATCGAGGCAAGAGATTACCAGGACATGAACAAGGGTTTTGGCAGACGAGACAGAGAGAAAAGGGCGAATCATAGCAATGTTGTTTGTTTATTTATGTAAAATGTATATCCCGCCCCTCTGCCCACAGGGCAGCCCGGGGCGGCAAACAACGATAACCAATAAAACTATTTTAAAAAATTAAAACAATTTACAAATACAATATGCGGAGGGGGGAACAAAAAAAAACCTACCTCGCCAAAAGCCTGACGGAACAGCCAGGTCTTACATACACGCCGAAATAGCAGAAGAGTGGGAGCCAACCGAGCCTCCTCCGGGAGCAAATTCCACAGCACGGGCAGCCACTGAAAAAGATCTAACGTTATGGAGGAAGAATCGACAGGATTTGGCAACAGAGTCGATGTAGGGTTTAAAAGAAAGGGGTGGGTCAAAGATGAAGCCTAAGCTACGGGCTTGGGCGATGGGAAGGTTGGTGACTCCATTGATGAGGATCGACAGGGGAGAGGAAGGATGAAAGGGGAAGATAAGGAATTCAGTTTTAGCCATGTTGAGTTTGAGTTGACATTGAGACATCCAGGTAGAGATGTCAGAAAGACAGCTGGTGAGGAGAGCTTGGATAGATGGGGGGAGCGAGAGCAGGTAGAGAGAGAGAGTTGAGTGTCATCAGCATAGAGGTGATATTGGAAGCCATGGGAGGCAATGAGTTTGCCTAGGGACAGGGTGTAGATAGAGAAAAGGAGAGGGCCAAGGACAGAGCCTTGGGGAACACCAACCGAGAGGGAAAGGGGAGGAGGAGGTGGAGTTGGCAAGAGACACATTGAAGGAGCAGTCAGAGAGGTAGGAGGAGAACCAGTCGAGGATGGAGCCACGGAAACCAAGGGAGTGAAGTGAGTGAGTGGTCAACAGTATCAAAGGCAGCAGAGAGGTCAAGGAGGACAAGAATGGAGTAGAGACTATTCGGTTTAGCCACAAGAAGATCATTGATGATCTTAGCAAGAGCAGTTTCAGTAGAGTGAAGGGGGAAAAAGCCAGATTGGAGGGGGTCAAGGGAGGAGTTGGCGGAGAGGAGGTCGAGGCAGCGGGAGTAGACAACACGTTCAAGAAGCTTGGAAGTAAAAGGAAGGAGTGAGACAGGACAGTAGCGAGAAGGGTCAGAAGGGGTCAAGAGTGGACTTTTTGAGGATAGGAGAGACAGTGGCGTGCTTGAAGGTGGAGGGGAAGGAGCCAGGAGAGAGGGAGAGGTTGATGATGTTCAGGAGGGAAAGGGGCAACAGTGGAAACAATGGAAGTCAGGAGGTGGGAGGGAATGGGGTCAAGGGGGCAAGTGGAAGGGTTGGAGGAGGAGAGCAGGGATGAGATTTCTTCAAGGGAGGTTGGAGGGAAGGAAGGAAAGGGGAAGGAGTAGGAAGAGGAGAGGAGTGGGTAACGATGCTGAGACAGATCTTGTCTATCTTGGAGGTGAAGAAGGAAGCAAGATCCTGAGCAGAAAAGGAAGAGGGAGGAGGAGGGTGGGGGGACTTGAGAAGGGAGTCAAAGGTGGAGAACAGGCGGCAAGGGTCCCAAGGACAGGACTCAATGCGGGAGGCATAGTAATGCTGTCTAGCAAGGGAGATAGCAGACGTAAGGGAGAACAGACAGAATTCGTCAGCATGAGAGCGGGATTACTATTAAAATTTATATGCCACCCCTCCTGCCTCAGTCATCTTGGAGGGGCTCACAACATTTTAAAACATATTAAAATAAACAATTCTAAACTACAATTAAAAAACAATATAAAACCCATCCCACCCCATCTCCCTTGGGAAAGGCCTGGCGGAACAGCCAGGTCTTACACTGCCTACGGAAAGAGGGGAGGTCAGTAATCAAACAGACCTCCAACAGGAGAGAGGTCCGCAGCGCAGCCACAGAGAACGCCTTCCTCATGGTGGACACCTGGGAAATCCGGGGGATCCCGAGGAGGGTGCCCATGACCGACCGCAGGGGCCAATCCAGGACCTGGAGGTTGAGGCAGTCCTGCAGGTAGGTGAGGGGCCCCAAGCCTTTTAGGGCTTTAAAGGTAACACCTTTTAGATAAGACACTTTGGAATGAGGGATATCATTTGCATAAATTTGCATGTTTTGCATAGAATTATACAAACTTTAAATAGCTCGTTGCTTGACTTGGTGGCTGGTCTGAAAGTGTATTATTCTATAGCACCAGCGTGTACCTGCCACTGAATATTTTTTATTTAGAAATGGGTTGAATAGAAATTAAATTAAATATTAATTATAAACAATCAAGGGAGGAGAGAGAAAGGAGAGGGGAGCATAGGGGGAGAGAGGAATAAGTTCACGAAGTTGAGAAGTTGCAGGTGCTTAGCTTAATTACAGAAGAGAAGGGGATAGTAAATAAGGCCTAGGTGTTCAGGAGGGATTTGAAGGTTGGGAGACAGGGAGATGAACAGATGTGTTCATGGAGGGAGTTCCAGACATGGACAGAGTTTGGCTGGGGCTTGTGGGGCCAGGGGCTAAGACCTCCCCAGTCTGCTGTGGCTGAGACCTATAGAGCTGCTTGTAATTGCAGCGAGTCACCACTAAAGTCTGCTGTGTGCTGTTGAGAAAGTGAGGCCAGCTACCCAAGTCTGTTAAGTGGAGGAGTTCGTTACAAAACAAGGATGCCAGATTGGCAGCCACCAAAGAATAAGTCATGTAGTGAGAGATGTTCTACTAGAAACAGCCCATGGCAGTGTTGAGGGAGGACAAAGAATAGGACAGCATTATTTATACCATTAAGCAAAACAGTTACGCAAGAATTAAGTTCCTCAAAATCAGCGGAGTTCCACAGGCAAAGGCCAAGGCCAGAGCCCCCCCATCTCCCCCCACGGAGCTATATTTAGTTATACCATACACTCGCCCTTCCCTCTGGCAGTAAGCTTTTCCCACACTCCAGACACTTCTTCTGTCTTATGGATTCTCTGGTACATGGGGTTGTGGGTGGATTCTTGTGTTGCTCGTATTTAGGCAAACATCCATTACGTAACACTGAAGATCTGCTTCAAAAAAAAAACTGTGTTTTTTTTAAAGCAGACTTTTAAAAACGAAAGTAAACATAAGTGCCATACCCAGTCAGACCAATGATCTGTTGAGCCCAGCATCCTGTCTCTGACAGTGGCCAATCTGTCACTTGGGAGAAGTACCCAACAGGTCATAATGGGGCGATCCAGTCCTTGTTCGCTCTGAGCTCCTGCCAGCAGGACATTAGTTCCCCACACCTACTTGGCTAGTAGAAGTTAATGGACCTACCCTCCAAGAACTTATCCAAGTTAAAAAAATACTTGGTTTTAAATCTGCTGTCAGTTAGTTTCATGGCATATCCCCTAGATTTAGTATTTGAGAGAGTATGAGTTGATTTTGTTAGCCACATGGCCATAACAAAAACAAAATAAAAACACAAATACATATATTCAATATACTAAAAAACCCATCAAAAAGAAGCCTGCAGTACAACAAACATGCAGGAACAGGCCAATCCCATTAATTAACATAAGTATAAAATAAAGATTATATAACAATAATGAGCACCTTAGGGGCAGAGTTGGTCAGAAAATAGTGACAGTCCAGAGCACAGCAAATTAATCCCAACGAATTCAGAACTACCTCTTGGGTTGAGAGAGTAAATAACCACTCCGTAGTAACTCATTCCACGACTTTATAAACTTCTGTCATATTCCCTCTGTGTGTCTTCTCCAAGCTGAACAGCCCCAACCTATCAAGCCTCTCTTCATACGAAATCTGTTCCATACCATTTATCATTTCTGTTGCCCTTCTCTGTACTTTTTCTAGTTCTACCATATCACAACTTTAACCCATTCCAAGGTCTGGATTTGAACCCTTGACCTACCAATCACCTTTTCTAGGTCCTTTAACCAGAGGTGCAGAATGAACTGTTTGCTGTCGGCTGTTTTTAATTAATGCACCCAAGAAGGGCGCTGCATATTTCCCAGTCAGCTAAATATCTGTTTGTAAGGCTTTCAGAAGAGCATTAGCGGTGTGGCAAAACTTTGCCTCTGCCATGCTAGGAGCTCTGGGTTCTAGTCTGACCTATACCCTTGCCTTCTGTCTGTTAGATGCTTTTAAAAAATAAAGGAGCAGCTCCTAGTTTCTAATCTCAGAATTGAAAGTGATTCAAGAAAAAGGATGAGAAGCATAGACAAAGGAAGTAAGATTCAAGTTGTCAACTTGCTGTAACACTCTGTAAGGAATAGTGCCCTAGAGCTATGTCAGCTTGTCACTCTTACAACCCCCAATGTAAGATTTGCACTGTCTGTCTAGAACTACAGAACCTATGAAGTGTGTGGACTCAATTGAGCCCAGACTCTGGGTCAGGGGGGTTACAAGTAGCCTGAGCACCACTGGAAAATTTTCAGTGGGCAGGGGAGGGAGCAGGGCCAGTACCCCTTTGCCCCACACTCTGAAAATGACCTAGAAGCTCCCTAAGCAGCAGCGGCAGGTCCCAAGTGGCAGCATAGCTCCCAGTGGGGCTCCGGCTGCCTCCCTCCTACTCCTCCCACATGTGACACAGTAACTTGCAGTGGGGCTCCCAACTGAGGCTCTCCCTATGTATAGTGGGGGCAGCCTGAAATAGCTTTTGCTCTACCCCAAACTTGGAGACCCTGTACCAATTGCCAGGGGAGGTCCATAATTGTGACATAAGCCCAGGTCCACCTCTGCCTTGGTATGCCACTGCTGAAAGCTGGAGTTTTTCTAGCTGGTTGCACCTCTGCACGTTGGTGTGTTAAATGGAATCTGTCAATATTCTTGCTACCAAAGAGAATAATTCTATATTGGCCAGATGATTGTACTACATAATTTAATTGTGTACGTCTTTATAATTCTGAATTTGGGGTACTGGTATGTGATTTGATATACTCATTGAGCTGGATGACAAAAGCATAATTTCTGTGACTGCATGTTCTTTCTAAGCTGGGTACATTTTTATGTACCCAGCTGGTTCAAATACACCAAATTTCACAGACTTGTCAGTGAAATTGGAATGGGGTATTAGTATTCAGGTTAAAAGTCCACCACGCCTTCTGTGCATATGCAAAATGGCAGCAGCTGTACTGTGCTACATTGTACAGCTTGTTGTATGGCAGCAGCCATTTGCACATGTACAGTACAGCCCGCCACCATTTTGCACATGCACAGAAGTGTGGCAGCCATTTTGTGAAAGTGCAAAGTGCATGTGCGTGCGTTCAGCTCAATTGGAATTAGGACAGAGCTGATCGGACTGAATGAAACATCCAGTTCTGCTGGTATCGGAACAGGGCAAAACTTCTGCATTCAGCCCTAATTTTATGTACATACTTTCGGGCAAAAAATGTTGCCCCAAAAGGCTTCAATAAAGAGGTAGAAAATCAAGCATGTAAATCTTCATATGTTCTGTGATGTCCTAAGAATAGACTGTAAGCTCTTTAGGTCATGGATGTTGTATATTTATCCAATGTTAGGAATCCTAGGCACCATAGTAATGAAATTAATATTCAAATATACACTAAGGAGACAATTAAGATCAAGAAGGCTCTTTTCTGGGAGAGGTACTGGGACAGGTTGGCCATTGCTGCTAATAATCATGACAGCAGGAAGTTCTGGGGTCTGATTAATGGTGTGGGTAAGCCGAAGGTGGGTCCCTTTTTGGTGACTGTTCCTGAGGTTTGTTGGGTTGCCCACTTTCACTCCCTTTTTGCGGGCTCTTCGAGCCCGAATGATCCTTCTTCTTCTGTGCCAGATCCCCCTTTAGTTCCATTTTGGCCACCAGTTTTGGCATCTGAGGTCGCAGAAGTGATTGGTACCTTTAAAAATTGTAAAGCCCCGGGTGTGGACCTGATCCCAATAGAGCTGATCAAGGGATTCCTTGACTGGTGGGCCCCTAGACTGGCTTTTTTGTTCTCAGCTATTAATAACACAGGAAAGATCCCCCCAATTTGGGGCAAAGCGGTAGTGGTCCCTATTTTTAAAAAGGGGGACCGTAGTAATCCAGCCAATTATAGGCCGATTAGCCTGCTGTGCACCATCTCGAAGATCTATGGTAAGTGGCTTCTTCTAAGGCTGAATTTTTTGATTGAGAGGGGTGGTGTACTGTACCCAGAACAGGCAGGTTTCCAAAGGGGCCGTTCTACCGTGGAACACTGCTTGATCTTACAGCACTTGGTCGAGAAATATATGGAAAAAACCAAGGAACTCTATGCTGCCTTCTTGGATCTTTGTTCGGCCTTTGATTTAGTGAATAGGGAGATCCTCTGGGAAAGATTAGATTCTATGGGGGTGGAACCGAGGCTACTTTACCTTTTGCGTAATTTGCATGGTTCCACCTCTCTGGCGGTCAAGATGAACCCAGTGGACCGCTGACAGAGGATATTTTTACATATGCAGGTGTCAGGCAAGGTTGTGTTTTGGCCCCTACGCTTTTCAATCTGTTCATTAATGGAGTTGTGCCCAAGTTAGCTTTGCTTTCTCATTTTCCTCCTAAATTGGCCAGTAGGATCCCTCTTATATGCCAACGATATTGTGATTCTTTCACAAACCAAGGTTGGTTTGAGGCGGCAATTGAAGTGCTTTTCAACTTTCTGTGGTCAAAGTGATCTTATTATTAACTTTGAGAAATCCCAGATAGTGGTGTGTTCTAGGTCCTGTAAGTCCTTCCAGTGGTCAATTGGGACCCATAGCCTTTTGCAGGTTAAATCTTTTTGCTATTTGGGCCTGCTTTTTCAGTCAACGGGGGCATGGAAGGGCCATGTTGAAGGTCTTGTATCAACTGCGCAAAGAACCATATTTGCCCTCCTGAGATTATTTGGCAGGACTGGTAGGAGGGCCGTGGCATCTGCAATAAAGGTCTTGAATGCTAAGGCCCGGGCTCAAGCTTTGTATGGGGTCGAAGTCTGGCTACCATCTATCCCTTCAATTGTGGGCAAGTTGGACAGTCTCCAGGCCTTTTTTTTCCCCAAACCTTTTAAAGATCCCAAAGGGTACACCTTTCGCTGCCATTAGGTCTGAGGTTGGTCAACCCAGGTGGTCAGTGGAAGCCTGGATTCTGACTCTGAAATTCTGGGCCAAACTATCCAAGAGGCAGCCCCGGGGGTTGATCCAATACTGGAGAATGGATACTTTTAGGAGTTCATGGAGGAGGGCAGTGGACCTCTTTTTGTGTAAATTAGGATTTCACCCTGACTATTGGGTGGGTAAGGACCTGGCAGTTATGATCAGGAAAATTACCCTGAGGTTGAGGGACAAAGATTTGCAGGAGGAGATGGCCGATATTAGAGCTTCCTCCCATGTTTCTGACTATATGCAGCCAAGATACAAAATGACCCCCTATTTACTTTCAGCCATCTCCGCTAGGGGGAAATATTTATTTCTATGTGCAAGGCTCAATGCCCTACCTACGGCCTTGTTGGAGGACCGGGTTTGGGCTGTTGAGTTTTCTGAGCGCTTATGTCCCTTTGAAGCTCAGGATGTGGAGACGGTTCAGCATCTACTTTTTAGTTGCCATCTATATGATGGGATTCGACCGGTCCATCTCTGCCCTTTCCTACAGAAATATCCTGGTAGAACGGAGAATAATTTGCTCTGTTTGGCTTTGGCGGATGTGGATCCCTCCACTTCTATGACAATGGCACAGTTCCTTGTGGCGGCACTAAACTTACGCACCCTCTTCCTTAAATCTAGGCTGTCCATGGCCTGAGGGTTGTGAATTGTGGTACTATCCTGATATATCTGGTGTGTTTTGACAGTATTGTCTGGGTTTTATTTTAGTTATATACCTTTTTCTTTGGCATAGTTATAAAATAGTCTTTTTTGAGTTTGAGGCGAGCCGTTGCTTTCCCCTCTGGATTTTAAGTATGTATGTTACTTCATTTGTATTGTTGTTTGTATTGGCTTTGGTCATAATAAAATATATATATATAATATACACTATTAAATCTCTAATCAGCTTTAACTCTGCCCCATTGCTATAGCCTAGCAACAACTATGTTCGTGCATTACATGGGATTGTGCGAGTGGTCACAAAAAATTAGAATTTGAAGTTAAGCAACTAGAGGGGTGGAAAGGGAATTCTTTGAGGAGCAGTTGCCAATAGGCTTCCTGCCCCATTTTCTGCGAAAAATTCTATTTTAAAACCCATGCTTTGTTTTGACCAATTGGATGTCTACTTAATCAAAAATAGAATCAAAAATGGTAAAAGCACTATCTGTTGGCTCTCTGTGCATTAGTGAGGATACTTGGTCACTTTACAATCAGAATTGTAAAGAAACTTATTAGTTGGAAAATGGCTTGAAAGATAATCCATCTTTTTGGATTTCCACCCTTTGAAAAGGAGATTAAAGGTACAGCATGGAAGTACTTAAATAAAGATTGTTTTATTCTTTGTGATTCCTGCAACTAGACCTCGAAGAACAGCAATAAATTATTTGTTTAGAGTGTAGCCAGAACAAGCACGCTTCTGTCTGTCATCCATCTGCCTACTGATATAGGACACATGGTGTTCCTGAGCAAGTCTCTCGTGTCCTAATTTCTGCCAATGTAGAACTATGTAGACAAAAATCAGCAGTTTAATGTGAAGAAACCTTGGGCCACATTCTTTGAACATTCTTCACTTTCCTTGGGGAAAAAAATCATGCTTCCTGCACATTGCCTGGTTCATTACTATGCCACTTTTTCTCCATCAGTGAAGTTCAGCATGTCACATCTGTAGCAAAAAAATAAAACAAAAACACCACCCTTGCCCAGCCTTCTGTATTTTAGTGCCAGGCACTAACCACTCTTACCAGGTTCTCATGATGAGTGATGGTTTTCTTCTCTCAGGGAGGTAACTAGCAAGCTAAATGTTCCAATTATCAGCCCTTTATTTTGGAATTCAGGGTTCTCCAGCTTACCCCAGGCCCTCGGCCAGCACCCATAGGAATGACTAAGTTCCCATTCAGGGAGATGCAATGCAGTGAGTTAAGTAAAGACAACTAATGGTAGCTATTAAAACAGATGAAAATTTGCTTAAAACAAGGCAAATAAATAAAAAGTCACAATAGAAGTGTTAAGCCATGGACTGGGATTGCCTTTGTTTTCCCTTCTGGGATCAAGTATCCAATCGGGTTTGCAAGCTGGGATCAGCCCCTCTTACCTTCCCTCTATGACAGACCATTGTCCTTGTGGTGGAGATTTTAGTTCCCCAGCCAGATTGAGTTGCTCTTTAAAATAATCTCTCAAATAATCAGTGGCTCTCAAACTATTTGTCTTTGACCTCATTTTGAAACAACCATTTCCTTCCTCCTGGAAAGCTACAAGAACTGGTCTCCTCCCCTGTGCACAATCTCCCATTTTCCCATATTCTGGAGAAGAGTTTGACTCTGGGAAGCCAGGTAGGATGAAAAATAATGGTTCTGAGTAGGGTAATTGCCCCCACATGGCCCATTAACTGTAGCAAGAGTGTGAGGTTAAATATACAAATGCCCTTCTGAGCCTCCTGGGTTGCTTATTAATTAGCACTTGGTAAATAGGGCACTTGCAGACAGTGTCAGAATTTCATAGTTCAGCATAGTCAGAGACCTGTTTTCCATAATACTTCAGAGCAGTTATATTTTCAATATAAAATACCATTCTCTACATGGCATTATGGTCCTGGGAGGCGATTGAATGGGGTTGCCCGGGGACCAAGGTGTTTGGTGCCTGTCCTGAGGGCTGCCCCCCCCCTCAGGTGGGGGCATGGATCAAGGTCTAAGGCCCCTTGGGCTGCTGCTGCTGTTGAATGCAAGGTCTGTTGTCAATAAAATATCAGTGATCTGGGATATGATCCTGGATCAGACTGGAGACCTGGCTGGACAGTGAAGCAGGTCTGATTTTGGCGGACCTTGGTCCGGCAGAGTACTCCGTGCAACACCAGCCCCAACTTGGGGGATTGAGGGGGGGGCAATATAGCTATGGTTTTTACTTTTTAAGGAATCTTGGACTGCTAGGAGGTATCGGGTGCAGTTAATCCCAGGAATTGAGGCCCTTCACCTTGTGTTTGAGTTGGCCAGGGACAGAATTGGGGTGCTGCTGGTGTACCATGCTCCATCCTGCCCAGCAGCATCCCTCTCCGCTCTAGCAGAGCTGGTGTCAGGGGTGATGTTGCGCTTCTTGAGGACTGTGGTCCAGGAGATCTTCAACGTTCACGCCGGCACTAGCCTTGCCGGGGCAGAGCGTGAGTTCATGGCTGCCATGACAACCATGGGCCTGTCCTAGATGGTTAGTGGCCCCACACATGAGTGGGGGCATATGCTCGACCTGGTGTTCTGCTCTGACTTTGAGGCGGGTGATCCGGTAGTGGGGGAAGTGAGTTCTATGCCCTTGTCGTGGACGGATCACTACATCCTGCAGACCATGTTTCTAGCACATGGCAGCTCCCGGAAAGAAGTGGGACCTATTAGGCTGGTCCGCTCCTGGAGGCTGATAGAACTACAGCGGTTCCAGGAAGTCCTGGGAAAGGTGTCCTTGAAGGCCGCTCGGTTGATGATCTTGTTCAAAACTTGGAACATCTTGCTGGGTGAGGTCATTGATAGAGTGGCTCCCAGGCATCCGCTCCTGCCGCTTTGTCACCATAGAGCTCCTTGGTTTACTGAGGAGCTGCGGTGTTTGAAGCAGGAAGGGGAGTGGTTGGAGTGCCGCTGGCGCCACTGTCATGCTGAATTTGATTGGCTGCAGCATCAGACCCATTTGTGATCCTATGCTGTGACCATGAGGACGGCAAGGAAGGAATTCTTTGCTGCTCTCATGGCCTCTGCAAAGTCCTGTCCAGCAGAGCTTTTCTGGGTGGTGAGGGGGCTGGTCAGTCCGGCATCCCTCTGCCTGGAGAGGGAGGTTTCCCAAGCCCGCTGTGAGGAGTTTGTAAACTACTTTGCAGATAATATCACTCGAATTCAGCACAACTTTGGGGCTGGGATTGATGCAGAAGAAGGAGAGCTGAGGGTTATGGATGCACCGTCTGGTCCATTTCTGTGGGATCAGTTACAGGAAGTGACGCTGGCCAATGAAGTTGATTTTGTAGAAGAAATGTGTATTTGATACTTAGATTGTTGCTGTATTATTGTAAAGCTTGTGGACGATAGGTCCCCCCTCCTGGTGAGAGCAGGAGGGTAGGGGGAGTTGATGGGCTCCTTCCCTGGTGGCAGCAGGGATGGAGCATATGGATGGGATGATATGGATAACTGTGATGTATTGTAATAATATTGATTTCTTGTGTTATATTGAACTATGTGAGGGAAGGAGAGGGTATGGTTAATGATGAGAGATTATGCTATATGTTGCAATAATTGAGGGGTTATTTAGGTTATGTTACTTTGTACTGAATTATAATTGTATGGTTCCTTGTATAGTTCTACCTTTGTTGTTAGACGCCTCGAGTTGCTGTAGGTGAGAGAGAGCGGGATACAAATAAAAGATGAAATGAAATTAAATGAGGGGGTTCTGGGGTCTGTTAAGGCAACTGTGAACTAGATTCATGCATGTCCTGGCTGGTGAAAGCCTCCAGGGAGACTTTGGGACCAGTGCTGGCGGGAGTGATCAGTGCCTCCCTTCAGGAGGGCAGGGTACTGGACTGCCTCAAGGAGGCGGTGGTGCAGCCCCTGCTCAAAAAAATCATCATTGGACATTGATTCCCTCACCAGCTACCGACCTGTCTCTAACCTTCCCTTTTTAGGGAAGGTTATTGAACAGGTGGTGACCCAGTGGCTTCAGGGCCATCTGAATAGCAGTTTTCTGGATCCTTTTCAATCAGGTTTTCGGCCAGGATATGGCAGTGAGACTGCATTGGTGGTCTTGGTAGACAACCTTCACCGGGAGATGGATTTAGGACAATAAACATGCTTGGTCCTATTAGATCTCTCAGCAGCATTTGATACGGTGGACCATGGGTTGCTTTTGAGATGTTTGCAGACCATGGGGGTGGGCGGGACTGTCTTAGGTTGGTTCTGTTCGTTCCTCTGAGGAATAAGACAGAGGGTGGTGCTGGGGCAAGAAACATCTGGCCCCCAAGATCATGATTGTGGCATACCGCCAGGTTCGATTCTGTGTCCATTTTTATTTAATACCTATATGCAACCTCTGGGTGAGATCGTGAGACAGTTTGATGTGCGTTGCCACCAGTATGCTGACATCACCCTGCTTTACCTCTCTTTTTCGACGAAACCAAGTCCCGCAGTCTTGGTGCTTTCCCAGTGCTTGCTAGCAGTGAGTGACTGGATGAGGCGGAGCAGACCGAAACTGAATCCTGATAAGACGGAGGTGTTGATGGTGGGTAGGGCAGTGGAGGTGATGGCTCTCTTTGTGGAGGGGATCCGTCCCAAGCTGGCCCCGCAAGTGTGGAGATTGGGGATTCTGTTGGACCCTGGCCTCCGCCTGGATTGTCAGGTGGAGGCAGTGGCAAAGGGAGCCTTCTGTCAATTACATCTTGTCTGGAGGATCCAGCCATATGTTTCAAGCTCTGGCCTGGCCACCCTCATTCATGCATTCTTCATGTCAAAGCTGGATTACCGCAACGCACTCTACGTGGGGCTGCCCTTGTTGATGACTCGGAAACTGCAGCTGCTGCAGAATGCGGCGGTCCGTCTTCTGATGGGGATGGGCTATAGGGAGCACATTACGCCAGTGCTCCGAGCTCTGCACTGGCTGCCTATAGCGTTCCGGGCCCGATTTGAGGTGCTGGATTTTACTTTTAAAGCCCTACGCGGTCTGGGCCGCTCCTCTCTGAGGCCACCTTGCTCCCTGGGCCCTGGAGCAACTTCTGCTGTCTACCGGGGGCGCTGCCTTGGAGGTCCCTCGGGTGACCCGGGGGGCCACGGTGGAGAGGGTGTTCTCAGTGGCCACACCATGGCTGTGGAACTCCCTCACAGAGGAAGCTCGCCTGGCTCCCAGCCTGTTGGCCTTTCATCGGGCCTGTAAGACCTGGCTGTTTGTCCAGACCTTTGCGGAAGGGGGCGAGGGACGGTGAGGGGTTTGCAAGTGGTTTTACGTCTTTTTGCTGTTGTTTTTATTGTTTTAGTAACCCTTCTATGTATTTTTAATATGTTTTTAATGTTTTGTGAGCCACCCCGAGCTGCTATCAGGCTGGAGGGAGCAGGATAGAAGTTATTAAATAAATTAATTCAATAAAATAAATTTTTCCACATTTTTCAACTCCTCTTCAGCATTTAATTGAGAAGTTAATTTTCCCCCAGAAGTAGAGTAAATTTCAGTGTGTAGAAAGAATTTCTACTTCTCGTTACTGATCCAGGCAGAGTTTTCCCAGAATAAGGGCTCATTTCCCCCTAAGCTGGGTAATCATCCAGTCCGTGTACTTTTGTATGCCGACGATGCGACTATTCTCTCGCAAACAAAGGTTGGGCTACAGAGACAGCTTAATGCCCTGAACCTTTATTGCAAAGCTAACAACTTGCTCATAAATACCACTAAGACAAAGGTTCTGGTTTTCGGCTCCTCCAAGAAAATTTATCATTGGACAATTGGGAATGCCATCGTTGAACAGGTCCAAACGTATAAATATTTGGACCTAAGGTTTCAGGCATCTCTCAAATGGAGCCTGCGCTTTACTGCAATCAGCGCCTCGGCCAATGGGTGTATTGCAGCCTTGCTACGTTTTTTCTATAAGAGGGAGAAAGACTTTCTGGTCCCGGCTAGCAGGGTCCTGGATGCTAAGCCTAGGACCCAGTTGCTTCTGGGGGCTGCCGTTTGGGCCATCCATCGCCCCTATGATCTGGGCCCTTTTCAGGCTAGATTTTTCCATTCTCTGCTGAGGATCCCAAATTGTGTTCCAGCTGCAGCCATTCGCCTGGAGCTTGGCAAATGCTCTTGGAATATTTACCCGTGGCTCCAGGCAATTGCTCTTTGGATCCGTATCCAGCAGGCTGTAGCCCCAGATTTGCTTTTCTGTCTGAGAGAAGATCCTTTTGTTCGTTCCTGGGGCTGCTTGGTTTCTTCGAAGATCTCCACTGTGGGCCTGCCCCTGTCTGATCTCCCGCTAAAGGAGTTAAAGGTTGCCAAGGCAGAGGTTATGGTTAGGCTTTCGGACATCAGTCAGCAGGAGGACTCTGCCCATGTAGATGGGTGCCCCTTTTTGTCTCGCCATTTTCCTTTGTCTGCTAATTTTGCCAAGCCTGCTAGGTATTTGTTAACTAATTGTTCATTTAGGAGGATTTGCTTATTTTTTCAGGCCCGACTGAATGCTCTCCCCACCCGGATGCTTGAGGGGTGTTATGCCAGGACCCCTCCCCGTCTAAGGCTTTGTCCCTTTGACGGTTTGGAGTCTGAGACTTTGGAGCACGTTTTGTGCTCTTGTCATTTGTACGATAGTCCCAGGGATCTCTGGCTATCTAAATTTGTCTCTTTTGCCCGGTAGAACGCCTTTAGAAATCTCCCGTTACCTTGTTTCTGATTCAACTGACTCTATGACTTATGCAGTCATGTCTTTTTTACTTGGTGTGTTTGAGGCCCGTTGGAAGTTTTTTGCATTTAGAGGTGTCTAGTGGTGGTTAATTCTTTGTAACTATTCCATATATTGTGCATTGTTTTAATTTTTTTTATTTATATTGTGTTCTATTTATGCCTTGATTGGTTTAATTTATTTATCTGGTTGGGTTTTATACCGTACTTTTGTTTGCTATGGCATTTTGCTACGCTAATAAACTGAAACTGAAACTGAACTGAACTGAATAAGGTATTACTGTAGTATTTACCCAAAATAATTTCCCAAAGGTTGTAACAGATGCTTTTTTAATAAACCGAGCAGCCTACTAAAAGCTCTCCCATACTACTAAAAACTTGCTAATTTTCACCAAAGCCAAGTTTTGCAACTTAAAGTAGAAAGGACTTTAGATTTTAACCCAAAGTAGAATAAAATTCCTACGAAGTGGGGATTCGCCTCTCCCCCCACCCTCATCAGCCCAGCACTTATTGCTTTTTTTTCAGAGAACATGTCACTATTTTCAGATTATATGATCCTAAGATTTCAGGAAATATCCATGTAGGGGAGATGGATCCATGCAAAGATGACTTCTACTTGGGGTAGAGCAATTTCAGAGTTGTTTTTGCTTTTTAAAAATTGACCATTGTACTCCTGAAAAGTGGTCAGCATCAGAAAATGAAATCCAAAAAAAGTAATCATAGTCATCTTAAGATTTACTTAGTGTTCATAAATAGTTTCAAATGTTTAGTGCTGGAGAGGCAGTCTAAGAGGAAAAGGCCAGTTTCATCTACTTCTCTTCAGACGATTGACTCTTTGTTGTCAGTATATACGGTATTACTGGACAAAATGATACAAGTGTCCAGCCAACGTGTGATAACAATAGTGATGTTGCTGATTTCATGTAGCCAGCTTTACATATGTTTACGTGTACACATGGTTGAGTGGCTACCTGTTTTGTCTCCTCTCACAAGGTATCCCCAGAAGATACCCTTTGGTGCAACATGCCAGATTTTGACAAATTGCATTATCTGATAAGGGAGCTAAGGGGTGGACTGGAAGTGTCCTTTCTGCCCTGTACCTGTTGTATGATGTATCTAAGACAAACAGGTAGCCTACCCTGCCTCTTTATGGTTCTCTCGTACAAACTCCCATTTCTCTTGCCCTGCTCTCTCCCTGCTTGCCTGAACTCCTTCCACCCCCTGGCCCCTATTTTGTTTCAGTACCTTGTGCACAATCCATTTCCTCAACATCTTGTCCCTTCCCCCTGTATCAGCATCATAACTATGGAGCAAATGTGTTTTAAAAAAATGTATTTGCCACCTTGGGGAGTATACACTTTGGCTGGATTAAAAGTGTACCACATTACAACCATTTGGTTTGCTTGAAGGCAAAGTATTTTACACCAGTGTTTAGTAATTTAACAATACACAAGGATAACCAAAGATTCTTTTAAAAAAAAATGTTTAATCAAAAAACTAGGGTTTAACAGAGTAGTTAAGGTGAAGATTAACAAACCTGACCTTCATAAAACTTGGAATTAAGACCATGGCCTTAACTTGTATACCATATAAGCAGTAATGACATTGGGGCCAATCCCATGCCCCATGTGTGCTGCACGCAATCTGCATGCACTGCTGCCCAATCCACATGCACGTCCATTGGGCTGTGTGGAACCCATGTGGTTCCCGTGCAGAGGGACTTTGGGATTGTAGCCAATCATTGTAGTTTTGCATATTTTTGCTTATAACGTAGGCTCCATGCAGCCACACTTTGTCTTGGTCTTTCAGCCCCACTCCTCCTCTTCTGCGTGTTGGGAACTGGGGACAAGGAGGGTGAGGGCAGCAGCTGCTGTGTTCACATAACAATCTGTCTTGGGCTGGCCAGAATACTGAAACGCAGAACAGTGAGGTTGGGGACAGTAGCAATGTTGGGGCCACTTTGCTGTCTCCTGCCCTGATGCCATCCCAACACTGTAAAAATATGGTGGGGAGCTCCTCATTCCTCCTCAGCGCCCCCGTCCCTCTCTGCTTTCCTCTTTTCCCCATCTCCCTGCTGCTCAGAATCTCTCCTTGCCCTTCATCTCCCTGCTACCTCAAATCTCATCTCTCCCTTCTGAAAGACCTCTGAACCCATCCACCCCAACTCTGCTCCCACCACTTCCTCGTCCCCCCAGCCCCTGGATGTTTCTTTTCACCCACCCAGTCATCTTCCACTTCCTCTCAGCTCAGTGTTGACTTCACCGGGAACGTCACCAGACGTTCCCTTCAATTCAGGTCCTTTGCCAAGATGTGGGTTTGACTCGGTGTCAAGGTTTTCAAACCTCTCCAGGTTCGGGGTTAAGCCAATAATTCTCAGGGTTAGTTGATAATTCCATGGCCACTCAACTACCACTTTGTATTTTACCTGCCTTTGCATGTGCAGGGAGAGGGATCTATGCAGTGTCATCCTGGCCCAGTTGCCCAGGGGAAATTTCTGCTTTGACTAGTGAGAGGAGACCCTTCTCCTGAGAGCTCCTCTGTGCATGGGCTATGGGCAGGGCCCCGATTCTTCCGCAGAATTTAAAAAAAAATTCCGCGGGAGTCAGGGCCCAATTCTGTGCCTCAGGGCGATTTAACATGCGGGGCG
>QEPC01001533.1:7880417-7969359 GCA_003113815.1 Sphenodon punctatus
CCCCCCTTATCTCCATCCAAAACTCCACTGCTAGGGTCATCCACTCAACCCATCGCTTTGACCACGTGCAACCTCTCCTCTCCTCACTGGCTCCCCCCTTCCCAAATGCATCCTTTTTAAACTCCTGGTATTCACTTATAAATGCCTTCACAACCAGGCTCCCCCTTACCTCTCAGCCCTAGTCTCCTTACACACTCCTTCACGCACACTCCACTCCTCCTCTGTCCCTTCCTGCCCACATCCGCCTTGCCCCCTCCCTTCGCACCTTCAAATCCTTCCTCAAACCCCACCTTTTCCTCGCCGCCTTTCCCGACACCTGTTAGAACTTTCCCCTCAATATTTACTGTCTGCCTTCCCTGCAGACTCCTGCCTAACTGCAACCATGCCAAGCACGTGCACCTGAGACCTCGCATCCGCTTGAATGTTGTTTATCCCTTTCCTCTCCTTATGTCCCCTCTCCTTGTCTTCCCGCTTCGTGTCTATTAGATTGTAAGCCGTAGGCAGGGACCACGTCATTCTTATTGTTCTGTAAAGCGCCAGGTACACAGCTAGCGCTATACAAATGCTTATAATAATAAAAATAGCATTATCGTTCGTTACTTATAGTCAGTGTCTAGCATGAACCTTTTGAATTTTAATATAGTTGTGTGTGCTAATTTTACTTCCATTATTATTCCCCATAAGGATACAAAAATATTAGAACAGCTTGAGCTGGAAACAGGAGCAATGAAATATTCAGAACTCTAGATTTAATTTCCTGTCCCCTCTCCATACGCAAGTGCAAGAGATGGGCGCACATACATTTTGTAAAATAATGGAACTTTAGTGAGTCAAATAATGTGTATTTATCACATTTTAAGTAACTTAAGATGAGTTGGCTCTGTCTGGTAGCCATCTTGCTCTTAAATACAAGAGAGGTATAAAGTGAAATGGTTAGCATAAAACTTTTTTATTGAACCAACTTATGTTGGTGAGTATGTGCAAGCATTTGAGCTTCACTGAGCAGAAAGAGGAGCTGCTTCAAAAGCTGGCACACTTTCACCAGCAGAAGTTGATCCAATAAAAACTATCTTGTTTATTACCTTGTCTTTTGCAGACCATATCTGATAATCTTCTGGCATGTCTATAAAATGAGGAAATGACATATGTTCTGAGAAGAACAAGTCCAGCATTATAATTACCATTTTTCACTGAAGGCGTATAATCTTCTTTTCAATTTTTGAGATGATAGGCCAATGTGGTGATCTGCTCATCTCCTACAATAGATTTTTTCCGATGTGTTCCTTTCTTGTGACCAGTACGGGATCCTCCATTCTATTTGACTGCATAGATGGTAGAGGCTAGAACTGAGAAAGACACTTCTACATGTTCATAGGTGACACAATCCAATTACATTGTCTGGTATACGTGACCTTTAAAAAGAGAGAGGGTAAAAAAAGACGTGACTCTGGCCTGCTTTAACCTGGACAATGGCACCTGCACTTGTGCAGGTGCTGCCAGATGTTGGCCCAGGATCGCCCCAGGCCATGTTGGCTGCTAGCCTGGACTGTGAACTTGGAAGGCCCACCTGACTGGGCTGCAGCAGGCTATCGTTCCTGGGCCAGCGGGTCATGTCTGCCATGGCCAGCTGCCATTGCTGGCTGTCATTCGCCACCATGCCCACCCATCATGGTGCACAGGGCCAGGACCGGCCACTCCCCGGCATCCTAGCCATGGGCATGTCTATTTGGTGCCCCAACCCAGTCCAGACTGTGTCGGCCACAGCTTCCCGGGTTGGGCTGTTGCCATACGGCCATCACTTCTGTGTTTATCCAGAGTGGCTCAGGTGGAACATTTCTACCACAAATTTAAATAAATGAATAAAACAAAAAAGACAAAGATGAGATGTCATATTGGATAATAACCTCCATGGGAGTTAGAACACTACGGGCTGACATGACTGCTGTACATGCTGGTCCTGAGCAGGTTGCGCCCAAATGTCAACAAAGATGGCTTTGTAGAGAGGAACCAGTCACCAGGCAGTTCCAGTCAACACCTCTATGAATGCATAAAGAGAAACATACAAAACTAGAAGTGGCTCAAATTCTTATTTATTTAAAATCCAAGCTACTTGCAAAAGCATCCATGCAATAAGCTTGCTTTTTCTATTTATTAGTATTGCGTGTCTATTGTTCTGCCAGAATTATGTTTTAATATTAACAAATTACTAATACGCCCTAGGAGGGTTAGCATTTATTTATTTATTTTATTTTTAAAATGTATACCCCGTCTCTCCTGCCACAGGCAGCCCAGGGCGGCTAACAAATCAATCAATAAAAATACAATATAAAATATATAAAAACATTAAATAGCCCAAAAACAAACAGCATCATGGAGTTCTTGTCAGACATGCAGAGCAGGGTAGGTTTAGACCTTTGTCATTAAATATTATTTAGGGTCCTTTTCAGACAGCTGAAAAGGGATCAGTTACACCCTAAAGGCCATTAAGCAAAGTATTGATCTTTATGGAAATGGAAATAAACTCCTTTGTGCCAAGGGAAACTTTTAAAAAGCCAAGGAACAAACCTCCAAAGGGCTTTTCAAACTTCCCACTACTCTGGGAAGGGAGGGACACTGTTTTAAGGAGGTATTAAGTAGTTATCCATAATCCTTTTATTCCATTGCTTCTCAGCCTCTTAGGGCTAAGATCAAGTGCAGGTTTTTGTATCTCTTATTCCAGAGGTTCTCAAACTTTGTCATAGTGAGCCCCCCTAAAGCTATGAAAAAAGGACTGGACCTCCCCACTAATTAGCATAACATTAGCATTACATGTGCAGGGAGGGCGGAGTGGCCAGCAGCTGAGGAGTGGGGTTTGGGGGTTGTCTTGTGCTCCCCTACAGATTGGCTCATGCTCCCTCCACGGAGGCCCGCCTCCCACTTATTTCATCAATTTGTTACCTGTTGGTACTTGCCAGATTGAGAATGTGAGTTGGTATGCGCGCATGCATGTAGACGGGGTTAAGCCGCAGATCTATTGAACGTTGCCTTTAACATACTTAGGCTCCTTACTTTAAGCTGAGCTGAGTTGCGCTTCAGCATCATTCTCATGGTTCCATAGGCTTCAATGTGTTAAGTCTCAAAGGTATTTTCATTTAAGAATTAAAGTAGCAAGCTAAATTCCATTGTATTTTCTCCATTTAAAATGGAAATATAAAGCGAACAAGTTCTGTTCACCTGTAACTTACCTGCTTGGGTAGCTGTTTGACATAAATTATTAAATCTTTAAAACTCCGATTGAAGAATAACTTTCTCCCTCCGCTTCCGCTTCTAGGAAGCCCTTCATTTTGGCCTGTATTTTTAACCAGTTGCTTGTGCCCAGTAGGAGGAAGTGGTTAAAGTCTCTTCACAAACTGAAAAATGGGATCTCTAAATCAAATAATTATCATTTTATGTGTTCTTGGTTCATTTGCAACATGATGTCGCAAATTAATATTAGCTAGTAAATAAATATTTAAATAGACAGAAAAATGTGGTCTCTGAGCCTCACCTTTTTTTGTCTTAAGAAGTCAGGAGAGCAGAAGGGTAAAATATAACATTCCCCCATCCAAGGCTTTCTCTAGTCTTGGCATTTGAGCAGTTTATCAGCTGTTCCCTATCTTAATTGTACAGGATCAGCACAGCAATCAGAAATTGGAAATGTTTTCTGTAATTCATGCTTACAAAGTCACAGAAGAATTAAGTGCAGTGTAAATAGCTCTAGGCAGTTTAATTGTTTATAATCTTAAGCATTAGAACTATTTCCAATAATGTTGTGTACTAAAAGATAATTTGGGTACTAGAACGCAGATTAGTAACACAAGATAAACTTTTGGGGGTTAAATTTGTTCAAAGGTGAGGTACATCATTCCCCAGTGTATGGAACTGCATGTTGGTAAAGAATACAAATCTTTCTTTCTCTTAATTTGATCTCTTTTCAAGGGAATTTCTTTAGCCTGAATTATAATAGTAGTGAGATTTTACCTTTTTAAAAAATTCTAAATATAGCTATTTCTTTAAGGAAATGAGAATATATGAACACAATGAAAACATCACTTCCATACTTGTGTTAACATTATTTGGTCTAGGTTGTAATTTTGGAAATAGAATCTACATAGTAAAATTTAATAGAAATACCCCTTAATACTGAAAACTAATTTTGTGATGCATTTGTGTTTGCTTCCAGTAACACTGCAAGTACTATACAAGCTAAAAACAGCTAAAGTATTTGAAAAATCACGGAATAAGGATGACAGGCCAAGCACAGACATAGTGGATGAAGATCCATATGCCATTCAGATCATCTCATGGTGTCCAGAAAGTAGGATGCTGTGCATAGCAGGGGTTTCGGCACACGTCATTATTTACAGATTCAGCAAACAGGAAGTAACCACAGACGTCATTCCGGTAATAGCTTTTTTTATTTATTTATTTATTTATGGCATGTGTCTTTAACAGTTTATACTTCTGTGATTTGTTCTATTAGTAAAGTACTGATGTATCAATTCTTTAAAAGTAAACACATCCATTTATATACAAATTTATTTTTGGTTTGAGCTTTCTATAAAAGTTAGATATATGTCCTTATGTTGTTTGTTGTTCAATAAAGCACTTAAGCAAACGCTGACTCCTACTGTGGTTAAACTTGGTGCTCTGAATCATGGTTACATTGTGTATATACATATCTATTTGAAGTTACACACAATGCAGTTCTAATTAATTGGCTGAATTTTGAATTTAAAGTAAGATTAAACATACTCTATCTTCTTGTGTTTAGTGATTACCTATAACATAAATGTTACTTTAGTAGTTTTATGATGTTACTATCTCATTAAGCTATTCTTCAGCATAGTTCAATTTTACAAATGCCTGGTTGATACTTTACCATGTTTTGACCTACACGGAGTTATTTTGACGGACGACACAAAAATAATAAAACAGTATATAATTTTTTTCAAAAACATACTCGAGTAACTAATTTCATTACTATCTTAAAAGCTAGGAGTTTTGAATTTACTGTGAAAGCTCCCTGTTTTCTATAAAATACACAAATAAGTAGAGTAGTCTGTTCTGCATAGTATAAAAGAGCAAATGTATGTCAGAACTCATCCCTAACTTTCTAGTCTATTTATTTTATTAAGTGTGCCATGATCACAATTCAAAGGTTTCCTCATGTATTTGTTCTCCATAGGCTGCAATAGCCATGGAAGAAAGTCATTCCCCTTTGGAAGACAGCAGTGGCTTTCTTCATTTGTAGGAAGCTGTCAGAGTTTAGTGGCAGTCCAGAGCTGGGGGAGCTATTACCTATCTGCCCTGCTTCCCCAGGCACCTCAAGCCTTGAAGGGGTGGAAGCAGGTTCCTGGGAGGCTGGGGGGACATACTTTGTAAATTTGGAGTTTATACACCACCCATCCCCTTTACCTGGACTGTCACTGAGCTCCAGCAGCTTTCTGCATGCAAAGTTAAGCCACAGCCACCTTTTTCAATGAGGCCTAGCTTTTCTCAGGCTCCCATTGCTGCTTTTGAGGGCTTCCACATGCTCAAAAGTGCATATGGATTATGGTCATAGAGAGCTACATAAAATGAGATTCCTGCATGGATAAGGGAATTTGTAGGTATAATGCTACAACAAAATTAAATTTTGGTTCACCACTAATTCAAGCAAAATCTACCAAGGATCTAGGAGTATCTTGCAAGACTGGGTGACTAGGCATCCAAATGGAAGATGAAATTTAATATGGACAAGTGCAAAGTGATGCACATAGGGAGAAATAACCCAAAGTATATGTGTATATATAATGCTGGGTTCTAAATTAGGAGTTACCACTCAGGAAAAGGCTCTTGGAGTCATTGTGGACAATACATTGAAATCCTCAGCTCAGTGTGCGACAGCAATCAAAAAATCAAACAATGTTAGGAATCATTCAGAAAGGAATAGAGAATAAAACTGACAATATCATAATAATGCCTCTATATAGATCTATGGTACGACCATACCTGGAGTATTGTGTGCAGTTCTGGTCACCCTATCACACAAGAAACATAGTAGAACTAGAAAAGGTACAGAGAAGAGCAACAACAATTATCAAGGTTATGGAACAGCTCCCATATGAAGAGAGGCTGGATAGGTTAGGGCTCTTCAGCTTGGAGAAGAGACGACTGAGACGGGATATGATAGAAGTTTATAAAATCATGAGTGGTGTGGAACACGTAAATAGGAAGCAGTTATTTACCCTCTCTAGCAGTACTAGAACAAGGGGACGCACCATGAAATTAACTGGAAGCAGATTTAAAACAAATAAGAGGAAACATTTTTTTCACTCAGCAAAGTTAGCTTGTGGAATTTCTGCCAGGGGAACTGTTCAAGGCCGGTTAGTGTAACTAGTTTTAAAAAGGGATTGGATATGTTCTTGGAGCAGATGATTAGCCAAGTAGGTTTTGGGGTTGTAACCTCTTACAGTTGTGGGCTGGAACAAAGGGAATGGATTACCCATTGCGACCTGTTGGGTAATTCTCCCAAGAGAAAGAGAGTGACTGCTGTCAGAAACAGGATGCTGGGCTTGATGGACCATTGATCTGACCCCAATACAGCACTACTTACGTTCTTACTTCTTTTAAGCTTATAATATAGCTTACTTTTTGAGAGTAAGGAATTTACCTGTATAATCTCTCCAGTTGATTCCATTAATTATATTGTTACTATAACACCTTCTTTTAGAAATCACGTGCATTTAGATTAAATGGTGGTATTCATGAAGTACTTTTTTGCATAAATCTATTATTTTTAATTGACTTCAGACTTATCAGTTATTCAATTTGAATTTTTAATCTACTAAATATTATGCTGTTCTTAAACAGACAATGGTTTTGAAGACCAAGTTTGGAGATCAAAGGGAAGGGGTTGTAATGGACAATATGGGCTATTCCATTTTGATTTTTATCTTGGTTTTATTTACAGATGCTTTAAGTGCGATTATTGTCTGAAATAAATGATATAGAATCTCCAGATGCTGAACTAGTTCCACCATTGCCGACCCCAGGCACAGGTTCTAATCCTCAGTCCATTGCTCCCCAATCTCATCCATCTACTAGCAGTAGCTCATCTGATGGGCTTCGTGATAATGTTCCGTGTTTAAAGTAAGTGTAAAAATATTATTGGGGGAGAATGTTTCTGCTCCAAATGCTGAGTCATCTTGGCAGGACCACTGTTAAAGCTGTTTGGATGTAGTTATATTACTAAAATAATAATAATCTACTGCCATTAGGGCAGTGTTTCCCACATCTCTGAAGATTTAACCTCCAGTTCATGAGAACTTAAAATTGAAACCAAATGTGTCTGATCCCTCTGTACCAACTCCCCATAACTTGATAACGGCCTAGTGATAATTTAATCCCCCTTTATACCTTTCATCCCTGACTACTCCTTTGTACCCTTCAGTGGCAAATACTGCACTCAGCATCAGTTGTTCTATGTCCTTACACCTTTAGCTGGGGGAGGAGGGGAAAGCTAAATACGAGTCTTAGAAGTTTACACTTTATGATGGACAGTAATTAACAATGGATTCTTAGGACTACTTCACCAGAACTGCTAACCCCCAAGTAAATTTTCTCTGCTTCCAGGTTAACTACTCGGAGATTGCACAAACATTTTGTGGTAAAGTTTGTGGTTATTACCCCAATGGTCCTTTTTGGGGTAGTGTAGTGTTTTGTTTTGTCTTGCCACCCCACCCACCCTTTCCCAAACAGTGGGAAGTTGCCAGGGTGGCACTTTCTGGGTTTGTGTGTCCTGCTTTGAGAGAAGACAGGTGTGTAACTAATAAATGATTGGGATTGAGACCGTCATAAAACACCACTCCAATGAAAACAAAACTTTATTGGAACAGCACACCTTGGTTTTCTATTCTTGGCAGGATTATACTACACACAGCATTATACAGATAGTCCCCAGATAAAGATATCTTACGTGTCCTGTGACTGGCCAAATCCTGGAAGCATGCAGGCTGATTCAGGGAAAAGACTGAGAGAGGGCCCTTTGGTGCTGGACAGTAGAGCTGCTGGCGAGCGAAGATAAGTTGTGATCCATATGTGCAAGGCCTGGAAGGGAGTGAAGCCACATGATTCACCAAATTGGTGACCACCAGCTCTCACCCCAAAGCCATGTTGCATGACCAGGTCTCTTATACAGTTCTGAGGTACAGGTCAGTAATTGCAAGACTCCATGTCATGGTGAAATCACATATGTCTTCAGCACATCAAAAGAGCGTCTTCCTGGGGGGAATGGCCCTGAGCATATTAGCATCTTTATCTTTCCTTGGTTGTTCTTTCCTGACCTGGAAGTCAGTAGCAGAGTTGCAAATGTCCCACTTGTCTGTTCACAGTGGGTTTCGTCTGTCAACTCCAGGTGTTGAGCAGGATGCTTTGTTTAGCATTTGTGGCGTTGCCAGGAGAAGATACTTGTCTGGCTATGCCTTTGTCCCTCTGTCAGTATGCTGATGGGGCCTTATCTATGTGTTGAGTCTCTTCAGCTTGAATTCCATCACAATCTCAGGCCTGTTATCTGTTCTGGACCCTCTCTCTGCTCTTTGCCTTTGCTTGACCAAAGTTAGGTCTGGCTTCCTTTGTCCAGACCAGGAGAACATAAGATATAAATAAAACTATATTCTATCGCTACAGGTGGAGTGTATAGAACGCCATTAATTTACAAATGTACAAGTTGAGGAGGAGTGGATGGGAAATGGCTAACACTTGCTGCTCGTACTCCTTCAGGCAGACATCACTGGATCCCCAAGGTCCAGCAATCCAGGGATTCCCTTCTGGGTCCTTCCCTTTCCCCCCAGGTTTCTAGCTTGTCTTTTGTTCAGTCAAGCTATATAGATTCATAGAGATGTATACAGTGAACTCAGTTTGCCCCCTGTTCTCCACCCAACTCTTAATGCTATGGGCTTGATAGTTTTGACCATGTGACGCATTCCAAAGGAGGGAGAACACAAACCTCCATTCCAAGGGACATAACAGTGTGATGATTTTTATCAGCGAGGGGAGTAACTTTACTCAGAGGTTAATGTTCATGTGGACGCTGGAGTTATAATAGGTCTTCCAGGCACTCCCTGCAATCCCATGCTCCTTCACAGCTAGTTTTCTGGCCAGCTCCCCTTCCCCCCCTCCCCCCAGCATGCACTGGTTGGTAGGAGATATGTGGATGTGAGTTGAGGGATGTATCAAGCCCCTCCAACCAAGTGTGACATAGGTATGTGGTAGGCTTTTGGTAATTTTACTGGGGGTTAATATACTTGTTTTGCTTCTGGGTGTTTGGGTTTATATAACTAGGAGGGCAGTAAATAACCACAAACCTTGTTTCTTGCAAACAAGCCCTTAATAAAAAAAACACTAATACACTTAATCTAACAATTCATTGAATGGAGGATTTGAAATTTAATCACATTTCTGTGAATGGTTGTAAATGCTCAGTTGTCAACCTCTTACAGTTTTGATTGTCTAATAGAGACATAAGTAAATAGATGTTGCTTCTCTAATGTGGTTAGTTTGGACATGTTTTTAAGGGTAATTAACAACATATATAGCATTCTATGATTATTTGTCATATGACAAGTATGTCTATGTATCCACTGTTTGTTGATTATTTCCTCCTTTCATTGTTGTACTGTGTTGCACCCATTTCCCCCCATTTTTTGTATAGCTCAGACGCTAAATTTTTTATACAGCAAAGAAGCCCAAGTACCTTGGTATCGCTTATTGGTTTACAATACTATGGGTGATTTCAGACGTGACGGCAGCTCTATTGGCCCCGGCACAGAATCACCCAAATGATTCCCCAGCGGAATCAGACCAGCCCGTCAACGGATGAGCCGGCAGATTCTGCCAAGGAATTGGGGAGGGGGCGGGGCTGCGCAGCGTAATGTGCAGCTGCACAGCCCCGCCCCCACGCTTCCGAGGCCGCCCACCCTCCGGGAGATGGGCGGATACAGCGGCCAATGTGGCCGCGGCACCCAGCCGCCCCCCGGGGTATTGACCACGACCTGGTATCTGCGACGAGCATGGTCACCGATTCTGGGCCGTGGTCAGGGGCCAGACGAGACGTTACCACGGTGAATTCCACCGTGGTTGAGCGTGGTAATGCCACGTCTGTTGGGGGAAGAAAGTGGTTCCTGCCGGGTGTTCGCCACCGGCGGGAATCCCTTTGACCACGCTTTCGGAGATGTTTCCCGGACCATCCTCGAAAGCGTGGTTATTTTGCTCCCCGCCGGTGGTTCACTGTGGTGAACATCTTGCGGGGATCAAACAGACGTTACGGGACCATTTCCCACCACGGGATTGTCTGTGGTTGAGCGTGATCTCGTAACGTCTGAAAATACCCTATGTTTAAGTCACCTTTTCTGTTTAAAAAGCCCAATGTTGACTCAACACATCTTAAAAGGCTGGTCACTGCTTCCTCCAGAATGACGCAATACAGTCTCTGGATTATCTTGAAAGAGCTTCTGAACCTTTCGATTAGTTCGATCCCAGCTATATTCACTGATAAGATGAGGGCTTAGGTTTAAATTTCCAGTTTAAAAATTCCACATGTATTATGCTCCTACTTGACTATATTAGTTTAATACTTGTGCCAATTAAATCATTTTGTTTCTGTTCAGGGTTTGACTCGCCATGTAAATTGTCAGATCCTGTACACGTTCTCTCCTACCCCCCACCCAATTCAGCATATGGACACTTAGCTAAACCAAAGGGGGAGTGAAAAAGTTTGACCAAAATCTTCATTTTTTAATTTTTTCATTTCTCAGTTCTTCGGAGAAAAATCTTGTGTTGATGAGAGAATTAATAAGGTATTCAGAGTGAGAGAACCTTAGTCAGTAGAATTGTCATTCCTTCTGATTTTTGTCATTGAATTTTATATCTCTATTTTTATGTTAAGATATTTTTTAATTTAATTAATTTATAATTTATTGTGTCAACCAAAGGTTATTACAATATAACAAAATATATAAATATAAAAAACATATACATAAAATAAAATATAAATTAAAAATATACATAAATCAAAGCATTAGCAATGACCTGAGCATAAACTCCGCAATAAAGCATGTCCCGGGAGACTTTTAACTGTAATTTCCAAAATCCCCATGCCAACCTTTAATAGAATGCTTCATGCCCAAGCATACTTCCAGATAAATCCAGTTAGTTATCCCTTTTAGCAAATGCTTAACAATGTACCATACTATTTTGGTGGGAAATCCTTTTGTAAAGTAAACGATATTCCTAACATTTACAGTAGTTTATATCCCGTATCATTCCCAATCAGAGTTTTATCTAAAATATCCCTAACTCTTCCCCGGGGCTCAAGTACGGGAAACTCTAGACCCCTGCTTAATTTATTTCAATCTGTTCCTAGCCCCTGGGACACAAGGTCACCCCCAACTCTCACCAAAACCAGCATATTCGAAACCCCCCCCACATTAGGTTGAGTCATAAACATCCTACCTATCGGGCTTCACTCACAACCAGCCCACAGGCCTCCAATACCTAGGGCCCGACAGCTGCCAGGGGAGATAATTACTGATCGGGGGCACTCAGAACGTGGGCCACCCCATGAGTGTCTAAGGCAGTTTTAATTTGAATAACCACACTCAAAAAGCGAGCAACCTGTATTGAGACATGCAGCAGGCGATCTCCCAACAGGTAAATCAAGAGTGATGCTTCAGAACGGCCGGGTAACAATGCCAACAATTGGGCAAGATAGACTCCCCTCTGGGTCGCATAATGGGGGCAGTGCAGTAAGATGTGGGCCAGTGAATCCACTGCCCTCAAGGAACAACTGCACAAACGCTCTGCCAAGGGAGTCTGATTATATCTGCCAGTCGTAACAGCAGATGGGAAAGCATTCCACCTTGCCAGTGAAAACAACCTTCTAGAATTTGGTGGAATCCCCCCATCCAAGAAAGACAGGCGAAACAGTTACATTGGCCAGCTGTACATAAAGGCCAATGGCTTTATAAGCTTTGAGATCAGCCCAGACTTCCTGCCATATAGAGTCTAACAATCGATTCAGGATAAGTTTCTTTGCCCCCTTGAATCCCAACTGGGACAGAGCCCCAATAGAGAAACCCAGCTGTCTAATTTTCTCAACCACTAAGCCCAACCAAGAATTCGGGAAGTTGTCAGACCGAACCAGCTGAGCCCAAGGGGCTGCCAGGTTAAAAGGGAGGCGTAGATAGTACGTAATAGCCCCTTGCCAGACCTTGGCCCGCAAAGGAAGCAGGCCACACTCGCGACAAAGAACCTGCATTGGAATACCAGGGGGGGCCATCAAGATTGCCCGTACCACCCCCGCCTGGAATTTTTCCAAATCCCTCCGCTTACTCAGGGCCTTAAGATATTTTTATATCTTACATGTTCGGTCAACAGAGCATTTTACAATGGGGTGAATTTATGTACACTTGAAGTATTTTCAGTGGCCATGCCTTGCTACCATTTCTCACCTATATACTGACAATCCTTGTTCAGAAACTCCTGCCTGTCTCCACTTTGCCATTCCTCTGCTGCCTCAAAATATGCTTCTTTCATGAAATTTACAAATCCTAGATTTCTGCTGTTAACCTCAAAACCTCTGGTACATGCCTTGCTGCATTAAAGCCTTTGTGTATGAATTACTGTCAAATTTTGTCTTTTACTTCACCTTCCTTAATGTTTATAATATTGGTCTGATTTATTGTTTTATTTAAGTTGTATGGTAAACCTTGGTTCTTCTTCGAGGATCTCCGCAATTCTCACTCTTGGGATTCACTTCCTGCTTCGCAGGTACCGGAAAACCTCTCGTCAGCAGTATCCAGGCAGAACATGCCTGGAAAAGACTAGAACATGGTGAGGGCTCCGCCTCTTCATCCCCTTCCCATCCTGAGAAAAGCGCGGGCCCGCATCACGAGGCATGGGCTAGTATAAATAGGGGGAGGAGGCCTCACCGCCTCAGTTCTTCCCAACAGCGTGGCATTGGAAGACCTCTCAGCACTGCTCAGCGTTGGTCAGTAGTAAACTGAAAGAAGAGAAATTTCGTGCGTTTTTGAGTGCTGCCCTAGCCCGCGGGGTCCTTTTTCCCGGGCGTAGTCCGCCCCTCGGGGCGAACGGGAATGCCCAAACACCTGGGCTTTAAAAGATGTAGTTCTTGTCTCACTTCCCTGTTGATCAGCAACCAGCACACTCGCTGCTTAGCCTGTTTGGGAGAAGCCCATAATACTCAGGCTTGCAGAGCCTGTTCAGTCTTATCTAGCAGGATCAAACGGGCCAGGGCTCTCAGTCTACAGGACCTATTAACTAAAAGGGCACTAGAGGGTGGAGAAGAGGGGCCTCTCGGGCTCCCCACCCGGCACTCCGCAACACCGGCAATGGAACCAGGACAGAAGACACCGACAGAGCCGGCACAACACGGCTCCGAGGGATCACTGTCGGTACTGAGGCCTGTGGTGTCATTGGGCGGAGACGATAGTTCTCTCACCCCGGTACCATCCACTCCATGGAAGGCGGTACTGATGCGTAGCATAGCTCTGCATGTTCCTCGGAGCAAGGTACTAAAAGCTGAAGAAGAAAAAAAGAAAAGCTCCACACGGGACACGCCGGAACAGAGGATGCGGCGGCTCCCCAGCTGCATGAAGTATCACCGTCGGGGCCGACGGATGTGATGCCACAGCTACAGCCCCCACAACCGACGGCACCGATGACGCAGGCCGTCCCTCCCCTGCTGCTTACACTACCAGCTACAGTGCCAAGGGACTCGCGCTCCCAATCGCTCAGGCATTACCGCTCGCGGTCCCAATCCCCGCAGTACTGGGACGAATGCGGAACCCCGCTGAGGTACCATCGGGAATGCAGATCCCGCTCGCTGTGCTCCTGCTGTACACCCTACAACCCAAGGGACAGACACCATGAGTATGCCTACATCCAAGGCTACCGATACCGGTCCCGGAGCCCCTCACCCTATAGGGCACGAGCGGATTTCGAGGTCCGGACACGGTCGGGACTGGAACTTCCCTATGTATCCCCGCTTCCACCGAGGGCGGCACCGACAGCGATGATATCTCATCCCCCACCTTCGGATGTGGGCTCGGTGCCAGCGCCCCAGAACATCGGTACCGTCAATGCTAGAACCCATGTGTCGGCACTGGAGAGTGCGATGACGCAACCACAGGACAAAAGGTTAGCACCCTCTGGAGCGACGGAGCTACTAACCTCGCTATTGGGGAACCCAAGAGAGGAGGCGGTACCACCGGTACCAGCACCAATTACGGTAGCCTCCCCAGGGAGATCCAAATCTCATTCATCTTCGTCGCCATCACCATCACTGGAGGAAGATGAGACCGTATCCCCTCCCCCTCCAGATGTCATATCGGACCCCAAAATATATCCTTGGCAACCGAGGAGTCTAAAGCCTTCCAGGCAATGCTAAGGAGGATGGCATCCTCCCTCCCCAAACTTCCTACGAGGGTAGTTAAAAAAAATCCCAAACAGAGCCAATATTTGGGATCTTAGGGGCAGGTGAATCTCGTCACATAACGTTACCGTTGCTAGAACGGCTGTTGGAACCTGCCTCAGCCATCTGGAGTAAACCCACTTCAGTGTCACCTACTAATAACCGTGGACTCCTTATACGCTATACCGAAGGAGGGGGCTCAGATCTTTCACAAACATCCCACCCCAAACTCCCTAGTGATTGCTGCAGCATTGGTAAAAGCCCGAGCGGGAGGGTGCAGACGTCTCCATCTGATAGGGAGGGAGGAGACTGGACATATTGGGAAGGAAAATATTTTCCTCGGACTCCCTGTCATTCAGAATTTCCAATTATGCATCTGCCATGTGCGGCTACCGGCACTGGCTATGGTCAAGGCTCAGCAGCACCACAGACCCGAATGAGATAGCGGCTCTCCAGAAGGAAGGTATGCAGATGGCTCAATTTCAGCTGACTGCAAACATGCACATGGCTGATGCCAATGCCAGAGGTATGGCGTCTGCCATTGCACTTCAGAGGCATGCACGACTCCGTTCCACAGCATTGACACAGGAAAATAAAACAAGAATAGAAGACTTACCATTTGATTGTGAAGGGCTCTTCGCTGCGTCTACGAACGGCACCCTGAAAAAAATTAGAGAAATGAAGCAAACGGCCAGGTCTACAGGGGTTATACGCACCATATGTAAGAAACCCTATCCTACCCCAAATCCCTATGCCTTTTCTCCTAGAAGGCCCGCATACCTGTCCTATAACTACAATGCTGGGAAGCGGTTCCAGCAACAGACCTCGTTCCAGTACCATCAGTCACAAGGCCTTCAACAGCGCAAGGCTTTTAATAGATAGAGAGGTCAAGGCAAAGCATCCTCCAATTCGTCTTCTGGACAGCAGACGAAGTCACATTTTTGACGACACCTTGATCAAGGGAAATGATGAGGATAGCCCCTCATTCCAGGACCGCCTGTTGCCCTTCCTACACCAGTGGGAAGCCACGTCCACCGACCACTGGGTCAGAGAAATTATCCAATTTGGCTATGACATCCAGTTCCACTCCCTCCCTCCCTCCTCTTCCTGCCCCCCCCCAAGGGCCGCCCCCCCTCAACTCAAATACTAGTTGAAATTCAGAAACTGCTCCAGAAGGGAGCCATTGAACCAGTCCCCAAGTGTGAGCTTAATACTGGTTTTTATTCTAGATTTTTTTTGTGGTTCCTAAAAAGGACAAGGACTTTCACCCTATTCTAGACCTTAGACAACTTAATTGGCTTGTCCGTAAATTTAAGTTTCGCATGACCTCCCTACCCATTATTTGTATGGATCTGCAGCAAGGCGGCTGGTTAGCTTTCCTTGATCTACAGGATGCATATTTTCATATTTCTATCCACCCATCTCACCGCAAATACTTACGCTTCATTGTAGGAAACCTTCAGTTCCAGTAAAGGGCCCTCCCGTTCATGCTGTCTACGGCACCACACATCTTCACCAAATGTGTCGCAGTGGTCGCTGCTCATCTCTGACGGTTAAAGGTCAGAATATTTCCGTATCTAGACGATTGGCTGATCACAGCTACGTTGCAGCGAGAACTTCAAAGACATCAGCAATGGACAATGTCACTGCTCAAGGGTCTAGGTTTCATCAGCAACCTACCCAAATCACATCTACGCCCCTCCCAGCACTTACCCTTTACAGGGGCAATATTAGACACCCGCCAGGCGAAAGCATATCTGCCAACTGAAAGGTTCCTCGCCATAGGCCGTGCTCTGGATGTTCTTCAATCCCATCTGACCAAGTCGGTTCGCTTCTTCCTTCACTTACAGGGACTGATGGCATCCACTACTATGGTGACACCATATGCACATCTTCACATAAGGCCGCTCCAGCAATGGTTGGCGCAGAACTATACCCCAGCCCTCCATTCGCTCAACATGAAGTTATCAATAACACAAGGACTTCTCAAGAACCTACGGTGGTGGACAGATGTGGACCAAGTCCTAAAGGGGGTGCCGTTCGATCCACCAGGCATCCATACATCGATCACCTCAGACACCTCTCTAACTGGCTGGGGTGCTCACGTGGGAGACATTCAAGTGCACGGACTATGGTCTTTAGAAGAGGCACGCCTTCACATCAACATATTAGAACTCAGAGCAATACGATGGGCTCTAAAAGCCCTACTACCCCACAGCAGGGGAAAGAACATTCTGATTATAACAGACAAAACCACAGCTATGTGGTACATCAACAAGCAAGGTGGAGCAAGATCCGCACGCCTATCCAAGGAAGCAGAGACCATCTGGCATTGGTGTATAGGACACGACATACATGTTCAAGCAATTAATTTGGCAGGCCAAGACAACTCAGTGGCAGACCTCAGCCACAAGATGGCAGACCAGCACAAATGGTCGATGAACGAGGAGGTTCTACAGGACATTTTTCAGGAATGGGGGATGCCGATGGTAGATCTGCTCGCATCGCAAGAGAACATGAAGCTGCCAGAATTCTGCAGCCGGGCAGGACTAACACCAGGATCAATATCGAATGCCTTTGTGATCTCCTGGCACGGGACCTTCCTCTATGCCTTTCCCCCAATCCCTCTCCTTCACAGAGTTCTATGCAAGATCAGAACAGACAAGGCCCATCTGATCCTGATCCCCCCCTTTTGGCCCCGCCAAACCTGGTTCCAAACCTTACAATGGCATCGCGTGTCAAGACCCTCCCACTCATACCCGACCTTCTGTCACGGGATCAAGGGAGGATCCTGGTACCATGATTTGCAGATGCTCCACCTCTCTGCATGGCTGATCCTGCCCTAGTAAGGAATGTACCTCCTAGAAGTCTCAGAGATTATGATAAATTCCCGGCGACTTTCTACCCGTAGGTGCTATGAGATGAAGCGGTAGCGTTTTTCTAAGTGGTGCAAATCAGTCCATTCCTCTACACACCCTAAATATGAATCACATTTTTCTGTATCTTCTGACCTTGGAGAAATAGTGTCTCTCCATTCCATCTATAAAGGTGCACCTGGTGGGGCTATCATCACATCTACAACCAGAAGGCCATGAAACCTTGTTTTCTCACTTTCTGATGAGATCTTTTTGGAAGGGGTTGGTGAACACTTTCCCACCAAGATCGCAACCTATGCCCCAGTGGGACTTGAACCTGGTGTTGTCAAAATTGATGTCCCCTCCCTTTGAACCCTTAGCCTCATGTACCATGGAGAATCTAACCATCAAGACTACCTTCCTGGTAGCAATCACCTCAGCACAGAGAGTGAGTGAACAAACTGCTCTTAGAGCTTCACCACCTTATATCTTGTTTCATAGAGACAAAGTCGACCTAAGGACTGATCCGACTTTTGTCCCCAAGGTAGTTTCTCCTTTTCACCTGAATCAGACAATTTCGTTACCAGTATTTTTCCCAAAGTCTCACACTTTGCTTGCAGAACAGACGCTTCACACTTTGGACATTAAAAGAGCATTAGCTTTTTACATCGAGCAAACCAGGAGCATTAGAGCATGTGACTCTTTGTTTATATCGTATGGGGGCCAGAGGATTGGAGTCCAAATATCCTCACAACAGCTTTCCAAATGGATTATCCTATGCATACAAAAGTTTTATGCTTTAGCAAATAAGGTTCCACCCTTGGGCTTAAGAGCACACTCTACTTGAACTACCGCTACATCTCTTGCTAATTTCCATGGGATACATCTCTCGGACATATGTAGAGCCGCCACATGGACATCAGTGCATACCTTTACTGAGCACTATTCACTGGACCTTGCAGCCAGATCAGACTCCCAGGTGGGGAAAGCGGTTCTGAATTCATTATTTGATTGACTTCCTCGACTCCCTCCTCCTTGAGGTAGGTGTTACAACTGCTTATTACTCTCCCAAGAGTGAGAATCGCTGAGATCCTCGAAGAAGAAATAGAGGTTACTTACCAGTAACTCTGTTCTTCGAGAGAGCTCCGCGTATTCTCACATCCCACCCTCCTTCCCCTCAGTCTCGGATGGACATTGCTGGGGTGTTCCGGACTGGGGTTGGAAAGAACTGAGGCGGTGAGGGCTCCTCCCCCTATTTATACTAGCTTATCCCTCGTGATGCGGGCCCGTGCTTTTCTCAGGATGGGAGGGTGATGGAGGGGTGGAGCCCTCACCATGTTCTAGTCTTTTCCAGGCATGTTCTGCCTGGATACTGCTGATGAGAGATTTTCCGGTACCTGCAAAGCAGGAAGTGAATCCCAAGAGTGATGGAATACGCGGAATACGCGGAGCTCTCTCGAACAACAGAGTTACTGGTAAGTAACCTCTGTTTATGATTCTATGTGGGCAATAAAGTCATCAGTGACAACTAATGGATGTTCCTGTTTTGGGCAAATTATTGTTTTAATAACTATTCACTTAAACAAAAATGTAAGCTTGAGGTGGTGATAAAAAGATATGTTTTGTTTTATATTGCAGAGTTAAGAATTCTCCCCTCAAACAGTCTGCGGGTTACCAGATTGAGCTGGTTATTCAACTGGTGTGGGTGAGTGGAGAACCTCCTCAGCAGATAACTAGTTTGGCAGTCAACTCTTCCTATGGTTTGTAAGTATATTCTGTACTACATACTAACTTTCTGTTAAATTAACAAATACTGTATACAAATTTAACTGCAATGTTGCTTTTTAACAGCAATTAGGAAATGTGTATCGAGAGGAAAAACTATATATTCATATTTAAATTCATTAACTACTGTAAAAGTGCAGTAGTAAATCGTGAGAACTTTGTATACTGAGGCAGAATCCTGTGGAAAAAATAGCATGTGGTCTTGCAGTTCAAGACTTTATCATAACACACATGCACAAAGCAACTGAAGGTCTGATATTTGACTTTGCAAACTTAACGTTCTTTAATGTATTTTTTAATGATTTCCTAGGTGTGTTTTGTTTGGGGTTTTTTTGGTTTTTTTAAATCAAACAAAAAAATAATCAGCATAGCTCTTTTATATTGAGCACTATATTAGTTTGAGTCTTGAGTCTTTTCCTAGGTATGGAAGCAATTGCTCTCGAATTTAGGAAAAAGATCATGGAAATAGAAAAGGTAAAACCCTAGCCAATTTTCCTGTCCCTAGCCCCAAATTATGGAGGTTCTAGAAATTCTTAGTTGGACAATTGGATTAAGTTATTACAGTATTCAACATACACATGTGCTTTTTTTGCTTTTACATTTTTTATTTGCTTTCAACATATTCAGTGTTTGTCAGTGTAATCTTTATTGACACACATACGCCAGTATTCAGTTTAAACACCGTTTCTTCATTTTTAAGATGATGCATCAAATTGATAATCCCATTATAGTCAAAACCCTGAGTTTTTCATCAAATTGATAATTCCATTATAGTCCAAACAAATGCTTTCATGGTACCGTGGGAGTCCATTGTATTGAAGTTATACTGTCATCTCATATCGTGTACATATAAAACCACTTTGGATTCACTTAATTAAGTTGACATGCTTATTTAAATGATTTTAATAGGCGATATAGATTGGCCTGAACTTACTTGAAGACGTTTTTGTTGAAAAATTTAAACGTAATATAATTTTTTAAGAACTGAAAAATTCACATTCCTGAAAAAGTTTAGGTTTTTTTATTTTAACTCTAGTTTTTTATCTCTTCTCCCACCCCAATAAAATAAATGTACAAAGAATGTCATTTTGAATTTCCAGATTAGGGGGTGAGGATTCTTTACAAAAGAAAAGATTATTTTTTTTCCCCCTAGCTGCAAGCCCAGGCTGGAATCAAAATGATAGTGAAGTTTCCTTCTGGCTCATGCATTGCTTATTTCTGCAGTCACAAATTACTCAATTCTATTTTACTTGCTCAGCATCAACCAAATTTTTAACTGTTTGCCCAAAGCCAAACAGCAGTGAAAAACTCACTTAATCCACACAGTCAGATATGACTGGAAAGAGCTGATTTGCTCAGAAGGTGGTTCTTCTATTTTACTTTTCTGGGTAGAACTGTACTATGGAATGTCAGTGTATAATTTGCTATTTCTTCCAGGTTCATGTAAAAACAATTTTTTCTCCAAGTAGTTTACTAGATCAATAAAGTATAGTATTTGGTACAAAATGATAGAAAAAATGAATTAGCTTAATTTTCTCTACTCTTCTTCTTCCAGAGTAGTTTTTGGCAACTGTAATGGTATTGCAATGGTTGATTACATCCAGAAGACAGTTCTCTTGAACCTTAGTACCATTGAATTGTATGGCTCTAATGATCCCTATCGGAGGGAGCCTCGATCACCACGTAAAACTAGACAACCATCAGGAGGTAAGAAAAGAACATGACACTTCACCACAGCACTTCCCTTAATTAGTGCTTGCATTCTCAGCCACTTATCTGATTAAAAACATTAGCAACATACAATAAAAACTTGAATATTATTTGCTGCTGCTTTGGAAGAAATTAACAAACATCAGTTGGGGAAAACTAATCCTCTAGGCTTTTGTATCTGGATAGAATTTTTGCTAGTTCCTTCTTGGATGACTGCAGTTTAGTCCTTATTTACCCTAGAGCGTCCTTCTTTCTAGCACTGCTTTAAAACCTGTTGTCTTGTTAAGAAATTGAACGTAGCAGCTAACTCATCAAACGGTCTGCAAGTTATTTTTAAAGTGGCCAATTGTATTCTTTATCAAAAGCATATAAAACAAAGACTACGCAAGCACCTTTTCCCCCATATACTTACAGAAATATAAATAAATACAAACAGTTCTGTGTACATTATAAGATCCTAGTTTCATAACCAGAAAACCTTTGCAAACATCAATGGGATTATAAACAGAGCTGAAATAGTTATCTCCTGCAATCTCTCAGACTTTAGTCTGCCTGACTCCATTGAAGTCCATGGAATTGACTTCCTAGGAGTCAGTATTGCATTCTCTATTACTGTAAATGGGCCAATCGTTTTAGGTATTTATAGATTCTCCTCCTATCCTTTTTAGATTTCCTCTGAAAATTTAGTTTTACTTTGTTTTTTAATTCCTGAATTATGAATTACTCAGAGGGACATTAGAAACTACTGAATGACATTTTAAAATAACCTGTCTAAAACATGAATGTTCTCAATTAGAAATCAATACTTTATAGGTCTGTTTAGTTTTTTTGTCACTAATCTCCTGAACTTTTATTTTACATCTAAGTCATTTAAAGCTCAAAATAGCACTATTCATCAAGATAGTGAAAAGTAGGGATGGGACTTCCGGTTTCGGTTTTAACAGAAAGAGACCGAAAGTGTCTGTCTCTGTTAAAACCGAGAGTTTCCAATTCTCGGATCTTCTGTTTTCATTGAAGTCAATGGGAAATCCTCCCATTGACTTCAGTGTGAAGAGAAGGAAACCTCCTCCACACCCCACTCCTGGCCTCGGAGGATGGGGGTAGAGATCCATTACCCCTAACTCACCCACCCTCACCTTCCAGGCCCTGGCTTTACCCAACCCCTGGGGCCCCTATACTTTACTTACTGTTGCCGGTCTAGAGGGGTGGGAGTCACGACCGCCAGTGGCCGAGCCTCCTCCGTTGCCGACTGGTGTCAGAAGCCGGCTTTGCTGCCACGCCGCCGGACCTTCTCCACTGCGGGGCGGTGGAGTTTGGAAGAAAACACCACCAGATCGGCAGCGGTGCAGCGCACATGCACAAAATGACTGCCAAGGCCATTCTGGGCATGTGTAGCCCTAATCCAAAATGGCGCCAGCAGCATCGGCGCCATTTTGAAAGAGGGCACCTGTTCTGGTCATGCAGAGGGAGTTGATCCAGCAGCAGGTTTTTTCAAGCTCCGGACCTGTAAGAAGGAAGAGACAGCCTCGCTGCCTGGCAGAAGAAATGGCTCTGCTGCTGATGGCTGGGCCTCCTCTACTGATGGCTTGTGGCAGGAGCTGGCACCGCAGCCAGGCAGCCGAGCCTTCTCCACCACCCCACAGCGGAGAAGGCCCGACTGCTGGTAGCGGAGCCAGAAGCCCAGCCGGTGGCCATGACCCCCACCCTCCGGATCGACAACAACAGTAAGTAAACTACAGGGGGCCCTGTAAAGCCAGGCCCCAGCGGGTGGGGATGTTAGGGATAATGGATTCCTGCCCACCCACCCTTCAAGGCCGGGAGTGGGTTGGGCGGAATGCCCAGGGTTTTTCGGTGGACTTCCCTGTGTCTCGGAGAGTTCTCTTTTCTATTGAAGTCAATGGAAAAAAATCCCAATGATTTAATTGGGAAAAAGAACGGACACAGATAGATCTGATATCGGTAGGAGATCAGAGACACAGGGGAGCCGAAACTGAAAGAACCTGATATCGATATTTTGCCTGGAGTCCCATCCCTGCTCTCCTCTTCCAACCCTTCCACTTGCCCCCCTTGACCCCATCCCTTCCCACCTCCTGACCCTCCATTGTTTTCACTGTCGCCCCTTTCCTCCTGCACATCATCAACTTCTCCCTCTCTACTGGCTCCTTCCCCTCTGCCTTCAAGCACACCACTGTCTCTCCTATCCTCAAAAAGTCCACTCTTGACTCCTCTGACTCTTCTAGCTACCATCCTGTCTCACTCCTTCCTTTTGCTTCCAAGCTTCTTGAACGTGTTGTCTACTCCCGCTGTCTCGACTTCCTCTCCACCAACTCCTCCCTTGACCCCCTCCAGTCTGGCTTTTGTCCCCTTCACTCTACTGAAACTGCTCTCGCTAAGATCACTAACATTCTTCTTGTGGCTAAATCTAATAGTCTCTACTCCATTCTTGTCCTCCTTGACCTCTCTGCTGCCTTCGATACTGTTGACCACTCACTCTTGCTAGACTCACTTCACTCCCATGGCTTCCTTGACTCCGTCCTCAACTGGTTCTTCTCCTACCTCTCTGACTTACTCCTTCAATGTGTCTCTTGCCAACTCCACCTCCCTTCCCCTCTCGGTTGGTGGCTCTGTCCTTGCCCTCTCCTCTTCTCTATCGACACCCTGTCCCTAGGCAAACTCATTGCCTCCCATGGCTTCCAATATCACCTCTATGCTGATGACACTCAGCTCTCTCTCTCTCTACTCACTCTCCTCTCTCCATCTGTTCAAGCTCGCCTCACCTGCTGCATCTCTGATATCTCTACCTGGATGTCTCAACGTCAACTCAAACTCAACATGGCTAAAACCAAACTCCTTATCTTCCCCCTTCATCCTTCCTCTCCCTCCTCCCTGTCAATCCTTATTGATGGGGTCACCAACTTTTCCATCCCCCAAGCCTGTAGCTTAAGCTTCATCTTTAACTCACTACATCGACTCTTTTAAACCCTACATCGATTCTGTTGCCAAATCCTGTCGCTTCTGCGTCCGTAACATTGCTAAGATTTGCCCATTTCTCTCTGTCTCCTCTGCCAAAACCCTTGTTTACACCCTGGTCATCTCTTGCCTCGATTACTGTAACCTCCTTCTTGCTGGTCTCCCCTGCTCTCACCTTTCTCCCCTTATCGCCGTCCAAAACTCTGCTGCCAGGGTCATTCACCTTGCTTGTCGCTTCGACCACGTGCAGCCCCTCCTCTCCTCTCTTCACTGGCTCCCCCTTCCTGAATGAATCCTGCACAAACTCCTAGTCTTCACCTACAAAGCTCTTCACAACCTTGCTCCCCCCTACCTCTCTGCGCTAATTTCCCTCCATACTCCAGTCCATGAACTCCATGCCCACATCCACCTCGCCCCTTCCCTTCGTACCTTCAAATCCTTCCTCAAGACCCGCTCTGCCCTTCCGCTCTGCCCTCCCCAACTCCTCACTCCCCTCATCTAACTCCTGCTGATACCCTCCATCCAGTACAGACTGTTACCTGAGGTCCATGTACTCACATCCTCACCACACGGATCAGCCAGCTATCATTTTCAATGTAGCCAAGCATGTGCACTTGGGACCCCACATCTTCCCTTGTTACACCCCTTGTCTCTCCCTCTGTTCCCCTTCCTTCATCTCCGCCCCCAGTCTCTCAGGTTGTAAGCCCTAGGGCAGTGACCGTGTCTATTCTATTACTTTGTAAAGCACCAGGTACGTTGCTGGCACTATATAAATGCCTGCTAATAATAATAGTGAAAAGTTAACTCTGTGAATGTTGGCTTGCATGAATTCAGACTATTGAACACTTTTCTTCTGTTGTAGTTACTAATCATTTTTGTGTTTGTCAAATGCATCATATAATGGTTCTTCAACTGTCTAGCAGTTTTTTCTGTCTCAAACATACAATGTTCGTGTCTTCGTGTTTTTCATTGCTTCATTAAGGCATGCTGGCTGTGGCTTCTTGCATGTGCGGCCTTTCTAACTTGTATTCAGAGTCTGTGAAAAAACTTCGCACCTCTTATATAAGTAAGTCATGTCATATGGCAATTCTTTGAACATCCAACTAGATGTGATAATTCGCTGTTCATTTATCCTGAAGCTTATATTAGTATATCAATTTAAATAAGTATCACTAGTGTGCTTTTTGAAAACAGCTAACATAATTTGCGTAATCCTAGATATGGAAAATAGATTTCACTTGTGGCAGAAAGGCAACTTCTTTAAAAGGGAGGGGAGACATGTTGTCCTATTTCTTGGAAATGAATTAGAAGCCAGTGTCATCCTACCTGCCCCCCCACCAAAAAAAATATCAGTTCAGTTTCTATCAGTACCTAAGTGAAAAATTAGCCCCATAGAAATCAAGAGCAAAATTAAACTGCCATTAATCAGGTTACTATTAGTCTTTAACTTTTAATATAACTTGAAAAAGAGAAGTGTGATAGCATCTGACCTAGTTTGTGGAATACTTTGTTTTTCTATAACAAATGTTAAATAATCTGTTTAATTTAACTTTTTTTTTTAAAAAAAAGCGTACTCGTTTTTTTTAATTCATCTTGAGCTTCTATTTGCTGTTATGGACAGGTTTTGTATTTTCATAACAGCAAATAGAAACTAAAGATGAATTTAGAAAGTGAGAATGTTTTAAATTAAGTAAGCTAAGTTATTTAACAGATGATTTTACATATTTTGTAGAAGTTTTCCAACAGCTGTGCAATTACCTAATTCTTTTTTGTTTTCTCTCCTTGTTTCTGTTTACTATATCAACATATCTTAATACAAATTATCAAACAAAGCCCAATATTTCATTTCTTCTAATGCAGATTTAAAACAAGCAAAATCAGAACGGCTCTCCTTCGAAGAGGACATTTACAATATTTTTGTGTTTGGTGATTTATTATCATCTTTAAGATAGGAATATAATGTGTACAGATTCCCCGTTTGCCTGTTAAAGGCAAGCAGGGTGTATGGGCACTTACCTTGCAGGCGAAGGGACAGGCAGGGGGAAAAGGAGGAGGGAGAATTTGTCCCTCTCGGAGCAGCTGCCACAGTGGCCGTTTCCTTGAGAGTGGAAGCTCGCTTTGCAATGGGGGCAAAGGGGGAGCAGAGGGGCTTTGACTGTTTGGCTTTCCCTCCCTTGGTGTGCCGAGGAGAGTCTCACAGGATGTGAGGTTTCAATTCATTCTAGCTGTGCAGCTTGGTGCGGGCTGAGGCAGCTGCAGAGAGGGAGAAAAGCATCCCACCCGCTCTCCCTTTCGGAACTAATGCTGTGGACTTACGTGAATCTCTTTCATTGGGGCTGGAAAGGAATTTTCTTAGTGACCCAGATTTGAGTCGGGTTCTTGAGGTTTTTTTCCCTTTCTCACAGTATTATGACTCAGTTGGATCATGTGCAGTGGTGGTGGCGGCAGAGGGAACGGCGAGGGAAGACGCAGCAGCGGGGAGGAGCCGGCTGACAGAAAAAGAGCTGGTGCGAATGGGGATCTGCCGTGACTTCTCTCGCGCATGTCAGGGCAGGATTTTACGCCCTGACATGCATGAGAGAAACCGCGACAGATCCCCATTCGCACTGGCTCTTTTCCTGTCAGCCGACTCCTCACCGCTGCTACGTCTTCCTTCACCGCTCCGTCTGCTGCCACCACTGCCGCAGATGGGAATACAGCATAAGTGACAGGTTTCATGGCTGGTTTTGGTGTTAGTTTAGAGGTAGCACCTGGCGTTTAAAACAGTGCCTTTATTTAATTGGTGGTTCTGGATATAATTATAAAGCATCCCTTTATGATGTTTTTGGGGGAGTCGGGGAGGCCTGTTAGGACTCAAGCGGTCCTGGGGCCTTATACCCTGGAGGGGGCAACGTGCGACAATTTTATTTAAGCTGGGTGACTTGGTTAAAGATGTGGTATGTATGTTTACCTCTCCTCGTTCATTTGGACAGGAAGTGTGCAGTCAGTAGACCGGCTGTTAAGTATGTGGGGTATTGGGGGGTTACCCCCCATTTGCCTCTCTGTCCTGAGCTGAGGGAGGGTTACTTTTATTCTCCTGGGTTAATTTGCTAGGAATCTGCCCTTCTGTTGCACTGTTTATATTTGACTGGATACAGTGTTAATTAATAAAAAGGTGCTGCTGAATTTTATCCAAATCCTAAAATGTGTTTGTCTTTATTTCGCTAGTGTGTTCATAAACACAGATTAAGACTCTTATTTACTGAGAGAAAATCCACTGCAGCAGTCTTATGCACTTTAAAAAGTCCTAGACCCGCGGCTCTGCCTGGATGTCCAGGTGGCAGCTGTCGTGAAGGGCGCATTTTGCCAAATACATCTGGTGCAACAGCAACAGTGTCTCGGACATGGACCTTGCCATGATCATCCACGCTTTCATTACCTCGAGACTAGACTACTGTAATGCACTCTACATGGGGCTACCCCTGGTAACGGCCTGAGACTGCAGCTGGCGCAGAATGCGGCGACTCATCTCCTTAGGGGGACGAGTCTTCGTAAGCACATTACTGCTGTACTCCGTTCTTTGCACTGCCTACAGACAGTCTTCTGGGCCCCTTCAAGGTGTTGGTTCTGATTTTTTAAAGCCCTGAATGGCCTGGCCCCCGCTTATCTGCAGGACCACCTCACCCCCCAGGTCCTGATCCATCTCTGCTGTTGACCGGAGGTGCCCTCCTTGAGGTCCCCCAGGTATCCTGGGTGCCAACTGTGAGGGTATTCTTGGTGGTCGCACTACGGCTGTGGAACTCCCTCCCATTGGAGGTCTGCCTGGCCTTAGAGCTCCCCTCTTTCCATAGACAGTGTAAGACCTGGCTGTTCCGCTGGGCCTTTGATGAGGGAGAGGGATGGGTGGAGGGGTTATGTTAGGGTTGGAGTTTTTTCTGCCTGAGTTATTTTAATGTTTTGGGGGGGGTTGTGTTTTTTATTATGCTAGCCGCCCCAAGATGCGTAAGCAGGAGGGGGCGGCATAACAATTTGAAGAAATAAATACAAATGTGAAGAAATAAATAGTCCTGTCAGAAAAGGAAAACATCATATAAAGCAATATCTATAGACAGTAGGTTTTTGTTTGTGGTATGGTTGCTGTGTTAGTCCCAAACATGGAACAAGAGACAAGGTGTAGATATCTTTGTTGGACCAGCTCCTACTGGTGAGAATGTGAGATTTGGAGCTTTATGGAGTTTTTTGTTCCATCCTGGAGAAAAGCTCTATGAAGTTCGAATGCTTGTGATATCAGGAATAGAAATTGGTCCAAAAAAAGGTAACATAGCTATACTTTTCCCCATGCCTAATTCTTAGATAATTCTGGACCTCTGGCCTAAATATAATACTTAGTGTTTTTCAAAATGCAAATTCTAATTACATTTATAAATAATCTATACTTTGATGTAAAAAAAATTTTTTAAAGTTTTAACAGTTCAAAGTTTAGGACATGTAGTGTATTTTTATGCGTAGGACATTTCCAACAACAAAAGCAGCTCTAGTAACATCATGGAACAAGAATAAACCAGTCATTCCCAAACATTTTGCCTGAGTAACCTCATTTTTAGAGATAATTATAATTCCATGACCCTTGGCAACAACAGTATATTAAATATCAGCCATGATCATGAGTCCAACATTTGGTCTGACCCCATCAACAAAAATAGCTCTAACATCATAGAGATTTTTCATAGGGCTTAGTTCACAGGTTCCCAGATTGTGGGTTGTGATCAAATTTAGAACATACAGTGTGTCTTTATGCATAGGACATTTTCAACAACAAAAACAGCTCTATCACAGAAGAGATTTTTCATAGCCCGATCTAAGTGCTATGAAAAGTCTTACTTAAATTTTGACTCACGTAAATTCACTGATGCAATTACTATCAGAAAAGAAACTGTTAAATAACTTGTCATTCTCTTCAGTGAGAGAATCAATTGCAAAACATAGGGTAATTTCAGATGTGACGGGCCCGGAGGCCTGCCATGCTGAACCCCTGACCAGGATCCGTCTTGGATCCCGGTCCATGATCAGGCCGTCCGTCCTTTAGATGTGCTTGCCTGATTGTTAACCGGGATCGGGGAGGGGGTGGGGCTGTGCGTCATGATGTGCAGCCTCACAGCCCCACCTCGCGCCCCCCCCATCCCCCAACCGACCGCCCTCGGGGAGATGAGCGGGCGCAGCGGCCAATGAGGCCACTGCGTTCGATCGCAGTCGGGGCCACGATCCAGGATGGGCCAAAGGTAACACACGTTACCTTTGGCCCATCCCGTATCGTGGCCACTCTAACCATGGTTCTCGCCCTGTGGCCGTCCGGAAGTCGAGAACCGTGGTCAAGCTTGATCCCGGCCGGAGGTTCACCGTGGTGAACGTCTGGCCGGGACCAAACTGACATTCACGGAAATGCCACCACCACAAGGAATCCACTGGGGTTCACTGTGGTGAAAGGCGTTTTCATCACGTCTGAAATTACCCATAGTCAAGTCATGCTATAGTGTGCGTGTATCTTATGTAGGTTAGCCGCAAGTCTTGCACAGCTTATACTGAAATAAGTTTAGGGTGATCCTTCTCTTCCATCCATAAGGTACGTGTCTAACCATTGTTGCAACTGCTGTATCCCACAGGGTGCACTGCCACATTAACTCTGCCCTCCCAAGCATTTGATGCTTCCATTACACAACTTAAGGAGGTTCCCACTAGGGCTGTAGCAGAAAGTTGCAGCGGTAGCTATTTCCGCAGGAAACAGCGATTCCACAATTAGCGGCACAGCGTGGCAGAGGCTTTCATTCTGCTAGTTTCATTCCGCTACTTCTGCAGTTCCGCTAATTTCATTCCACTACTTCTGCAGGCTTCGCAAATAGCGGAAATATGACATTTTCACTACTTCCGCCAGCGCCACAAAATAGCGGAACAGCAGTTTTCCGGCAATTCCACAATTTTTCCAATAGTTTCCGAATTTGCAGAATGCTGGCGGAATTAGCAGAATGTCAGCAAAAAGCGGTGGTGTGGCACAGGCAATTCCGAAATGGCGGAATGGAATTGTGGTGTGGTAAAAGCTGCTGCCGCATCAGCCCTAGTTCCCCCACACACCCCTTCAGCCAAATACTACCTGAGACATTCACAGCTATGTAATACTGGAGAGATGGACAGTGTATTTGGAGGTGTTTATGCAGATGGGCTAAAAGAGACAGAATTAAGGTTGCAGTGTGTGGTCTGAGTTTTTTCTTTTTCTTTTGCATGGTATACATTTCTAACTCTCTAGTTTTTATTATTAGTTTTAGCTAAAAATCCTACCTTAAGGTTATGCATTATATTTAGCAGCAAAGCAGCAACTGCATTTTTTTTTTTTAAGTACAGTTAGAATGATACATCAATGCAAGGCAGTTCAGAAGAAGAGGTAAGCTTCCTTTTGGGGCCATTATTGTGAATTTTAACTACCTGCTTCATTGATTTTAATAATAACAATAATTTTATGTTTATAGTCCCGCCTCCCCCAGCAAATGACACTCAAAGCACTTTACAAAAATCTCCATAATACGGTAAAACAATGTAAAATCCATTTACCAATAATTTAAAAGGGGAAGGTGAAGAGAGAAGACAATACATTAAGGGGAAATAGTACTGGATCCTTTAAAAGCACCTTGAAAATAAAAAAGCATTTAGATACTTTCTGAAGGTGAGGGAGGGAGGAACTTAGGAGAACATCAAGAGGGAATGAGTTGCACACTGTTTCGCCTGTCACAGCAAAGGCCCGATCACCCACTGGCTTAGGATGCAGTTGCAGGATTCCCAAACAGTTGGTGGTTTCTGAACACACATAACCAGGGTGAAATTCCAGGAGCAGGTCCTGAATATCGCTGGGGCCTGTACTTTTCAGAATCTTGAAAACCAGCAGAACAATATAGCATTTAAATATGCACCTATGGCCAGTTTTTTAAAACTGGACGCACCCGTCCACCCGAATACCCGTCTGAAAACTGCATGGTGGCACGCGTCACGTTGCCCGCTCATGCCCGCGTACGGAGCATCAAGGAAAAACTCAGGATGCTCCGAGCAGGGGCATGATCAGGCAGTGTGAGGGTAGTGGCGCACACCCAGGGCGCACACATCCTGGCCTTTCGGATTCCCACCCTCACTCACCGGACGTGCCATGTGCGCTCCACGTAGCACATACAGACCTGGCCCCCAGCCATGCCCATTTAAAAATGGCCTATATTTGTATGTCTATTAAATTAATTCTTTTTGAATTGCACATTCTTTAGACTTGAAATTAATGCTAACTTGAACTGTGGATATTGTTCTTTTGTCGCTAATGTTTTAGCTGTTTTTGTGATTTGTATGATTCTCTACATAAATGTTATCAACAAGAGTCTCTCCAATATAAACATGAAACCATTTATTTAAAATGTTTATCCTGCCCTATCCCTAGGACTCCATCTTGGTTGCGACATCTATGTAAAATAGATATATGTAAATAAAACCATTTAATTCCTCCCCAAGGCCTATCCCCCAGCCTGCTAAATAAAATAAAAGCTGAATAAAAAGTCATATATTGCTTCTGGGAAATACTCAGAGGTGGACCTGTGGAGGAAGGGAGTTGCATAACTCTGGAGCAGCCACAGAACACCTCTGTGTTCACCCTTACCATGTGGACATGTACTGATGATGTTTGCAAGAGGATGTTCCCAGCTGACCTCAGGGGCTGTGATGGAGGATAGGGAAGGAGATAGTCTTTCATATATGTGGGGCTTGGGTGATCAGGTTACTCAAAACAATGTGTCATTGAAATGAAGGTGAAAATCTGCCTAAGCACTGTTGCAGGAACACCGCATTTTTAATATAGCAAAGTTGCATAACTGTGGAGCAGCCACGGAGAACGCCTCTGTTCACTCTTAACATGTGGACATGTACTGATGAAGTTTTCAAGAGGTTGTTGTGAGGACAACCCTGTGAGGTAGGTTAGGCTGAAAGAATATTGACTGGCCCACGGTCATCCAGTGAGTTTCTGGCTTAGGTGAGTCTTGAACCGGTGTCCCTCCCACCCCTACTTCAAGTACTGCACATTTAGTCATTAAACCACACTGACTCTCTCACAGTAGCCACATCTTGAAGCCTTTTATCAAATGCATTTATCTTGAAATAGTTTTACATTTTGTCTGTAATAAAATCAGATTTAGTCTTCTCTTCATTAAAATCTGTCTTGGACAGTATATGTTTAATGTGTAATTGTAATTCATACAATTAACAAATCAATTTGATTTAACAATGCTGTATATTTTCTACTGATAATGTTTGTAAAGTGCTGCTGTTTCTGATTACATATTTTGAAGTAATGTAATTCCTTTGGCAAACAAAAAAGCTGTTCTCTAGTTCAGTTGGAGCCAAAATGAGGCAAAAGACTGCCAGTATGTGGGCAGCAAACTTATTTTCCCCAAGTGGAAAGCCACTTTCTTAGAATGCCATAACACAAAACCCAGATTCCAGGAAAAGGCAGTTCATGCTGGCTTCCCCTGCAGGCTGGTGGTCATCTGAAATAGTTTGCTGCACTAGCGAACTCTGGCAGCATGAGGTTATTCATAGGGGTTGCTTCCAAATAAACCCTTTCAGTCATCACCATAGAAACAGGAGAACCCAGCACAGTCTGTCCTTCACCCAGGATCTGAGTTTTGTGCAAGTGTGCTCTTAGTGTACAGTATAGAATAAGAAACGTAACAATATTCTAGTAAAAGCAAGCTTTATTTTAAATTATTGTTCTGTTTTTCAGCAGGTCTTTGTGATATTAATGAAGGGACAACAGTACCAGAAGATCGCTGCAAGTCTCCCACTTCAGGTAATTATAGCTTTTACAAATACTCTAAAAATTATAGTCCTACGAAAGACTACATGTTCTGTTTGGATAAGTCATGCTCCTATGGTTGCTAGATAACTAATTATAAAAAAAATCTTGTGGTTTTTGTTGTTGTTTCCACTTACTGAGGAAAGCAAGTAGTCATTGTTACGGGATTTAGGTTAAAACCAAGATCTAGTATCTGCAAAAAGTGAGTTAAGTGGTGGCATACTTAAGTTGCAAATATTTGTACTTCAAAGAGGAAACTCAGATGCAAAGGTGGTCTTAGCTTGGGAATGCAGGTTGTGAGAAGACTAATGTTCGTGGGCTGTGATATGGGCTTCCAGTGAGTTTATGAAATAAATTAGCCATGAACCTATTGGGTGGCCTTGGGCAAGTCGCTATCTTTCAGTCCCAGTTCTCCTGCTGTAACATGGATTAATAATGACATACCTCACAGGGTTGTTGTGAGGGTGAACTAGATAAGGATTGTAAAGCACTTACAATGAAAGTGCTATATAAATGATAGTGTTTGGATAGCCACTGAGGAAAAGTGAGGAGACTTAAAAAAAATACTGCCTGGAAAGAACTCCTGAGTAACAAGCTGTTACAGAAGACTCTTGTGACTATTTTAGCAGTGGTGACTGGTAGTTTTTGAGTCTGGTGGGGCAGTGGGCGGGTTGAACCTAATGCTGGTGGCTTTGCCCAGGGGCGGAGCCGGGGCAACGGTAGGCCACTGGCATGGCTTAACCCAGCAACAAGAAGTTCCCAGGGTTAACATCGGATGGACATTACATTAGTTAACGCTGGGAACTCTTTGCTTCTGCGTGAAGCACTGCCACTGGGGGATCGAGAGTGCTCTTACTGTGGTCCCATCCACTCTCTTTCCCACCGGGTCCAAATTAACCATAGTAGGTTTAAAAAATAGATCACGTTGTCATCACCTTCCTTTATCCTGAACCCTCGAATCCTCAATTTTCATGGCATCCTTGGCCACCTGTCTTCTGAATGTGTAGGCTTTGGGGCAAGCCTTCCTTCTGTCTTGAAGGACTGAGTTAGCTCCCTGTCCTGCGACAAACTGAATCAGAAGAGAATGAAAGGAAAGAAAAGGACAGGACAGAGAAAAAGTAGGAGGGAAAGGGTTTGGTTTTGGTGCACAAGAGGAGGAAGGGATGGGTTCAGTGGGGGGACGGGGAAAGGGGCCTCTTTGTTGTCTGCAGCCTTCTCTTCTGCCATGCTCCTACCTACTTTCTTCTCTGTTCACCAGGAGAGCGAGGTGAGGGATGGAATCATGCCAGATCTCAGACAAACTGGATAGAAAAAAGAATCAAATTACTTTAGATGTTTGCATTTTGGACACAGAACATTTTTAATTTTGCTTCTTTGTGGACCTCTCCCAGTCCCCATGCCATTACTTACCATTATCTGGAAACCTCGTCATTTTCATGCTCTCCTTGGCTGCCTGTAGTTTTCTAGGGTAGGCTCCCAGTCCCCAGACAAAATAGGACTTAAGTCTCCATTGGGCCTCAAGAACCCCGCACTGAAGTCCGAAGTCCTAATGCGTCTTGAAGTGCACTGGTGGTGGAGATAGTGCATTCTGTTGCTGTTGTTGAGGTCCCACAGCTTGGGTTCTGGAGGTCTCCAGAGAGGTATTTCAGAAGGCAGTAGGCATCCACAGGGCCCCACTGTAGACTGAGGTCGCAACGTGTCTGGAGGCACAGTGGTGGGTGGAAAATTGCAGTATGTTGCTGTGGAGCTCTGTCACTGTGGAGGTCCTACCACTGGTGTTTTGGAGGCCTCAGATAAAGTGGGACCTTCACACTTGTTGGCCTAAAGAACCCCACTGGAGTGTGAGGTCCCACGGTGTCTAGAGAGACAGGGGTGGGGGATATCACTGTTCAAGTCCCACGACTGGTCTTCTAGAGGCTTTTAGATAGTGTGACTTCAGGCTTCAGTGGACCTATAGAAATCCATTCAATCCCAAAGCCAAACACTGCATCTGGAGGCACAGTGGTAGGGGGCCAGTTGCTGTTGATGCCCCGATGGCTGGGGTTCTGGAGCCCACATGGATTGTTGGGGGTGCCCCAAGACTTTAGGGCATCCCACAGCCATGGGCCCACCCCTGCCCCCAAGAAGAGGTTCCACCCTTCCAGTGCCCTCTGTACCTCCTCTTGGGGGCAGGGGTGGGTTTAAAATATAAAAACCACCTACTCTTAATCTAACTGTAACTAACTACCTCTAAACAGTAGCACCAACAATTAAAAAAAACTGTTACTGTTTAACTTAAGACATCTTAACTTTTATCTTTTTTTTAATGTGTTCCATTGTTTGGTGTCCCACGGCCATGGGCCCGCCCCTGCTCCCAAGAAGAGGTTCCACCCTCCCAATACTCTCTGCACCTCTTCTTGGGGGCGGGTTTAAAATATAAAACCCATCTACCCTTAACCTAACTGACAACTTTTTAACTAAAGACATAACTTTTAAAGTTTTGTTTGTTTGTTTTTTAAGTAACTTTTTAACTTAAGACATGAAAGGAACCACACCTTTCATAAACAAATTTTAAAACCTGCAACTTACAACTGTTTAACTTGTAACTCAAATTTAACTTGTAACTCAAATTTAACGTAACTTTTTAACTTATGGAACCACACTAATCTTAAATGTGGGATGTCCTCTGCTGGCTCTCATCCTCACACTCGCGTCTTGTGTGCCGTCGTTGTCACGTTCTGCCTTTCGGTGCTGGGTTTAGTGATGGTGGTGGTTCTGCAGCGCTATTGGTCTTCCTTCCTCTCTGTGCTCTGTCCTCGTAGCCTGGGGCAGCAGACTGTCTTCGTTGCACTCGTTGAAGCAAGCCACAGCAACTCTGGTGGACACCACCTTGTGTGTTGTCAGTTCTGTTTGGTGGCGGTGCCTTCTCTTCCTGTTTGCATGGTCCAGCCTCCGTATTGCCATCAATCTCCCTGTAACAAAACTGAGACCATGAAGACCAGGCTGGAACTGAAGGGCTCCAAAACAGGTTGTCTTGTTTTGTGGTCTCCCCTTCTTCTAGTCCTTAAGCAATAGCTACCAGCAGAAACTCTGGTCTCCTCCGCCTTATGTGTTGTCTGTTGAGTTGGTAACGTTGCCTTCTTTTTCTGTTTATCCTGAAAGGGAGATCCATGCCAACATGGATGCTGCATCATGCAAAGACCATGCAGACTGGAGCTGGATGGACGCAAAACAGGTCTTCTCATTGTGCAGATCTCCTCTCCTAGTTTTCATGCAATGGAGAGTCCAGATCATCACCTGTTTACTTGGGTGCAGCGTCCATGTTGGCATGGCTCTCCCTTTTAGGACAAAGACCATGCAGGCTGGAGCTGGATGGACACAAAACAGGTCTTCTCATTGTACAGGTCTCCCCTCCTTCTAGTCTTCATGCAATGGAGATATAGCTCATCTTCAGGTCTGTTCAGCGCCTGTACTGGAAATTTGCTTGGCGTTCCTTGCACTGTGCAAACAGATCTATTGTTTTGTTGAAGTCTGGAATTTCTCTGATCATGGTTTGCTCAATTGACAGCATTGCTAACGTATTCAGACGGTCCTCTGTCATGGTACTACTCAAGTTTTAATTCTTTTTAGAGCTGAGAAGCTTCAGTCTGCTTCAACAATTGTAAGAGATGTTGTCATCACAATCTTCATCAGTTTAACCACCTCTGAAAATGATTTGTCCAAATTGTCCTTTGTCAACACAGCAAGTAGTGCAGAAACATCTCTGGCGGAACGGAATTCTGACCTGTCATACAAAGTCCCAAACTCACTCCTCAGTCGGTCTCTCTCCTGCATTGGATAGGCTTCTGTTGCCGCATTAAATGTTTGGATAGGAAAGCATTCACTGTGCCTTTGAAAAAAAGACCCCTGCACCAAAGTTGTGCGCTCTAGATGTTTCGTGAATTGAAATCTGTCACATGCATGAGACATTATAATATCACACACTTCCACAGCGATCTGCTCTAGCGTGTCCATGCTAGGTGCACTTCTGCCCTTCCGAGCGTTCTCTGGCAGCTCTGAGCGCAGGGTTCCAATGGAGTCCCTCACTTTATTGGTGGCTCTTACAAAGTCTGCAGTATATCTTTGAATACCTGCAGAGTCAATGGGTGGTGGTTGTTTTTTGGAGCTTCTTATAAAGTATGTGGAACAAGGACAAGAAGTAGAGGAACTCCCCATCAGATTCAAACATGTTCATGTATGACCTGGCCTCAATACCGGCCTTGGCATCGTGACTACCTAGTCGTATTTGTTCAAACCAGATTCTCTCTGTGCTCATAGATGACCTCAGCTGTTCACACACTGAAGGTCCAGCATGTTTTAATTACTTTGGGGAGCCTTCTCTTCCCCACCTCATCCAGAACTTCTGTCCTTTTTGAAGATGAACTGAAGAAAGCAGGAATACCAGACAGACTTTGAAAGAAAATCATTACTTCTCTTATTTGGAATACGACTTGCTGCACAATAAGGTTCAGCTGTTGGGCAAAATAGTGAACAAAGTGTGCATTTGGGTACACATCCCTTATCTTCCTCTGGACTCCACCATGCTCTCCACGTACCACACTTGCTCCATCGCAGCTCTGAGCTATGAGTTTGTTTGTCAGAGTCCCTTGGGAGAGCAACACAGAGTTTTTCAAGAAAGGATTCAGTGATTGTTTCTGCACGGGAGTCTGTCAAGTGTGTGAAATTGAAAAAACGTTCCACGCTGCGCCAATTCTTGGCCCTCTCCTCTTCTCGATCTATACCTCATCCTTAGACAAACTCATTGCCTCCCATGGCTTCCAATACCACCTCTATGCTGATGACACTGAACTCTTTCTCTCTACTCCCTCTCTCTCTCCCTCTGTTCAAGCTCGTCTCATCAGCTGTCTCTCTGACATCTCTACCTGGATGTCTCAACGTCAACTCAAACTCAACATGGCTAAAACTGAACTCCTTATCTTCCCCCCTCATCCTTCCTCTCCTTCCTCACTGTCAATAACTATTGATGGAGTCACCATCCTGCCTGTCCCCCAAGCCCGTAGCCTAGGCTTCATCTTTGACTCAGCCCTTTCTTTTAAACCCTACATTGACTCTGTTGCTAAATCCTGTCGCTTCTCCCTCCATAACATTGCTAAGATTCGCCCTTTTCTCTCTGTCTCGTCTGCCAAAACTCTTGTTCATGCTCTGGTCATCTCTCGCCTCGATTACTGTAACCTCCTTCTCACTGGCCTTCCCCGGTCTCACCTTTCTCCCCTCATCTCTGTCCAAAACTCTGCTGCCAGGGTCATCTACCTCGCCAGTCGCTTCGACCATGTGCAGCCCCTCCTCTCTTCGCTTCACTGGCTTCCCCTTCCTGAACGAATCCTGCACAAGCTCCTAGTCTTCACCTATAAAGCTCTTCACAACCTTGCTCCCCCCTACCTCTCTGCACTTATCGCCCTCCATACTCCAGCCCGTGCACTTCGCTCCTCCTCTGTCCCTTCTCTCACCCTTCCACGCCTTCCCTGCTCCCCTAAGCGCCTTCGTCCCTTCTCACTTGCTGCCCCCCATGCCTGGAACTCCCTCCCTGTCCACATCCGCCTTGCCCCCTCCCTTCATACCTTCAAATCTCTCCTTAAAACTCACCTCTTTCGCTCTGCTCTGTCTGACTCTTTATCCTGCTGAGCCACTATTCCTATACCTACGATCGGTTTACCCTTATCCTTGCAACATGGACCTGCCTGCTGTCATTCTCATCGTAACCAAGCCAAGTACGTGCACTTGAGACCTCGCATCTTCATGAATGTTAGACCCCTTGTCTCTCCCTCTGTTCCCCTTCCTAAGTCTCTCCCCCAGCTCCTGTCTCTCAGATTGTAAGCCCTAGGGGCAGGGACCGTGTCTGTTTTATTACTTTGTAAAGTGCCAGGTACACTGCTGGCACTATATAAATGTTTGTTAATAATAATAATAATAATAATTCAGAGACACCACAGAACTTTATCCAGTCAATGTCAGCCTCCGCCGCCGGGTGACAGTAGGCCAACACGCCCGAAGATTCCAGGAGGCGGGAGCGAGGCAGGGAGAGGCGGGGCCGGTGACCCCGGCAGCGGGGCCGACATATCAGGAAACCGGCGGCCATGCCCCCCACAGTGTCCGGCAGCGATGCTCCACCCCCGGCTCGCCCCAGGCCACGCCCCCGACGCTGCCACGACACTTGGAGCGTTTGCGGGCACGTACAGGCGCGGGGCTTTCCACATAAAACACCAGCGCCGCTGTGGGAGCGGTGCTGGTGATTGCTAGAAACCGGCCCCCTTGCGTTTGCTTCCCTGCCTTCGTTGCGATTGAAACTGCTAGAGTTGATATTGAAGACACTGCCTGCGTGGATTTCCCTCCCTCTTGACTACCTCCTGCGTGATTCCTGCACGAGTGAAGAAGTGTGTGGTGAGTGAGTGGCGTGTGAACGGTCCCCCTCCCCGTTCCCCCTGCCAGGGTTGGCCCCTTCCTGGGGAGCACCAGAGTGTGCGTGGCCCACCTCCTCCCCTGCAAGCCTGGGTACGGCCCTTCTCTCACAATTCCTTCCTGCACACCTATCCAAGCCCCCACCCCTTTCCCCCGTGAGAGAGTGGAATAGGGTCTGTGGGGGTACCTTTCGGCCTCTCGCAATCCAGGCGCCCAATGATGCTAGTGGCCTGTTCTCTTTCATTAGAGGTAACGGCCAACACACTAGCCTGAAGGGCATAGTACACCCCCCTTGTTGCCTAGCCGAGAGAGCCGCCTCCAAGAGTACCGGGTGTTTGGGAAGCGTGAGTGGTATCTTCTTGGTTTCCTTCCCCCTCCCCGGTGACAAATCACCAGCAGCTGCTAGCACCCCCGACCCCCACACGGGTAGTACCACCATGGATGTAGCAAAGGAACTGGAGCGTTTAACCCAGGCTGTTCAGTCCCTGGCCATGGAACTGAAGGATGTCCGGGCCCAGCAGGGGGTCCTGACATCCACAGTAAATCAACTTCAAGGAGCCACCGCGGCAGCACCTGGCCCCGCTGCCCCTGTGGTAGCCGCAGCCCCGCCAGTACCCGCTCCACCCGCTGTACCCCTTGTGGCCGCGGGAACTAGAGAACCCAAGGGGCCCAAGCTGGAAAAATTTACATGAGACCAATGGGGGTTCCAGGCCTTTCTCGCCTTATACCGCCTTACCTTCACCCTTCAGCCCCATACGTACCCCACTGAGGCTCTTAAGGTGGCTTTTATTATTGGTAACTTAGTGGGTACTACCCTTGAGTGGGCCACTACCCTACTACGAAGTAACAGCCCCTTATTGTCCAACTATACGGACTTCCTAAAAGAATTTACGTTTCTTTTCGACAACCCGCACCGAGTCCGTGATGCCCAAACAGAAATTATGAGCCTCCGCCAGGGACGCACTCCTGCGCTGGAATATATCGCTCAGTTCCAGCAATTGGCACTAGAACTCCAGTGGCCAAACGATGTCCTGCGCGTGATGTTTAAGAAAGGGTTGGGTGAGGAAATCAAGGACCAGTTGGCGTTTGTGGAGATTCCGGCTACCTGGGAAGCCCTCGCCAACTTGGTACTACAAATTGAAGACCGCTTGGTTGAGAGGAAAAGAGAAAGGCGCCAGGAAAATCGGCCGTTCCAGGTAAGGTCGGTTCTCTCGCTCATCCCTCCTTGACTATCCAAAGCCGGCCGGCTACCCGAACCCGAACCCATGCAAGTCGGGGTGTCTCATGGAGCCTTGTCAAAAGAAGAGCAGGATCGACACCGGAGTGCCAGGGCTTGCTTTTACTGTCGGGATCTGTCCCATTTCATTGGGGAATGCCCCGAATTGCCCCCAGATCGTAGGAGGACAGGAAACGCCAGAGGCCGGGATGGACAGGGGCCGTCTCGGTCTTAACTACTGCCTCCACGCCCCTGGATAAGAAACTTGTAGGCCCTCACTTGCTGATTCCCGTAACCATAACGATTAATCCTCAAGGATCCATGGTTTGCCGGGCCCTCATTGATTCAGGTGCCTCGGGGAACTTCATCGACAGCACTCTAGCCAAAGCGTGGCAACTCCCTACTCAGCGGAAGATCGTGCCGGAACCCATCCACACTATTGATGGGTCCCCCTTAGTGTCAGGACCTATTACCATGTGCACCTCGCCACTAACCTGCACCATAGGAGACCACGGAGAACAAATTCTATTTGATCTTGTGTGTACCCCTCTCTTTCAAGTTGTCTTGGGGAGCCCGTGGTTGTGTCGGCGTAAACCTACGATCCTATGGTCTTGTAAACAAGTACGCTTCCTGTCTCCTCATTGTACCCAAAAATGTCGTATCCCGCAACCCCTGCAGACTGCTCTGGTCACGTATGGCCCCCCGACCGAACCAGGGGACTTATCCCTTCCAAGGGAGTATGAAACCTTTCAGGATGTGTTCTGTAAGGTTAGTGCCACAGAATTACCCCCACATCGGCCGTACGACTGCCCGATTGATTTGATGCCTGGGAAGGACCCCCCTTTTGGACGCATCTACGCGTCAGCTGAACCCGAATTACAGGTGCTACGGCAGTACCTGGACGAGAACCTGCGGCAAGGCTTCATCCGACCCTCCACCTCACCAGCAGGTGCCCCCGTATTTTTCGTTCCTAAAAAAGATGGGGGTCTCCGACCTTGTATAGATTACAGGGGTTTGAACCAGATCACCATTAAAAACCGCTACCCGCTTCCCCTGATTCCCGAGCTTCTAGATCGCCTGCAAGGAGCCCAAGTGTTTACAAAACTGGACCTTCGAGGGGCCTATAATCTGCTCCGTATGCACCCGGGCGACAAATGGAAGACGGCGTTTCGCACCCGCTACGGGTTGTTTGAGTACCTCGTGATGCCTTTCGGCCTTGCAAATGCGCCAGCCGCCTTCCAGCACCTCATTAATGAGGTTTTTCGGGACATTCTCAATATTTACGTCATCGCCTACCTAGATGATATTTTGATTTACTCGCTCAACTTAAACGACCATGTTCGGCATGTCCGCGAAGTGCTTCAACAACTTAGAGCTAATAAGCTGTACTGTAAAAGTACTGTAAAAGGGAAAAATATCTTTTTCACCTTCGCTCCCTTAGCTTCCCGGGGTTCATCATAAGTCCCCAAGTCCCCAAGGAATTCAGATGGACCCCCAGAAGGTCGAAGCATTGAGAAAATGGCCAGCCCCTAAGGCAGTGAAACCATTGCAGCGTTTCCTCGGAAGCACTAATTACTACAGGCAGTACATCCCCAACTATGCAGAGATAACTGCCCCACTGACCGTGTTGCTGAAGAAAAACCAACCATACGATTGGGGCCCAAAACAACACTACAGCTTCACCTACCTAAAGGAGGCCTTCATGAAAACCCCTCTATTACAGCACCCCGACCCTACCAAACCCTTCTTCGTAGAAGCTGATGTTTCCGGGAAGGCCATAGGGGCAGTACTACTGCAGGAACATGAGCTACCCGAAACCCTTCTTCCCTGTGCCTACTACTCAAGACAATTGACCCCGGCTGAAAGGAACTATAACATCCTGTATCGAGAGCTCCTGGCAATTAAGGTAGCCTTTGAGGTGTGGCGCCATTATTTAGAGGGCGCCCGACACCCAGTAACTGTCGTAACGGACCACCGAAATCTGACCTACCTCCAGACTGCACATATTTCAAATGCTCCACATGCCCATTGGGCCTTATTCTTCGCAAGATTTGATTTTCATATCCGTTATCGGCCCGGAAAACTGCACGTACTAGCAGATGCCCTATCTCGCTATCATGAACACTGTCCCAACTCCCCCAAGGCCTCTGAACCCATCCTACAACCCCATACATTCGCTAGTACGTACACCACTCTCCAAGAGATTCGAACGGCAGCCTCGCAAGAACTTCCCGAAGTTGCGGCACCACCAATCCAAAAACAGACAGGGGTGCCAGAACAACCTCAACCAGTAGTGGTTCCCCCCCTCCTGTCAGCAAAGGATATTGTGGGCCCATCATGATGCCCCCACAGCAGGACATCCAGGTATTGAACGCACCACGCAATTAATCCGCCGTTCCTTCTGGTGGCCGACTCTGCAACAAGTTGTAGCTCAGTACGTGACAAGTTGTGCCACCTGCGCACAACCAAAAACGCCCCATCGGGCTCCGACGGGACTTCTCCAGTTAATTCCCACCCCCTTAGGACCCTGGCAACATGTGGGTCTTGATTTTGTAGTAGACCTGCCCCCTTCTCGGCAATATACCACAGTGTTGGTGGTGGTGGACCACTTCACCAAGCTCGCCCACTTCATCGCATATAAGGGGCTACCCTCAGCCAAGCGAACAGCTCTACTTTTCATCTGTCATATACTAAAGCTCCATGACTGTGCACAGGAAATTGTTAGTGACCTAGGAACCCAGTTCACGTCGCGGTTCTGGAGAGCCTTGTTTCAAGCCTTACACGTCACGCTTAAGCCCACCACCGCATACCACCCGCAAGCAAACGGGCAGGTGGAAAGAGTCAACCAAAACATGGAACAATACCTGCGGTGCTATATAAACTACCTCCAGGACAATTGGCACTCATGGCTCCCCTTCGCGGAATTTGCATACAACAGTGCACCCAACGCCTCGCTCGGAACCTCCCCGTTCTTTGTTACTTATGGATTTTATCCGCAAGGAGGGGCCGTTGAATCCCTTGCCCCAACGGTACCCGCCGCTGGAGCACTCGTACAACGGATTCGACATGCCCAGGCGGTTGCAACTCTTTTCAGATCAGGGAGCTACAGCTCTTTTCTCCCCTGGCGAAAAGAGAGAAAGCGCCCTGTCACTCAACCTGAGGGAACCGAGCAGGAAGGGGGGGAGGGAGGAGGACAAGGATATTGCTTAGGGAGATGGGGATCAGCATGTTTCCCCCCATACATCAGAGGACCCTTCATCTCAGGACAAAGGGAGAGTATTCTGATACTGCCACAGAGGCAGAAGGCAGCAAAGAGTCTGGAAGTGACTTTCCTTTAAAAGCCATGGACTGCCTAGACATACAATTCCATAAGGCTCTATCCATATAGGAAAAACCTGAAATAGATTGTTCCCCTGAGTCTTCAGAGGATGACTCTTCTAGAGAGTATTTACCAAAGATTCCTGGAAAAGGTAAACAGCTCTTAGTAGACTAAACCTTTGAGAAGCTGATTAGAAATGAGTGAAGACAGCCAGCAAAGCACATTTGCATGACCAAGACTCAAGATATTTTATACTTCATTTCAACACCAAGAAAGCACTGTTTGAAACACCAAAGGTTGATGCAACAGCTGCATCTTTTGCAAGGAAATTCGTATTCCCCACAGAAGGGGATCTTTTCCTATCAGATTCAACCAACGGGAATAGTATCCGCGCTCAGGCGTAACTTTGAGGCAGGGTCAGCCTTGCAACTATGGTCCATACCTTTACATATGCCTCCAGAGCCATGGCAAAATGGTTTGAACAGGGTAGGGATCGAAAGCCCCTCTGCCCCCCCCCAAAAAAAGGGACAGAGTATTGGCATCCCACGTCACCCTCACAATGGCTCTGAAGTTTGATACCCCTTCTGACATGGTGTCTTGGGCTTCCCGAGTGATGGCTTCAGATGTAGTAGCCAGGGGGAGCTCTGGGTACGTTCTTGGCATGGAGATGCCCTAGCCAAAAACTTACTGGTATCCGGGGAGTATCAAAGAAAGAAATTATTTTGTGTGCGCCTCGACAAAGTACTGACTGCAGCATCCGATAAATTAAAGAAGAAAACTCTCCATCAGGTCTCTCCTTCTCACTCAAAAAAGCCCTTTAGTTTCTTTCCCAAGGCTCCATACAGATCCTCAAACTACGTCCGAAGTTCCACAGATCCAAAGTGGAAAGGCCACAGAAATCGTAATTACAAGAACAATGGTCCCTCCAGAGGCAAGTCTGGAGTAGGACATACCCTTAAGTCAGATTCCTGACTATCCGTGTCCATACCTCCAAGTCACCCACCGACAGGGGGAAGACTTCAACTTTTCTTTTTTTTCCCTTTTTTCTTTGATTTTTCTTAATGATTACTTTTTCACAATCATATCATTGAATTTTTATATTTGTATTTTAATATGTCTCTTAGACTGTAAACCGCCTTGAGCTGCTGTACAGGAGGGGTGGGGTATACATTTTTAAAAATAAATAAATATCCAATACCAAACATCAAAACTACAAAATACAAAACTATATCATTTCTTCTGCAGTGTATTCCCTGTCATATTGCCCCTCTCCATACCCTGGTCAGAACATACCTTATCCTGTAAACCCATACGTGTCATATATTTATTAAATATCCTTCTCCTACTGTTAACGATTACTTAATGAAATAACATCTCTTTTCACTAGCTAGTTCTAAATACTTTCCCATTTAACATACAATTCCTGATATTTATTATAAAATTCAGCATGGATTTTTTCCATTGAATACATCAACCATAATCTATTTATCCAATTCTCCTCCATAAATTCTATAGCGTTCTTCCAGTTTCCAGCCAGTAACATTACCTCACAAGTATCCTTATAATATTTCACTAATAGGATTTCTGGAAGGATTCCCAGAAAGTGTATATGGTAAAATTATTTCTGTCACTAATTGGATGGCTTTCTATATTGTTCTCAAAAAACTCTATTTTACAACATTGTAGGTATGATCCTATTTCCCCACATCTGTGCCAACACTGACTTAATACCATGCTACCTTTATTAATTTTAGCTAACCTCTAAGGAGTCATATAATAGTGCATTGTCATTTTAATCTCAGGTTCTTTTATTTCTAATGAGTGCACATCGATACATCCATTGATATATCTGAGTTTTTTGTAACTCATCCCACTTAACTTTTAAGATCAGATTCCTAATTAGCTAGCTATGGATTATGTATTGGGTACCAGACTTGAATTAGCTGTTTATAAATTCTAGAGATTAATTCCTTATAATTTGAATGACCCAATATTCTCAAGATTATGTAGATGACAGAGAAAGTACCTTCTATTATCCCCAATAGTATAATAGCTTCTCAACTGATTGTACTCCAATATATCAGTTTTTGTCCTAATACATTGCTCCATTTCCTGACTTGATTTAAATTGATTGCCTTGGGTGAGCTGCAGAATCTTATAAATACAGTTCTGCTTTAACGTAATAGTCAATCGGTCAATTGATTTACTCTTTCTCTACAGTATTCAATCAGAGAATAGGGGAATTTTCCTTTCCTGAGATTCATTTTTCTCATGATTCCATCCCATGCTTCGAGTGCAATTCCTGCAAATGGATGATAATTCCATTTTCTCCAATCTGGTTTTACTTAATTAAAAAATCCATAAATACTCAGAAGTTCTCTTTCTATCAGGACCCATTGGGTAGCCTGTTCTTGATGGTACCAATATCTAACCCCTGTTAATTTAACACCCAAATAATATAAATATAAGTCTGGACATCCATGCCCACCTCTTTATAATTTCTCAACATCTTTCTCACTATCCTGGGTTGTTTCCCAAGCCAGATAAATCGAAACACTATCTTGTCCATTTGCATGAAAAATATTTTAGGAATTGCTATAGGTAGTGCTAGCATAGTGTATAATCTTTTTTGTAGTATTATCATTTTGTATAAATCAATTTTACTCAACCAGCTAGTTGCTAATCTTTTCCATTTCTCCATTTTCTCTCTAAATCTTGCCAATTATATTGATATAGTTTACTAGGGTCAGCAGTTAGCCATACTCCAAGATATTTAACCTTCACCTGTTCTGTTGTGAAGGAAGACTGTTCTATTATCTCCTGCTTTAATTTAATCCCCAATCTTGATCCCTTTAATGTGTTTATCCTGTCATATAGAAATGGCCAAAATCTCCAATATCAAATTGAAAAGTAAAGGGGACAGGGAACAACCCTGCCGAGTTCCCCTTTCCAATTAGAAACTTTGTTTAATATGCGATTCACCAAAATTTGATCTTTGGGCTCCTTATATATGGCATGAATCCATTTTATAGTTACCTTTCGATCCTATGACCTCCAAGGTTGCATATATGTACGTTTTTTTCTCCTCTATCAAATACTTTTTCTGCATCCACTGATATTGTACGTCAACAGAATTGTACGTCATGTAACAACCAGTATTATATTTATTTTTTTCCATATATTATCAGCACTCTGTCTTCCTGCAATAAAGACCACCTGATCAGGATGAATTAAGGGTTTTATTAACCGAGCCAATCTATTACTTAGAGTTTTTGTAATAATGCACATTTAATTTTTTTTTAAATGGCCTATAAGTAGAACATTCAGTAGAATCTTTGCCTTGTATTGGACATAGAGTTATAGTGGCCAGATTAAACGATTCCAGCATGCTTCCTTGCTCAAGAATATCATTTAATGTTTCAGTCAAAATAGGAGCTATTTGATTAGCAAACATTTGATAATACTCGACAGGAAAGCCATAGGGACCTGATTCTTTATTCCTCACCAGAGCTTTAATGGTAGCATTTATTTCACTATATATAAACAGTATATTAAGAAAATCAACCAGTTTTGATTGAGTTTGGAGATCTTTTAGTTCACTTAAATATTAGTTAATTTGTCTGGCATCAGGATGTTGTGATAAATTAAGATCATGAAAATACCATTGAAACATCTCCTGGATTTTTCCTTCCTGTGATGGTGTTTCTCCCTCGTTTAACCTTGAGTGCCAAAATATATGTTTTCTTCTGTTTTGTCTTTACCAATTGCACTAAAACTTTACGTCTGGTTATTTTTTTCAGAATAACACCACCTAATTTTCCTAAACTGACTGGCTGTTTTATCCATTTCTAATGTATTAATTTCACCTTTTATTTTAATTATTGGTGATATTTTCTATGGGGACAATTCTTTTGAAGTTTTTTTACTTTACACAGTTGATATAATTCCCTTTTCTTTTTTTTTCTTTTTTCTTAATCCAAGCTGAAAGTTCAATAAATTTCCCTCTAATTACCACAATACTAGCCTACAACAATATCTGGGTAGGAGTCTGATTGTTTATTATTGGCAATATAATCTTTAATAGCTGTAGTAATTTCCTCCTTAACGTCCGGTTCATAAAGTAATCTTTTATCTAGCATCCATGGTTTTTTCCTACTGACTTTTTTTAAGGTGTCAGACAAATTGATATGTTTTGACCGCATAGTGGTCTGATATTAACACCGGTATGACTTTACATCGTTCGCCTCTAGCTATCGGTTTCTTATTAATAAAGGAATAATCAATTCTTGAAAAGGATTTCTTGGGGATTAAATTAAAAGTATTGTCTCTGACACCTGGATTTTTAAAGCACCATGCATCTATCATTGTATGTTGGTCAAACAACTCTGCAGGTCTCCTACCATGTTTTCTATTCTTCTGTTTACTATCTGATGTATCCAGTTCTTGTTAATGACAATTCAGGTCATTATCATTATTGGCCCAGAATATTCCATACTATTGTCAATATATTTTTGAGAAACAATATAGAATTATCATTTGGGGCATACAAATTTACCAATGATTTGTTCTGTTCCAATATTTCCCTGGAGTAGGAGAAATCTCTCTTCTCGACCCCTGAGGGTTTTTACCAACTTAAAATTACAGTGTTTAGCTATACCTATTGTAACCCCAGGTTTTTTCTTGGTTCCACAAGCTGCATAAACTTGCTCAAACTTTTCATTTTTAATTACAAAAACATCTTTATTTAATTAATGAGTCTCTTAGAGAAAATAAATGTTTTTGTTCCCTAAGGAAAGTCATCAGTCTTTTACCTCTAGGTTCATTGAGCCCGTTTACATTTAACGTAATAGTCTTTAATTGATCCATATCTATCTTCGTTTATATAATTAATTCCCAAAAATATACTATGATTACTAGGGAAAGTAACCTATGTACAAATCCAATTGCCCCCCCCTCCCCGACTGATCCCCATCAGTCTCTATATCTTAAGATGCCTTCAATTATAAAGTAGTCTATTCTATCCATACAAATAAATTGTTGTTGTACTTCTAAAAATACTTCCTTTTCCACCTCTTTTAATGGAAGTTAATAATAAATACTGAACTTCACTCCTATCCATAATTAAACCCCTTCCTTATAATCATACAACAGTCAATTCTATGACATTATATTAATTTTCAAATTCTCTTACATTAATTCAGTTTTCATTATATTTAACAGGAAGTCTATGTATAAATTTTTCCAGGTCAACAGGAGATTTTAAGATCCTAGATGATGGAAAGTTCTGCTGGATATTTAATATAAGATTGGAGACCTTTACCTGTCAACGATCCCATATATTTATACCATTGCCTGCCATAGTACGTGGTTTCTGAAGCATAGTCTGGGTATATTCTAATTTTATGACCCTGATAAATTAACTCTGTCCTTTCAAATACCAATCTCAACAGGTTTTCTTTATCTTGAAAATTAGGAAATGGAGCTATGATGGAAATCGAGCTGAGATGTATATTTTCTTTATTCCTATCTCCGTAAATTCTATGTGCTCTCTCAATTTGCATTGATTGTACCCACATCTATGTCGGGAATATATGTTCAAGTAATGCTTTCGCAAATACAATAGTATTTGTACCTACGAAACACAAATTATTCCTTCAACTTCTGTTTTCAAGGTCAGTACATTTTCTGAAAGCCTGTTGACTTTTTGAGTCAGTAGATGGACCTGGGAATACATCTCCAGATCCTGTTCTTCGATTAGTCAGCCTTTTCTTCTATTACATGAATTCTTTTAATACCTTCCATTTTTTGTATCCCCTCTAGTTTACCATATAACTTATTATTCAATTCAGTTCAATTCTTTATTACGGCGTTGGCTTTCCATACCATATGGTACCATAAGTTACCATAAGTAAAAATAGATATACATAACCATATTCATAATCATAAAATCGATCACCAATTATATTAAATTTGCCATAAAATACTCAAAACATAATAGATAGTCAAATTCACCCCCAAATTCGGCCCCAAAAACCTCCAGTAGGGAAGGACCAAAAATAATAAAATTATAATTAAAACCCCTTTAATTAAACTCAGGAGTTACATATTGCCTCCTTGGTTTCCATGTTGGCAATAATAAACTATTTAACCAGATATAAGCTAAAAAACAAAAACCAGCATCAAACGTTTATTGGTTGATTACAGAGATCAAATTAGATCTTTTCTCAATCATTGGCCATCACTTTGCCTCAGATCTCCCAGTCTTGCATGAACCAAAACCCTTTTCTTAGTAGCCAGCCAGACAAAAGTAGCAATAGCGATCATGGCTTCTATGTCATCCAGTGCCATCAAGTACTGGAAACAAGGGTCAGAGGAAAAGGTCAACCCATTAATCAACAGGGGGGACAGCCAAACTTGGCGCAAGTTGGCATAATATGGACAGCGGAGCAAAAAATGCTCCATCTTCTCCACATCGCCCAGTGTGCACAAGCAGCGTCGCAGATCAAAAGGTATGTGGGCCTGTCTCCCCTCCGTTACTGCTGTCTGGACGAGATGAAAACGTGCCAGTATGTAGTATCACCTAAGCCTAGGATCCCTGATCTTATCCAAATATGTTTCAGATGAGCTGGTATGCTTAATCTGAGCCAGCATAGGGGCAACTTTCCAGGTTCCCAGTACGACCAAGTCTCCTTGTTGTGCGATGTCCCTGGCTCTAAGATGGATCTCCTGCCGAACCTGAGCCAAAGGTTTTCCACAAAAATATTTGGAAAAAAACCCAAGTTAAGTAGCCCCCCAAGATATAACAACCAGGGATATGCTCGTGATCTTGAATACAAGAGTTCCTCCCTAAGACATAGAAGAGGGAGATCGGATTCTTGGCAGGCTAATAGCCTCAACCAGTAGCGAATAAAATATAGCTTTGCCAACATATCCAGTGAGGGCATACCTGTCTCCAATCTAAGAACAGCACCTGGGATACTGCTACCAACTCTGAGAAGTCTACGCAGAAAAGCATTCTGGACCTTTTCCAACATTCCGATATAAGGAAAGGGAATGAGTTCAAGCCCAAACAGAGCCATTGCTGGAACCTTAGAGCCATATACCCATAGAAAAGCAGATATAGTGACTCCCCGTGAAATATTAATTGCTCTGTTAAGGGCCTGAGCAGCTTGTGCTATAAGTGCTCTATTGGCAAGATGGATATTCCAAGAGCACCTACTAGAGAGTATGCTCCCTAAATAATTGAAGGAGGGGGATATCCCAAGATTCCCTGCCGCCGTCTTCTAGTTGGTGAGGAGCTTCCTTTTGCCCACAGCCAATACTTTAGGTTTACCTGGATTAAGCTCTAAACCATTAGTCACGCAGTATGAGTGGAACTTATCAGTGGCCCTTCTAAGGCCCACTTCAGACTCTGATATAAGCACCACATCATCTGCGAACTGCAGCAGACAGATCTGGACATTTCCTACTCTAGGTGCATGAACTTCAGCTGTTTTAATACAAGGGACCATATCAGCCATATACAAACTGAATAGCAACGGGGCCAGGACACAGCCCTGGCGAACCCCCCGTTAAATACGAATTGGGTTGGTCTGCCACCGCCCAAAGTCGTACTTTACCCTGGCCTCGTTTTTTGCATATAGCTGCATGATGGGACCCAAAAGCCTATCGTTGATGCCCAACATCTTCAGCTTGGCCCATAGCCTGGGCACCGAGTCGAAAGCCTTTGTTAGGTCCACAAAAGTTAAATAAAGTTTTCCCTTCCTAATCTTATTGTATTTAAATACTAGGTGCTTCTAACATTGATTTCCCCTTCCTGAACCCAAATTGTTCCTGCAGTATCAAGTGCTGGTCCTCCACCCACTTCTCAAGATGGTGCAATAACAAATTGGCATATAATTTGCCTATTGTCGATATTAAACTGATTGGCCTATAACTATCAGGATTGCGGATATTGCCCTTAAAAATGGGGACTATCCAGCTTGATACCCACTGCTTAGGAATTCTGGTCTCGCGACTAACTTTCCAAAAAAACACTGATAGCAGCTGGGCCCACCATGAAGGAGCAGCCTGGAGCATGTCCGAGGTGATAAAATTGGGGTCAGGGGCCTTACGAATCTTCAAGGCCAGAATGCTATCGCGTATCATTTCTTCCGAAAAATCATCAGGATCCCATACTGCTGCCCCTGGAGAGGGCCCCTTTGCCCTACTAATGAGTTAATGATGGGTGTGGATAACTTATTAAACTGACCCATCATTAACTCCCAATTTTGTGTAGCCACTTAACTCTGAGGATTCTTTTAATATCCTTCATTATTGTATCATGAGAATTTGAATAATTGAATACTACCCTCCATTAAACTTTCTTTCCTTGTCACTCTTACTTACTCTCCAACCCACATGGGGCCTCGATCATTATCTTATCCCAAGAGATACTCTGTCTGTTTGGTCTTTAGTGATCCAGACTTTTTATCCTGTTTGTTATGTTATCCATAATAAACTACCTGTGAAGTCCTCCCTTTGGAATTTTCAGTCCCATGTTGATCTCTAAATACTACCTCTAAATTCCCACCTCCAGCTGTAAAAAAAAAAAAAACGGGAATATGGTGGGTTCTCAAAGGACAGTATGTTCAGTAAAGGAAATATCGATCATTTCCAGGAACACCAACAAAGAAAGGGGTCAGTGAATGGGAAGTGGATATGTATGGAGAGTTCAGTAGATTTAAACAAACAAGATGATGGAGGTGGTCACCAGCAGAAAAGAGGAATACAGGATGATGGAAATAGGGACTCCCCTTTAGCCAATTTAGAGACTTTAACTTTTCAAAAACAGGTGGGTAAAGTCATGTACAGACAAATAGGTTTTAGACATCATCACCCAGGGCTACCTCAATAGAACTGAAAAGACATCCATGCAGCTCTTTCACTCCTTTGCCGTCTTCAAGAAAACCAGAAAAACACAAGACAATGCTCGCCAAGATTTCTCACCTTCACACCATAGAGGCAATAGAGTTGATACCCCGCACACAACAGGAATAGCACTCTATTCTCTTATTCTGGTACCGAAGAAGTCCAAGGAGTGGTGAGCTGTCCTCGACTTGAAGAGATTGAATCGCTCCGTAAACGGGAAATTCAAGATGGAGATGGTCAGCTCAATCTGTGTGACTATTTCACCAGGAGACTGGCTAGCTTGGTTAGACCTGAAGGAAGCCTACTTTCATGTTCCAGTACACCAGGACCACAGATGCTTCCTCCAGTTTCAGTACAACGGGACACTTTGGCAGTACAAGGTGCTACCTTTTGGCCTGTCAACCTCCCGGAGGACATTCACAAAGGTCCTGGTCATCTTGGTGGCCAACTTCCAGTTAGAAGGAGTCCACGTACATCCCTACCTAGACAATCTACTGATCAGAGCAGCATCCAGAGAAAAGAGTCAAGCAGACATCCAGAGAACAGTTTATTATCTGGAACTCCACGGGTTCATAGTCTGCTTAGCTAAGGATGCCCTAGAAAAACAGCAAAATTATTTTTTGTGCTGTTTTCTGCAGTTGGGTAGAGAGCTTCCTGCTGCTGTCCTGAGGGCGGAGACAGGGCTGATTTCGTTCTATGCCCTGTCCCAAATGGCAGTAGTTCGTTACTGGTTGCAGTTATTGGCACTCCAGGATGTTGCTTTACCATGTTTATGTCTTAAGAAGGAGCTGGGCCATGCAGGCGCTAGACCCTATCCCTGGCTGGTCTATTTAAAAGCCATCCTTAGTCATCTAAGTTTTTCTTTTGAGTATTTTGCAGGCAGATCATTTGCTGCAATTAAGAGGGAGATCTGGCGCAGGCTTCTAGATATTCAACATCAGGATGACCTTTCCAGTGTGGCGGCCTGGAAGGTGACTCTGCTCTTGTGATTTGTCAAATTGTCTTGTACTTTTGAACTTTACTTGAACCAGTTACAAAACAGGAATCTGCGAAGGAGCTTTACACTGCTCAGATTTCAGCTCCTGCGAACAGCAGTTACCGAGGGGCGATATGCGCAGGTGCCCTACAATTCACAGTTGTGCTCTTGCGATCAGAATGAAGTGGAAACTACCAGCCATTTTTAATTGGTTTGTCCCCATTTTAAAGATCTCAGGACTGTTTGGCTAGAACCACTACTGGAGGGACCCTCCAGTGCCAACGTAGAGGCTAATTATTGGTACTTACTTAAACAAGTGCCGAGGCTGTTTTTGCTGTGGCCTCATTTGTTTGGTTTGGCTGGCCTCTAAAAAGCGAAGGGAGCTCCAGGCCCCTGGCTAACTGATTCAGATAGGTGCAACTTTAAGGGTAGAGCTTCCGTGTATGGTTTTTTGAGTCTTTTATGAAATTTATGCTTATAGAACTGTATGTTGTGGGAGGTAAAGGGCAAGCTTGGTAAGTGTGTGACACAAGTGACCGGATAAATGTTGTGTTGGGAAACGACTAGACAGGTTATCGTTCTAACATGTAAGTTAGGTGTCATGTATACCTATATTTTATATAGTATGTACTATCATGCAAACTTAGTGTGTGTTTTTGTATTGGTTTGTATTTGTTCTGCGTACTGTTTTGATTTGGGCTATGGCGGAAGCCAGTCTTGGCTAAGGGTGCCTTAGTCTGTTCCCAGTGCCTAGAGCATCTGGGAGTGAGGATAGACACTGTGCAAAAGTGGCTGTTTATCCCAGCAGAGAAGTAATTGAAGATCAGGCATCTCATCAGGCAGGTTCAGTCCCAGAATACAACACCACTGAAACAGTTGATGAGTTTTCAGGACCTAATGGTCTCCTGTTTTCCCCTGCTCCAGTGGGCAAGGATCCTTCAGAAATTCATCAGGCCCTTCCAGCTGGAAATATCTCAGGGGCTCAACCCAAGGGTTTGAGTGCTTCGGAGAGTCAAGTCTGCCCTGGACTTGTGGCTACTGGGCGCTTGTTTTCCAGAAGGGATGCCGCTTGTGGAGCATACCAAAGTAGTATTGACCGCAGATGCAAGTCTCTACAGCTGGGGGGCGTACTTGGAGAAGAACTATGTGCACAGGACCTGGTCTACAGAAGAATGAAGAAGAAGCATAAATTGGCTAGAACTGAGAGCCATTCATTTAGCACTTTGAACCCTTGATAAAAGGCTGAATATTAGTCTACATGGACAATGTCTCAGCCAAAGTGTCCATAAAAAAACAGGGTGACTCTATCTCCGACACTCCACCAAGAGGCAATGAAAATCTTGTCATGGGCCAAGACCAACCTGTTGTCCCTACAGATCCTGCACATCAGGGTCGTAGAGAACAGAGGCGGAATGGTCAAGCCGACAACAGTTAAACCCAGGGGAGTGGTTCCTGTGTCAGGAGGCCTTCAGCCTGATACTACAGACCTTCGGCACTCCCAGCTTCGACCTCTTCACATCAGCCAGCAACATGAAGGTGTTGCCCCGATATTCTCTCAGGAATTAGCTCCATCCGGGGTCAGGGATTGCCGCAGGAAAGCTTGTGTCCTCACCAAAAAGTCACAACAGGCAGTTGTTATGACTAAATACTACAATTTAGCCCTGCCAAACTGGTTTACACACTATTATAAAAGCACTATGAAAGCATGCAAAAAGTTATTGATCACAATTATATATATTCTTTGAGAATATATCTCCCCATACAGATGTATGCAGGTCCCAAAAGTTGGTTAAAGTTCGGAGTTCAGCTGAGGAAGATGAGACGTTGGCTTGCTGCTATGCTGGAAGATATAAGAAAATTAAAGTAAAAATAAAATAGATAAAAAATTTAAAAGTTATTCAGAGGTTGAAGACTCTGAACTTCTGAAAAGTGACAACTTTAAAAATAGAAATGAGAAAAAATGATTAAAAATAGCTTTAAAAGAATGGAAAACAAAATGAATGAAATAGCTTAAAGTGAATAAAATGTCTTTGCGAAGGCAAAAAAAAAGTAGCCTTAAAAATGGCTTTTAAAATAAAAAGAATGAGAAAAATAGCTTAAAATAAAAATGAGAAAGAAGGGGGAAAGTGAATAAAATAGCTTAAAAGGTGTAAAATTAATTAGAAAAATAAAATAAATAAAATGTCTTTTGCTAGAGCAAAAGAGAGAAGTAAGTCCCCAACTGGGACTAAATAGCTTTAGACAAAAAGGAAAAATGGAAAATAAAAGACTTAGGAAAGAGGGGGAAAATAGAAAATAAAAGTAAGAGAGTTGGGACAAAAAAAACTAAGTCCCTTCAGACCTCTTGCCCTTCAAGTGTGGATAGCCCACAAGATTTTCCTTAATGTCAGCAATTTACCATCATCTTTATAGGGTTTCTGAGAGTCTTTCAATATGGCTGCCAGGTGTTCCTCCAATCACTGGCAAGCAGGTCATGGGTGGCACCAATCAGAATGAAGTTTGCCTCTTGCCAAGTCATGACGCAAAAGAAAGATGTTGATGTTTTGATTTTAATGTCTCTGCAAAGACCGATTAGAAGCATCTCTTCATGGTTGTTTTGACTTTACCCATTCTCGCTCCTAGAAGCCAAAGATCACTACAACCTTTCACCAGCCCTGTCCTTTATCCCACTAACTCACTGAGATTCAATGGAATCTATTAGCTCAATGGAGCTCTATTAAACTTAATGGAATCTATTAACTCAAAACAATTTGGGATCTGCATTTTGAAATACGTTGACTATTACTATTTCAATTAGATGTCTTTAAACCACTTATGTAGCTTAAAGATCAAATTTATTCTAACATAATTGAAACAGTGAGGTGTATCTTCTGCAGGATGGTGATATATATCAATTAACAATTCAGCATGTTTTTCACTTTATGGATTGTTTTCACTTTCCTTAATCCAAACTTTAGAGGACTCTAATAGAAGAATGTACCAACATTCTGATAAACATTCCTTATTGTAATAAACAAGGGAGATAATGAAGCCGTTCATTTCACAATAAAATTAATATAAAGAGAAAAGAGGAAAGGGCACTAATCACTTTTGACTTTTACTATTCTCATTTCAATATACATTCAGTGGAATAATGGAGTTTCCTACAGTCCTCCATATCTCTTCCCAACAGGAAACATTTAATAGTGCTATTAAATGTATTTAAAATTTACTATCCCAATATATTATTTTATGTAGCGTCGGCAATGTACCTGGCACTGTACAATCCACAGTCGGAGATGGGTCCCTGCTCCTAATGGGCTTACGATCTGAGAGACAAGGGAGAGGTAAACATCGGGAAAGACAAGAGTACATTCATGAGGCTGAGAAGTTGAAGGCTCACGTGCTTCACTTAGTTACGGGGAATTAAGTTCTGAGTGAGGGGGAAAGGATGCAGTATCGCTCATGACAAGATTGGGAAGGCCTGGCAAAAGAGGTGGGTTTTCAGGAGGGATTTGAAAGGAGGGAGGGAGCAGAGCAAATGTATCCAGTGAGGGAGTTCCAGGCATGAGGAGCAGCAAGGGAGAAGGGGTGAAGATGTTTAGAGGAGCAAGGGGTTCATGAACAGGCAAGGGTGGGGGCAGAGGAGGAGCAATGCTCCCAGGCAGGAGCATGGTAGGATACAAGAGCAGAGATATATGGGGGAACAAGGCCATGAAGTGCCTTGAAGACCAGGAGCTTGTGCTGAATGTGTTCCCATAGAGGGAGCCAGTGCAGGATGGAGAGGAGGGACTATACATGGTCAAAGTGACGGGCAAGGTGGATGGTTTTGTCTGCAGAGTGTTGAATGGAGATGAGGAGGGCCAGATCAGAGCTAGGGAGGCCAGTGAGGAGGCAGCTGCAGTAGTCAAGGCGAGAGATGGACTAAGGTTTTTGCATGGACTAAGGTTTTTGCAGCAGCAACAGTAAGGCAAGGCCAGATTTTAGCAGTCTTGTACAGAGCAAAGCGACATGATTTAGCAGCAGCCTGGATCTGAGGCTTAAAGGAGAGGGAGGAGTTGAAGATGAATCCCAGGCTACAGGTCTGAGGGACCAGCTGGATGGTGACTCCCTCAATGGAAATTGAGAGGGAAGTAAGAGGGGAGCATTTCAGGGGAAAGATGAGGAGTTCAGTCTTGGCCATATTAAGCTTGAGTTGGTGACAAAACATTCAGGCAGAGATGTCAGCAATATGGGTCTGGATGGAGGTGGGAGTGGAGAAAGAGAGAGTTGTGTGTCATCAGCATACAGGTAATACTAGAAGCCATGGGTTTCAATGAATTTACTCTGAGTGTAAAAAGAGAAGAGAAGGGGGCCCAAGACAGAACCTTGGGGAGCTTCCACAGAGAGGGGAAACTACATAGAGGGAGGTACCAGAAAAAGAGAAACTGAAGGAGCAGTTCAAGAGATACAAAGAGAACCAGTTACGAATAATGTCCTGGAAACCAAGAGAGCATAGCAAATCCAGGAGGAGGCCATGATTGTCCATGTCAAAGGTGACAAAGATCAAGGAGGACAAGAACAGAGTAGAAGCCCTTAGTCTTAGCTAAGAGAAGGTCATCAGTTATTTTGGCAAGTGCAGTTTCGGTCGAATGGAGAGGGCGGAAGCCTAATAGGAGGGGGTCAAGGGAGGAATTTGAATAGAGAAAGTCAAGACAGTGTGTGTGGACAGCTTGCTCCAGGAACTTGGAAGCAAAAGGTAGGAGTGAAATTGGGCAATAGCTGGAAGGGTCCGAGGGGTCAAGAGTGCTCTTCTTAAGGATGGAGATAGTAGTGTGTTTGAAGGCCAATGGAAATGGCCCAGTAGAGAAGAGTTTTTGATGATATGCAGCAGAGAACGCGCAGCGGTGGAGGCAGTCGACGTTAGGAGGCAAGAGTGGTCAAGGGGGCAATTGGAGGGCTGGATTAAGAGGGGAGGGAGGTGACCTCATCAAGAGAAGCTGGGGAATAGGAGAAGAGAGGCAAGAGGGGGAACATCAGGGAATGAGGTGGACGAGGGAGAGGTTTGAGAAGCGGTTGCAACACTAATATAATGTTAAAGTGGGTAACTTCTGCTAGAGGGAAGTCTTATTTTATTGAAACAATTAACACTAATTGCTTAATACCCTCTGAGTTCACAATGAACCATAACTTACTTAATAATAATAATAATAATAATAATTTTAATAGACTTCAGCTTTCGCCATAGTTAAAAAATAAAAAAACAATTAACAGAACAAAAAACATATATACAGACATACATACAAACATACATATTAATCAAAAGGGCAGGGGGAACAGAAAAAAAGGGAAACTCAACTTCAGACAATGAAACCACTGAGCAACCAGAACAAAAGTCAGGTCACTGATTCTTATGGCTAACAGGGCAAAGGTAGCTACAGCCTGTATGGATTTCTCATCCTGAGATGCCAGGAGTTCAATTAATTTACTCTTTGATAAGAGAGGTCTCTCATCCCAGAGGGGGGCCAACCAAATCTGCCAAAGAGACTCATACAGAGAGCAGTAAAAAAGAAACTGTTCCAGGTCTTCAACTGCAAAGTTCTTACAGGGGCAGAATCGCTGGTCATAAGGTATGTTTTTGTAGCAACCCTCCACAACAGCGGACGGGAGAAGCTGAAATCGAAGGCATGTAAAGGCTCTGTGCAGTGTGGCATCCTTTAACACATCAAGGTACAGCTCAACCCTATGCAACTGTTTGAAGCAATAGAACTGGGGGGGCCACCTTCTAATGAGCCAAATCGGCCAGATCTTTCTGTCTGGAAATATCGGTCATCCTAAATTTAATCAAATTTTTACCCATGGATACATTTTTCTCCCAGAAGCAGGAGAATGAAAGGCCTGCATTGGACAAGTACGATGTAATTTGGGAGATCCAGGAATAAGATGATGCCCCTGAATATTCCAGTTCTTCCTCCAGGCAGAGCACTGGCAAACAGGGCTCCCTCAAATTGATTAACTTGAGCCAATATCCAAGAGCTCGCTGCCTCCTAAGGCCATAACTTACTTTAAATAACACACGTCCAGGACAGTGGTGTCAGAACAAAAGATTGTTTCATGTACCTTGTCTGGAGTAAGATTAATCTATTCTTTTCAAGAATGCGTTTGCAGGTCCCTGAGCAGAAGCAGTAAAATGAATGCTAATAAATGCTTAATGGTCATTAAAAGGTGCTAAATGTTATGCTGAACATTAAATCCCGTAATGACTCCCAGCTGGGCACTTCCCCCTCTAGGCACTGGTGTAAAGAAAGTGCTGGACACCCCATTTAGACTGCACACCAATAGTATTGATGTGTCACCTGCTTTAATGGCTGTGGCATTTCTTGCTACACTAGTGCCTGCTAAACAATTAAGATACCCACTGCTTGGGGAAAGACCGCTAGACTTTCCTTTCCAGCTAAGTTTGAATTTTTTTATAAAATGCAATAATTTGAAAGTATTTGACATCTTCCTTTTTTTCCCACTCCAACTTTTTTTAGTTGAAAGAATTAAAAAGTTAGACTGCACAATGCAGGAACTGAACATACGCTGAGCTGGGGATGAAGAGTCACAATAATGTCCTGAGTACAGTTGGGCTTAAATTAGAGAAATTTTAAAGTAGACTTTGTTAAGTTGACATAAATAATTGGCTATTATAGAAAATGCTGATTAATATGGTCATATGATATCTGTAAAAGATAAGTGGATATGTAACGCAGGTCAGGCCTGACTTGTTCCTTGTTGGAGTTTAGGGTTGTGATGAGCTAGGTACTGTCCTGATCTCAGTTCTCCTCTGCTGTTCCTCTTAGTGAAAAGTTAGCATTTTTGTGGCTGCAGTGGGTAGCCGCTGCTTGTGTCCTCTTGGAGAATGAGGAGACGTGGGAGAAAAACCTGTCTGGAAAAGTTGTGTGGGCTTCTGGGTATGGGGCATCGGATTCATGTGGCTAGAGTTGCGGAGGGAGGTGGAGCAAGCTTTACAGAGGAACATTTGATTTGAGTGGCAAGTCTGGAGAAGAGACTTGAAATGTTTCAAAGCATGAAGTTTATATCTCAAGAGAGAGATTTTTTTTAAGAGGAAAAGCAGATGAGATATTGATGGCCTAGGGAGAGTGGTGGAAGTCACATTTACTGGGTTTTGATTTATGTGGGTAGGGACAGGGGAGAGAATGCAATTTTCAAAATGTATAGATGCCTGAAAATTGTTTTCACAAACTTTGCTTTTTTAACTCTGTGAATGTAGATGTGAAATTTACTGTTTAAAATTATGCATAATAACCGTTCTGTGAAATGGGTGATTTTTACAATGCTTTGTGGAAGGACAGAGTTCAGGATCAGTAGTATGACTTCAGGTCAGCTGGAATTATGCTACAGGATTGCATTGTTGTGACTATTTAAAAGTCTTCAAATGAACAGAGCTGCAATTTGTTATTCTCATGGTGGTTCAACTTAAGTTGGAATGCAATAACTGGATCAGCCCCAAGATTGGGCCACATAGGGTATTTTCAGACGTTACGAGATCACAGTGAACCATGGTGAATATGCACCTGTGGTCAATGTGTGTCGAACGTCTGTTTGGCGGCCGCCAGATGTTCGCCACGGTCAATACCCGCATGGGGTCAATTTGAACCACGCTTCCCGGGCTAGCAGGGGGAATGTCCTGGGAAGCGTGGTCAAAGAGATCCCCAGCGGGGACCAAAAAAAAGTAACGTCTGGCCGTGGCGAATCGGGCCCGACGCGTCTGCCGCATTGGCCCCGCTGCCCGCCCGTCTCCCTGGAGGGCAGGCGGCACCTTGTGGCCGCACGTTGCACCGCACGGCCCCGCCCCCTCCCAGATTCCCCGCCGGAATCCCCCCGGCACGTCTGTTGCGGCGTGACGGGGTGACTCCGGCGGGGAATGAATAGGGTGATTTCGGTACAGGGCCAATGGGCCCCGTAACGTCTGAAATCATCCATATACATGCCTATATCTGGAATCCCTCATCCTCTGACCTCATTAGAGAGTCCTCAGTGGGGTGTCATTTACGTCCCCAAAGTATATTTTTGGCATTTCAATTTTGAATAATTACTCTGTCCTCCTTTTAATACCAACTTAATGCTAAATTTAATTTTGGTTCCCTATATAACCAAGTTAAACCAAATACTCGTACCCATGCTCATACCCATGCTGCCCCCGTTCTGTCCCGCCTCTTCGTGCCCCCTGGCTTTGCCTTGTTTTCCCAGCTCAGCAGGTAAGTGCATAACAGCTTCTCATGTGCAGCTGCTGGGAGGGAGAGCACCGTGCTGCTTTCTTCTGATGGCATTTCAATTTTGCCAGCAGCTCAGGAAAATTGTTGAAACCTCACCTACCCCACAATCTCTAGGATTTCTGGTGGTTACTAATCAGAATTAATAATGTGCTGCCGTTTTTAATCCTCCATATATGAGGTGGCAAATTCAGATACTGGCAGAAGAGAGCAGAATGATGCTTTCCCTTCCAACAGCTGCAAGCCAAAAAGAAGTGGCCAGACCAAATAACTGTGTGCCATGAAAAGTGGCCTCACCAGCTGCATGTGGCTCACAAGCCATGTGTTGGGCAGTTCAGCATACTGCTGGGCTCCTGCCTGTGTGGGTGTTTGTATAACTTGACATTTGTCAGAAGAGCAGCATGCCCACATCATAGCTGTGGTATATTCCTCAGCTTTTCGAGAGAGCAGAATTTAGACTAAAATAGAAATAAAGTCAAGACATAAAACAGACTTTATGCTTCCCACATCCAAGGACTCTGAGGAAGTGAGTTTCATAAACTCTCCATGAGGCTGTATAGTGGTGGTGAAGTGCCAGATAATATCTGAAATAAGTCTAAAATGCATATTAACATGATTTTCATTAATATAAGTTGTAGTTTGCAACATGTTAAGATTCTCTCTACTGTTGATTACTGGAAACCAAATCTTTTTTCTCTGTCCATCAAAAGTTGGATACTTTGTCGTCTTTATGCCAACAGATTATTTCTGTGCACCTATTAAAATATTCCGTTAAAATGGGAAGTATGTCTTCAGCAAAATAAACTGGCTCTTCTGTGTAGTTCTTTAGTTTGTCCTGGGGAACAACTTCTTTAAAAATGTATTGCTGGTTTTTTTTAATTAACATTCTATTCATTTTAATTTGTAGAACAAAAACATACTAGTTTCTAGAACATATAAGTAGAAGAGAGGGAAAATATGTAACCCTTACTACTACTTTGAGTGGGGCTCTGTGATTCTCATCTATTGGTTCTGCGCCTGCGCAGTTCAATCTGGAAAACTATGCAAACAATTTCCTGCATGCTGTAGCTCCTCCGTCATTGGTCCATGATTTTGACACGCTCCAATGCCAGTACTTAAGGAGGATACGAGGTGTGCGTCACGTCAGTTTCTTCCATGTTTTTTTTTTTTAAAAAAAAAACAAACAAAACTGCATGGTTTGGTTTTTTTTTTAAAAAAATCTTTAAGTCAATATCGTCTCTTTACCCACTTCTCTCACGTAGCATTCCTGCGGGGGGGCTCCCTTGGGACTGCGCCATATTGTCTACTTCTCAGAAGGGCAGTTTCAAAAAGTGCCTGAAGTGTTCCACCTCTATCCCGCTCACAGACTCGCATGCCTAGTGCCTAGTCTGTGGATGAAGACACAAATCTACAGGATGCCCAACATGCGCTAACTTTTCTGGTAGTGCCCTGAACTACAAAAAATGAAGCTCCAATTTCTCCTGATTAACCCTCACGGCACCGACCCCCAATGGCGCATGGAAAGAACTGTTTGGCTAGTTTTCTGGATCAGACTGTGCAGGCATAGAACCCATAGGTGTGAGTGACAGAACCCATCTCAAAGAACCAAGGTTACAGGTGAGTAACACTGGTTCCCTCAGGATTTATCTTATGTAATACACATATGTAGTTTACCAAATAAGTGTGGTGAATGCTATGTTGCTCTACTGAAGAGAGGCTTTGGACTCCGTAGTGCCATTACATAATATAACCCAAAAAAAGTCCACTAATCTTTTCATGTTTGACCAGTATGTTGATTTATCATTGTGTATGGTACTGAATTTGAGGTATGTTAAGTCTCCAGTCTTTTTTAGTCTGTCAGAATTTAGTATTCTACGTGTATCTTGTTTTTGAGAAAATCAATTTTGCATACCCATATTCTGTCTTCGCTCATAGGTTCTGGTTCTCCAAACAATTCTGATGATGATGATCAAAAAAAGAATAGTTTTATAGAAAAGGGTACAGTATTTTTATTTTTAACAGCATTATATTTTTGTTCAGTTCCTCCATTCAGTGAACTTACAGATTTTGACTCTTTGTATCAAAATATTATTTGCAGTGAAGACCAAAAGCAGAAAGCTTTCCAAGATGATAGCCAGTGATATAGGTAGGAACTAGAAAAACTCTGTTCTTAATCCAGTTCCTGACTCTGTGCAGCACTAACCCAATAACAAAATATTGTTGAATTTTTTATTATTCTTTATACTAATTGGTAATCCTTTGGTCTGCTTCTATGCTAAGCATATTGGGCACTATGATTAACAAAATCAAGGAGGCTGGTGGAGTGTTAATTTTTCTCTAAATTTGCACACATCTTCCTACTGAATTTTTGGGTTTCTACTCTATTCTAAAATATTAGAAGGGTTCAGTCTACAAAATTTAGTAGAATATATATTTTAATGGTACAATATATTTTTAACTTATTTTGATGGCATTGTTTCTTCCACATGTCTGCCCCCTATGATAGAAAGGAAGGAACACATTCTTAATCAAAAAGGAAATATATATCCTAATTCTTAATTTCTCATCACTACTGTATGCTAATCCTGTGCCCACCCAATATCATAAACACATTGTTCACCAACCTTATAGAAACTCAGAACAAAAATGTTGCAAATAAATTGGCAAAAATGCATTGGTCTAAGATGGAAATTATGTACATATTATAGATTGAACCCTTTTATGGCCAGAACAAGTTTATGGTGGACGGAGTAATACATGGTCAACAAGGAAGTAATGTAAAAATGGTCTGTGGCTTACTCTCTGGAAAATTCTGTGGGTTTTTTTGCTAACCAGGTTATGGCTATTTCAAACTTTGATTTAAATATTGCTCCATTAACATTTATTTGTGTTATCTGCATTGGTCTTGTGATTAAGATTTGTTTTCCCTATTGTACTGTTTATAACAGCTCGTTTGCTATATATCTGTAATGTACATATTCTTCATAGATTAAATAAGTCAATTGGCTTTTACACATACACAAAATTGTGATGGTGAAAGTAAACGCCAAAAATAGATATTTCTGATTTTTAAAACACTCAACCCACAGGGATGGAATGGGTACAAATGTAAGAATTGTTTTGGACCTATAGCATAAATGGATGTATTTAGGTTATTTTCAGAAGTGACGCTACCACGCTCAGACTCAGTTCGGGGTAACGGCCGCCACCCCACCCCGGGTAGGCCGATACGTAGAAAAGACATGATGGTGCACCTTACCACACTTTGACTCGAACTGCGGTAGTGCTAACCACCAGCTGTTCCCAGCAGTTTTCCGAGATCATAACCAGTAGTAACTGCTACCATGGTTCGGGGCAAAGCGTGGTGAACATCTGGCGGCTGCCGAACAGAAGTGATGGTGGTTGTGACCCCAGGGTGGGGTTAAGTGTGGTAAAGTGTGGCTAAGTGAGGTAGCATCCCTTCTGAAAACACCCTTAGTAATGAGGAGTGAAAAGTGGTTAGTGAGAGATTGCAGTAGTTGGTCACCACTAAATTACTGGTTAGCACTGTTTAGCTGGTAATGGGTACTTCTTGGGTCTTGAGCTGTAAACTCTAAACATCCAAAACATTTGCAACCCAGATTATTCTTCAATCTCTTAAAAAGTTCATTTTGATTGATACTAAAAAAATGTTTTAAGAACTTGATATTAAAAAAATTGTGAGGGGCATACAGGTCAATAAATGTTTATGGTGTACAACTCAATAGTAAGAAAAACTTATATACATTATAAAATCTCTGACCAGTAAAGAGGTAATCTGGTTTTCTAACAATTGTTCTCTGTTTATGTATGTTTATAAATATTTTATTGGCCTGTACTATCCCCACACATTATAAGGATGTCTAGATTGCTTACCTTGAGCTTGATGTTTTTCAGTATTTTTCATGTAGAATGATGTGGCAATGTTATGTAAGATAGTTCAAAAATTGATAATTGCACAGGGCTATTTTATGAAGTCTGTTACTTTTTTACAGAGATAAGAGTATTGCCTTGAAATTTCTTCACAGGTTAAATAACCTTCTTTGCAAGAATTGCATTCTTCTGCAAGGACTCATCTGCAGAGATTATCTCACATTCATAACACAAACACAGACCATCATGCCACATTATAACTTAAATTCCTATTAGTAGTACATAATGGAAGATTTTTAAAATAAACAATTACAGTCTCAGCCATGATTTTTAAATGGATTGTTTGAAGGCAACAATTATATTCTGGTTTCATTTTAGTCTCTAGTACACAGTTTTAAGTGTTAAATTTGTTTATCTGTAAAATTCCATTTGCCATATGAATTTATGGCATTATACGTTTCCAATCCATATTTTTCTAATTTTGTTTAATGCTCCTTGTATTCCAAATTGGAAAAATCAATAAAATATAAATTTATTTTTTAAAAATCCATTTTCATTTTATCTACTAGAGATGTATTTTGAGCAAACCTACTTGAATTTTACTCCAGTGAATCAACAGATAGGTATTTGTCAGACTGTTTGGTTCCCATTAAATTCTTAACTGTCCTCTATATAAACTAGGAAATGAATTTGAACTCTATAAAATTGAAAATATATTTATGCATTGTCATGCACTGTAGCTTATATTTTTCATGTTTATACTGTGTGACTATTACTGAGCATAAAATGTTGCATTCATATCTGTCTTAAAACTATATTGCAGAATGTGTCTTGTCACACATTATTTAGTGTTAATAGCTGCATGCATTTCATAGTAACTTGCAAAATTAATTCTACTATCTTGGATAGTTGTGAAATATTTGCTTTTATAAAAAATGTATGACGTTAAGAACATAAGTAGTGCCATACTGGGTCAGACCAATGGTCCATCGAACCTAGCACCTGTCTGAGTGGCCAATCTTGGTCGCCTGAAAGTCGTACCCACTAGGTCACATTGGGGCAATCCATTCCTTGTTGTTCACTCCAAGCTCACAACACTGAGGTTACATTCCCCAAACATCCTGGCTAATAGCTGCTAATGAACCTATCCTCCAGAAACCTGCCCAATCCTTTTTTAAACTTAGCTATACTGCTGGCCTTGATCACATCCTCTGGCAACAAATTGCACAACTTAATTGTGCTTTGAAGGGGAAAATACTTTGTTTTAAATCTGCTTCCTATTAGTTTCATGGGGTAAACTCTAGTTCTAGTATTATTTGAGAGTGTAACTAACCATTCCCTATGTACTCATTCCACACCACTCTTGATTTTATAAACTTCTATCATATCCCCTCTTGGATGTCTCTTCTCCAAGCTGAAGAACCCCAACCTATCCACACTTTCTTCATAGGGGAGCTGTTCTATACCCTTCATCATTTTTGTTGCCCTTCTCTGTATCTTTTCTATTTCTACTATAACTTTTTTGAGATGTGACAACTAGAACTGCACACAATATTCAAGGTGTGGGTGGTTGCACCATGGATTTATATAGTGGCATTATAATATTTTTCTGTCGTCTTTTCTCTTTACGAATAATTCCTAATGTTGTTGGCTTTTTTAACGGCTGCCACACACTGAACTGAGGATTTTATATTGTCCACAATAACTCCAAGGTCCTTTTCCTAAGTGGTAACTCCTAATTTAGAACCCAGCATTGTGTATATATAGTTTGGATTGTTTTTCCCTATGTGCATCACTTTGCAGTTGTCTTCACTGAATTTCTTCTACTATTTAGATGCCCAGTCTCACAAGATCCTCCTGCAATTCTTCACAGTCCACTCATGTTTTAACTACCTTGAATAACTGTGTCATCTTGAAATTTGATCACCTCACTCTTTACTCCTTTTTCTAGATCATTAATGAATACATGAAACAACACTGGTCCCATCACAGACCCCTGGGGCACTCCAGTATTCTCTCCAGTGTGAAAACTGACCATATAGTCTGGCTCTTTGCTTCCCATCCTTTTACCAGTTACCAGTCCACAATAGAACACTGCATCCTATCCTATGACTTTTTAATTTCCTCAAGAGTGTCTCATGAAGGACTTTATCAAATATTTTCTGACAGTCCAGATACACTGTATCGACCAGCTTCCCCTTATTTACATCCTCAAAAATTCCAGTAGATTGAGGCATGACTTTGCTTTCTAAATACATGTTGACTCTTCCCCATTAAGCCATGTTTATCAATATGCCCAGTAATTCTGTTCTTAATTGTTTCCACCATTTGGCCTGGCACAGACATCCATCTCACCTGTCTGTAGTTTCCAGGATTGCCTCTGGAGTCCTTTTAAAATATTGGTGTTGCATTCACTACCCTCCAGTCCTCAGGTGCAGCAGCATATTTTAGTGATAAGTTGCAAATTATCAGTAGCAAATCTGCAATTTCATATTTGGGTTCCTTCAGAACTCTGGGGTGAATACCATCTGGTCTTGGTGATTTGTTACTATTTAGTTCATCAATTTGCTATGGAACCTCTTCCAAAGATACGTTGATTTGTGATAGTTCTTCCAATTTAATCACCTACAAAGAACAGTTCCAGTGCAGGTATCTCCCCAACGTCCTCGGCAGTGAAGACTGAAAGAAAAAAGTCATTCAGCTTCTGCAGTGGCCTTATCCTCCCTGAGTTCTAACATTACCAACTTTACTTCAGTGTTTTAAACTTATTATCCTTTTACTTAATTATGCCTGAACGTAGCGTTACCATACCTTCCCTTTAAAAGATGGTGCTTATGAAAAATACATGGTGCGGGGCTGTACTGGAACAAATGCAGCCCTGCATGTGAACCACTGCAGCCCTGCACCATGTATTTTTCATAAGCATCCTCTTTTAAATGGGAGGTATGGTAAACGTACTGTGATGTAACTAACTTTGTGGCATAGTTAGTTCATTGTCTTGCCCTGTAAGGAGCACTGTGTTTCAGAGGGAAACATATGGGATAATTTTGCCTTTATCTTTTGGGAATTTAGGCCATAAGAGAGGCTAACTCCTCATTAGAAGGTAAAGTGTAAGTGGCAGCACCTTTGGTATACTGCTGTCCCTCGATAGATAGTTATTAGAAAAAATTAACTAGTCTATTGTTTTGTACACATGTAATTGTTTTACATAGTGCCAGCTAGGGAAAGCCTGATGGAAGAGGTAGACTTTCAGGAGGGATTTGAAGGTTGGGAGGAAGTAAGCAGAATGAGCGTTTCCAGGGAGGGAGTTCCCGGCATGGGGGGGCAGCAAGGAAGAAGGGACAAATATGTTTTAAGCAGCAAGAGAGTCATGAGCAGGCATGGGTGGGGGCAGAGGTGGAGCATGGTGGGAAACCAGTGCGAAAAGATGGAGGGAGCAAGGCCATAAAGAGCCTTGACGGTAAAGACAAGGAGCTTGTGCTGAATTTGTTCAGGTAGAGGAGCCAGTGTAGGGCAGAGAGGAGCTGAACATGGTTGAAGTGATGGGCAAGGTGGTTGACTGGCAGTCAAGAAGATGAGGAGACATTCAAGCAGATGTGTCAGAGACCGTCCTCGATACAAGTGGATGGAAGGGGAGAGCACAGGGGCAGAGAGAGAGTTGTCATCGGCATACAGGTGATACTGGAAGCTGTGATATTTAATGAGTGCCCAGAGAGAGAGTGTAAAAGGAGAAGAGGGACCAGGGCAGAGCCTTGAGGAACTCGTATAGAAAGGGGGAGTGATGCAGGGGAGGTACCAGCAAAAGAGACATGGAAGGACTCCACTCTCCTCCAGTATAAGAAGCTGTGGGGGAAGGACTCCCCTCCCCTCCAGTATAAGACACTGTGGGGGCCTGCAGACAGCTGCAAGCTGTGCTGGTTGGTGTATTGAGGGGGAGTGAAGCAAAACCTGCTGAACTGCTCATGCTTCTCCCCCCACCCCCAGTATAAGAAGCTGTGGGGGCCTACAGGTGGCTGCTGGCGCCCATTTTCAGGCCATTCGCGGGACGTGGAGGCCTTTTGTTGTATGGTTTTTAGAGGATGTATGATGGGAGGGATTGTTATGAGTTAGGGTAGGGATGGGGTGGTACTGTCCCAACCCTCCCATGAGAGGGGGTATAGGCAGGGGGGAAGTGGGTTATGCCCAATTCCCTTGGTGAGAGGGGGGGGGAATACATGAATGGGAGTGGGAAATAAGTTGGGGGGTGTTGTGGGAGGAGGTACCCTGGCTCCCTGTTAGGGGGTGGGTTATGAGCACAAGGGAAGAATATGGGAGGAAATGACATGGCCCCCAGTGAGGGGGGGTATGGGCAGGGGAGTGGAGGGTTGTGCCACAACCCCCTTGTGAGGGGTGGGAATACGGGCACAAGGGTTTGGGGCTATGAATTGGGCAGTGAGGGGGGAGTTGGGTATCGGGTAGAAGGGATGAGCAGGGGTGGAGAGGGGGGAGGGAGTGCCATGGCCCCTCAGTGAGAGGGGAGGATCAAGCACGGGGAAAAGGTGGGATATGGGATATTGGTTGAGGAGGGAGAAGGGAGGGGTTTCCTTGCCTGCCTGCCCGCCTCTGGGGTTGGATGCTGGGTTCAGGACCCTCTTCCTGACCACCACCTCCCCTAGGTCCTTATGGGTCTCTTGAGCATTGTCATCCTTGGGGAAGGGCAATTGTTCTTCAGGAGCCAAGGAGGCGACCTTTCATGGGAGGAAGGAGGAACGGGCAGTTATTGGGGTCATGTTGGGCGTGGGGAGGTATGGCAGGGTAGGGAGGTTAGACCGTAGGAGCTTTCAGGAGAAACACCTAGTGTCAGTTCCCATGCCCCACTCCCTCCCTGTCTCAGAATATCTGAGAATTGAAGCCAGTTGAACCCCTCTTCCCCCCCATCTGAGACTGATGCTGCTTAATGTGAGGTTGGCCACTAATAAAACATCTGTCATCCATGACTTGGTTTGGGATCATATGCATTATGAAGACCTGGCTAGACAAGGCTTCTGGGCCAGTATTGTCCCAGATGATGCCGGCCGGGTACTCAGTTCAGCATCAGTCAAGACCCAGGGGACCAAGGGGAGGCGGAGTGGCCGTGGTCTGTAAAGACACTTTGACCTTTCAGAAGTATCTGGTGCCTAACTCATCGAAAATGAAGTGTGTCCACCTTGGGCTGGATTTCGCTGGGGATAGATTGGGAATTCTCTTGGTGTACTGACCACCCCGCTACACAGTTGAATCCCTGACTACTCTAGCCAAGCTGGTCTCAGAGGTGGTGTTGAGATCACCCAGACTTATTGTCTTGGATAATTTCAACATACATGCCAAGCCCAGCCTTTTAGGGACAGAGCAGGAGTTCATGGCCTCCATGACAACCATGGGCCTATCCCAAATAACATCAGGTCCAATGCACAAGGCAGGACACACATTGGATTTGATGTTTTGCACCAGCCTGGAAACAGGAGTTCTGATTATCAGGGGTGGGTGGGTGTTACAACATTATTGTCATGGTTGGATCATTACCTCCTGAAGACCCAGATCCCAGCCTTACTATGCCCTCATCAGGGAGGTTACCCGGTTAGGTTGCTCCACCCCTGGAGACTGATGGATCCAATTGGTTTTCAGAGTTCTTTGGGAGATATGCTCACTGACCTTGAAGGCTGCTCTGTCGATGGCCTGGTCTCTTTGTGGAATGACATCTTGACTGTGGCCATTGACACGATTGCACCCAGGCATCTGCTGTCACCACTTTGTCAGCATAGGTCCTCCTGGTTTACCGAGGACTTGAGAAGGTTGAAGCAGGAGGGTAGGTGGTTAGGACGCAGGTGGCGCTCGTCTCGTGCTGAAGCCAACCGATTGCAACGTAGATCATTTTTGAAGGGCTATGCCGTGGCTGTGATGGTGACAAAGAAAGCTTTCTTCTCCACTGTCATAGCAACTGCAACGTCTCATCCAGCAGAGCTGTTCCAGATGGTGAGGGGCTTGGTTAACCCAGCCTGTTTCCACCAGGAAATAGTTGTCTGTTGCACGCGGTGACATTTGTATTAATTACTTTGCAGACAAAATCACTTACATTCACCATGACTTCACTACCATTTTAACTGCAGAGTCCGAGTTTGCTGTTATGGAAGTTCAGTCTAGTCCTGTTTGAATCTGCACCAATTCGAGGGAGGTGCTTGGGGAGATGAAGGCAACCATTTGTGAATTAGATCTTTTCTCATCATGGCTGATGAAAGCCAGCTGGGAGACGTAGGGGCCATTGGTGGCTGGGGTTATCTAGAGTATTGGACACCCTTAAAACTGTGGTGACTATTGAACGGGTGGCTGCCCAACAGCTCCAGGCACATCTCAATGCGGTTGGATTCCTGGATCCGTCTCAGTCAGGTGTTTGTCCTGGGTATGGCACAAAGACGGAGCTTGTGACTTTGGTCGATGACCTGCGCCTGGAGATAGACAAGGGGAATTCTACATTGTTGAACTTGTTAGAACTTTCTGCAGTCTCTTTGATACAGTTGATCATGAGGTGGTGTTGACACGACTGCAGGACCTGGTGGGGGTGCACAGGACTGCTCCTGTGTGGTTCTGCACTTTCCCATCAGGGAGGTCACAGCGGGTGGTGATTGGCAATTGCCATCATCTCCTCAAGACCTTTCTTGTGGTGTCTCGCAGGGTTCTATTCTGTCCCCCCTCTTGTTCAATGTGTATGAGGCGAGGTCATTCGGAGGATTGGGGTGAAGTGTCATCAATATGCTGATGACACTCAACTCTACCTCTCTTTCATCTCACCTAGGTTCTGCAGTCTCTGTGCTTAGCCGATGCCTGGCTGCTGTTGGGGACTGGAGGGAGGGTGAGCCGATTTGAAGCTGAATCCTGACAAGACTGAAGTGATGATGATTGGCCAGTCATGTGACTTGGGAGGGGATTGGGACACCTGTCTGATGGAGTCCGGCCCTTTCTGGTCACTCAGGTTCGCAGCCTCTGGGTGCCTTTGGATCCCTCGGGCGGCAGTGGCCAGGAGCACTTTTCACCAACTCCATCTTCTGAGGAGGCTGTGGCCTTTTCTTTCTGATTCAGCTCTGGCCACTGTCATTCATGCTTTCATCACCTCAAGGCTAGATTACTGCAATGTGCTCTATGTTGGGCTGGCCTCAATGACTGTTTGGAAGCTGCAGCTGGTGCAGAATGCAGTGGCTTGGCTCCTTTCAGGTACAAGTTGCCAGGAGCACATTACACCTACATTCCAAAGTCTGCACTGGCTGCCTAAAGCTTTCTGGGCACAATTCAGGGTGCTTATTTTGACATTTAAAGCCCAAAATGGTCTGGGTCCATATATCTGAAAGACTGCCTATCCTACCATGTCCCTTTGCAGCTCCTACAGTCAGCCGGGGGCACCCTCCTGTGCGTTCCGTCTGTTACCGTTGTTCATGGGGCGGGGGTGTGCAGGAGAGCATTCTCAGTTGCTGCCCATATGTTGTGGAACTCCCTTCCCCAGGAGGTTCATTTGAGCCCAAGCCTGGCTATCCTCTGGAGGAGGTGCAAAACTTCTTTTTATTTGGAAAATAATTTGTCATGCAGAGATAGGTGAGGTTTGATTGGGGTACTGGGTGGGGTTGCAGAGGAGGATGGGGGTTTGAGGAGAGGATGATTTTATTGTATGAATTTTAACATTAACTGCCTTTTGTTTGTGTCTTGTGAGCCACCCTGAGCCTTGTGGGAAGGGTGACATTAAAATGTAATAAATAAATAAGGAGCAGATTGAGAGCTACAGAGAGAACCAATTGAGAACCGAGCCCCGGAACCAAGGTAGCAAAGCAAATCCATGAGGGATGCCATGGTCAACAATGTCAAATGCAGCAGGGAGATCGAGCAGGACAAGAATAGTATAGAGCATGGGTGAGGAATCTTTTTTTATCCGGGGACCACATTAACAATTTGCAAATGGCCTGGGGACCACCGTAAAATTATTATTTTGGAGAAAAGATTTCTTTATGGAACAAATTCCATACAGGCAGCAGGGGTGCAAAAGCTTAGGGTTCTTCAGCTTAGAAAAAAGATGATTGTGTGGGAATATGATAGAGGTTTTAAAAATCTTGAAAAGAGCCTAATAAGTGACTAGGGAGCTGCTAGTAATCATTCCTCATAATTCTAGAACGAAGATACATCTGGTGAAATAAATAAGCAGCAAGGTTAAAAACAAAGAGAACACTTTTTCACACAGTGCAGCCACAACCTGTGGAACTCATTGCCATGGGATATGGTGAAGGCAAATAATGGTACTTGGCTCAAAGAGAGGACTTCCTAAGTTCAAGGAAGTTAGGTCAATTGATGGCTCTTAGCTGAATTAGTTTGGAAATGAAACCACTGGCTGCCAGGAGCAGGGAGTGAATGATAGGGAATGGAATACATGTACACTTCAGAGGCACTGTCAGACACAGGACAGGGATTGAAATATGGACTACTGCTCTGAGAAGGGGATGGGTGGGGGAGAAAGCGAGCGTGGATATGGGGATGAATGGAAAGGATGGATGGAGAGTGTGGAGGGGAATGTATGAATGGGGTGGATAGACAGTGTGTATGGGAATGCATAGATTGAAGGTATAGGGATGGATGGAGAGAGAGTATAAGGATGCATGGATAGTAAGGGTGCGTGTGTATAGCGATGCATGGATGGAGAGAGAGAAGGTGTGTATGAGGATGAAGAGATTTGTAGTCAGTCTGTGGATAGATAGAGTAGGGTGGGGTAGGAAACGCTTTTCATTTTTATTCGGAATGTCCATTCTCCACTCCCCAGTCAATGACAGATCTACCCCCCTCTCATTAGTGACAGAGCCACTGTCATTGACCCCTGCAGTGTTGGCTCACTGGCTACTTCTGCCCTCTGGGCTGAGCCTTTGTCACCACGTGATATGGTGGTGCTATCCGTGCCACGCAGCTGTCAGTGATGCCCAACTTTTATCTGCCAGGGAGGCATGGGGAGCAGAGATGCATAGAGACCTGGCAGGAGTTCACACCATGAGCTGCCCACAGCACGCATTTCTGTGGGCAGTCGGGAGATTTGCCTCTAGCACAACTGGAGGGGCAAGTGAACGCGGAGCCATTCATGTCCTGCTCGGTCCTGACAGCAGCACCAGCTGCACTCCCCCAGCTCTGGAGAAGCATAGGGACCTTTGGATGGGTCTGTTTTCATTCTCCTTTCCAGTGTGACACAGCATGGGTCCCTAATTTTTCTTGTTGCAGCTTCCAGGTACAGGGAAATTCTACCTCCAGAAAGTTGTATCCAGTGCTAACTCTCCCCACCTGCTCGCCAACCTCAGATGCCAGCATTCTTAACACTCCCCACTTCCCACACCTGATTGCACGTGTGCACAGACACACCAGCTCTGCAAGCAGTGAGCGTGGAGGAGCAGGCACTGGCAGAAGCCATTTTGGGAAAGGGCCACAGATGTGCAGAATTGCCATGACAGCCATTTTGTGCATGCAGTGTTTTTTTCAATTTTCTCGAGAATCTCGCCAAGAATGTTGTTCACCAGACTCTTTTACAAATGCTTTTAAATCCTATATTTTAAGAAATACACTGATATGCATTTATTTAGAGGTTTGTCCATCCATCGTGTGTGTGTATTTTACCAGTCAAATTTTAGGGATTTGGTGTGCTTTAGAAAGCTATCTTGTCTTCTCTAGTAACAAGCCATAGTGGGATAGTGATTCTACTATATTGTAACACTTCTGTTTGAAAGTTTTAACTGAGATTACTTAAAGAAAAGAATTTCTTGAAGGTTGCTTTTTAACTTTTTCTTAAGCTTAGCATTTTCAAATTTGATTTCCCTTCCCGTATATTGAACCCAATATACATCAGGCCATTGAGTTTCTTATATTGTTGCATGGAGGACAAATTATACAAATGAAGGAATTGACTGAGGCTTGCACTGGCAAAGCACTTTGAAAGCTGGAGCATAAATCTCACGCTATTTCATTGCATAAGCTTGCTAAACAACAAATACTTGTAATCAGCATTAAGTTTCGTTATGTGGGGTTAATAATGAGAAATGAGCTGATAGAAGTGAGTGAGAATCGTCATGTTTTACTTAAAATATTTGCATACTATACATAAAGAATTTTTGTGTAGTGAGTATATTTCTGTGATTTCTGTACTTCTGTAAGTTTGCTTAAATATCACAATATTTAAGCTCTTCTGTGAGTGCTGTTGAGTATATTCACACTACAGGCTATGGATGTCGGGCCCCAGTACTGACTAGTAAAGCAGAACAGAACATACAATAACATACCAGCAGTTCCCAACCTTATCTGCATGGCCCCGTTTGAGACTTGAATATAATCCTGTGACCCCCAATAAGCAACAAAGACAATGCAAAATGCAGTAAATATTGGATTATGAACCTATCCACAGATGGTGTGACCCCACATGGAAACTTCAATCCCACAGTTTGGGAACGTCTGTCAGATACATGCACTCACCTATCCCCCTCACCTATCCCTAATTCCTTCCCTGTTGTAGCAAAGGTCTGTTTCATGCTTGAACATCAACTGCTATACTTAACCCATCCTCCATTGACAATCCCAGACTGAGTCTCAGGCTGGATTCTTTTGATTTCATCATATGGCACTTTGAAATATATCATTCAGTGAGTGTTGGTGGAACTGTTGTTATAAACTCTATGCACATTCCTGGTGCTTTTCCTGATGAAACCATAGGCACAGCGTTTGGATCAGTACCATTTATCGAACCTTCACACAGAGATGTGTTCTGACAAGCTCTGATATCACAGCCTTTGAAGTCTTTCTTAGGAAGGGCAAGTTCTGAGCTGAGGCCTTGAGCTATCTCTCAACTCATGGTAGTGCACTGCTGCTTCAGCACTACTTTTGGTAGTCGGCTTCCAAAAGCTGTTCTGTTCAGCCTTTGAAGTCAGACTGTCTGTCTTGGACCCTTTACTGCATTTCTGACATGTCGGTCCAAGCCCCATACATCACACCACCTGCTTTGCCTACCTTGGACACACCAGTGTTGAAGAAGCTTCTAACAACAATGCTGAGAATAGGCCACATATGGACAAAAAGAAACAGTGAAGGAAAGAAGTAGCACAAGTCTTTTTTCCAGTTGCTGGATCTATTCCAGTTGCTGGCAAGAATCTTTGACCAGTACCCCTGGTTGATCCTTTAGGGTTCTCAGATGCACTCCTCCAGAACCCAAGAATCATCTTCATGATAAAGAATCCTTTACCTCCCAGATACTGACATTGAAACGGTGTTGACTGTTGAGCAGTTTACACTGATGGCTACAGATAAGCAAGACTCTTGTTGTCCTCCTTCCCTCACCACTAGTACAGGATCCACATAGGATGACTTTGGTGCCAGTCTGAGAGGCATTCTCAAGTTCCTCATCCCCACAGATTGTTCACTGATACTGCTTCTACTGTCCTATCATTCAGGGTCCCACTTTTCCCTCCTTAACAGCCTGGTTTCTTTAATCCCCTTTTTCCTATTTACTATTCAAAAGAGAAAATGCAAGCAAACCTGCTTGCTTATATCTGTATGGTGTTACCTATTTGTTATATCAATTGTGGTATAAGATGTTATATGTAGCAACCTATTATATCCTTTGGATAGTTCAAAGGATAAGATAGAATTGTTTATACCAGCAGTGAGGTGCATGGAGGCAGGGAGGGTGGGTAAACTTGGTCCATGGCTAGTTCTCATTTGGTCCATTTCTGAATCTGGCCCATGGATCTACTTCCTACCCTCAGGCACTGAAAGAATAAGCTATGGTGAAGACAGCAGAGGTGAGAGAATTCACTCCAGGATAGAGGATGTATCCATGGCAAAGACCTATTATCTGCACACCCCTTAAGTGCTCCTGCTTCAAACACTTATGTGACCCGCAAAGCTTGTGCTAATCTTCCCAATGGCCTACTGGAGGGAAGAGGTTGCCCACTTCTGTTTTATACAGACCACGTAGCTCTGAAATTTTGTCACTTTTCAAGTTTTGTAAGTTACGTAGTATATTATAGTTCCTTGATAATAAAATGGGCAACATTGTTATGTATGTGTTGGGTTTGTTAAGAGATATATTTTATTTTTCAGCAAAGATGTCCAGAAAACTAAGTTTGCCAACTGAACTAAAGCCTGATTTAGGTAAGTTTAAAACAAAAAGGCTTGTTTCAGTTATCTTTATGGTATTTATTTGCAGTCCCATTTTTATGGAGCAAGAATCTTTGATCATCAGAAATAAAACTGTTAGCAGATATAGAACACGAAGTATGAATTTTAACCCATTTTGTACTTATCCCCTTGCAGTTTTATGGCAATATTGGAATCATACTATAATTCTTACATTAATGCTTAACTGTGTGGTGGGAAATGAGAATGATCCAGGGACTATATTACAAGGAAAATTACATAGCTGCTTAGATATATAAATAAAACATTAGGAAGTATTAGAATGACTGTCATACTTTCTATGATCTTATGGCAGTGATTTTACAATATATCAGAAAATGATTTATAAATTATCAAGAAGTCTTAAAATAGCTTCTAAAACGATTAGAAAGTGTGGTTCAATAAATCTTAGTAGCTGTAAACTTAAGCCCCATTTTTGAAGCAAATGTACTTAGTTTTACACATGAGTAATACAGAGATGCACATCTAAAATTTAATTTGCATTGTCTTCAAGATAACATACAATAGTTTCATTGGGTACAATCAGGGACTTGTGTTCACTGCATTCTCCCCTTTAGCAGCCATGGGGAAAATGCAGCAAACATGGGTCCCTGGGCACAAGCCTCATCCCTCCAGTTTGTCGGTGGGGTTACATTAGACTTGAGTGCATGCCAAATCCTCTTCCTCAGTGAGACGCATCGTTGCCCACTCTCGCTTGCACATGTATTGTTAACCTTCAGTACCCCACATTAGAGCTGGAAAGGTTTTCTGTGCAGATACCATTATCCGACAAACTTGTGGGGTCCGAACTGCCTCTAGGCAGTTTGGACTCTGCATGCCCCTCTGGTTAGTACCACATGAATAATCCATGCAGCCATCAGTGAGGGATTTCATTTACCACAGCGCTCTTGGGGCTGGCTGGTTGCCATGGGGTGCAACAGTGGCAGGCATCAGCTCTTCCAGGGCTAGCCTAAGCCTGCTGGAGCCCAGGCAAGCCGCCCTTGGGTGCATATGTGGGCTCCAGTGCATATCCAAACACGCAAATCAGATGGTTGACATTTGGGGCCTATTGACATGAGCACATACCTGCACATGTGCCTGAGGCAACTGACTTGGGCCAGCCTCCACCGTTCCCATGAGCAGCCAACCCTTGGGGGAGCTGCTGCTGGGGTAAGTGAAAGCTCCCATTCCCAGCTGATTTGCTAGCCACCAGCTAATCCAGTGGTATGCAGATAGCCTGCAGGGCTTACCATCAGAATATCTGGCGGTTAACAAATCAGCTATCGGTTTCAGCTTTACCCTGCATGTGGGACCCTCTTTGTGGTCAGAAATTAAGTGTAGTCTTGCCGCTTGTAAGTATACTTTCGGGTGAATTGCAGTAGGGGCAGTGACTTGATTAAGTCAACGATTAAGGATCAGGAGCTACAGCTTAGAGGGGAAGCAGTAGCCAAGCAACGGGTAGCAGGTATTGATCACTTATTCCCCTGGAGTTAAGGGGTGAATTACCTCATGGCCCTGAATGCCAAATTAAGAGTCCCGTGCTCCCTGGCCAGATTTAGTCTATTTCCCTCCTCTGTTTTGTGGGGCAGATACGTGGGCCTCCCATACAAACTGAGGACCTGTCTGTTTTGCATCCCCCTCAGAATTGAATCTATTGGTCATGTTCTTCTAGACTGCTTACTACATAAAGATTTGCAAACTCGTTTGGTAGAACCGATTGTGAATGGAATCCCTCCAATCAGCTAGGAGGTGCTACTAAAATGTCTTCTGGCTGATAGGGATGCTGCCATCACTGAAAGTATAGCTAAATTCTGCACAGCAGCATTTCAAATGCAGAATGCTTTGCTTGGCCAAGCCTAAGCATGAAGTGCCCTTTATTTTTTGGAAAGCTTTCTAACATGGTCCTTTATTATGACCTTAAACCAGCCTGTGACGGGTAGAAGATTAATTTTTCAGGGGTCAAACACTAGCCGAATGTAAGCCCTGAGAAGGGAGAGGCAGCTACTGAGGTGGGATATGAGGGTGTGGTAAGCTTTATTGTATCTGTCCCAATCATTTTGGGTTTAAGTATTTACTCTGTCAGCCTCAGATGGATGGGATATTATGTTGACTAAGGGGATTTTAAGTATTTATTGTATGTCAGTCTCAGACGAATAAGACATTAAATTAATTAAGAGGAGTTCTTCAGATTTTCTATTTATGTGATGTATTTTAAAATTTAAATGCATTGTGATTTGTTTTCTGTTTGTTTACTACTTTATACGGTGAATGGCATATTAGCCGAACCAACAAATATTTGTTTGCTACTTTCGAGCAGAGGTATATTCCACTTGGACATTACAGGCCCACTGACTCTGGTTATGTTGCACAATGATGCCCCTCTCTGTGAGGGAGTACGTGGCACCCACTTAAATCTAGTGTGGCCCTTTGGTATGAAACTTACATGTTTGTAGTCCCCTTACATACTGGATGAATTCTACTGCTTGTAATCTAAATTTCAAAACAAATGATCAGCTTCAATTAGTCTCATGAAATGGGCATATTCTTTTCAGCACCTGAAGTTACAGCTCATTTGAACAGTAGATCAGAAAATTTTACTTTTAATTTTGAACCTATCACAACACTCCTATTTTGTTCAGAAAAAGGGACTGGAGAGCTTTCATCATATAAGGCACACAAGAAAGGTACTTGCAAAACAAAAGCCAAAGGGACAGAATTCAAGAAGTCACATTCAACCCCCAATTTCAGTGAGTTCTAAGGATTTTGGTTAGTTTTTCTCTTCCTTGGTAATGGGTCCATGCAAAATTTTATCTGCAAAATCCAGCTTGGTTGCATAAATCTAATCACATTATTTTCTTTGAATTTATTTTCCTGACTCTTCTATTTTTAATCTGTTGCCTCTTTTTTCAAAGAATCTTATTAAACAGTATTTAATCGTATCTTTTATAAATTCTGGTATGAAATACTCAAAAGGTAAAGCTTTGATTTTTCTTATCTAATACATTTTAAATTATCTTTATATATTTTTAAAAAGCATCTCTACCTCTAAGAGGCAGGCAGTGCAGCATGATGGGTTGCTTCTCCTCCTCATGGAGGATAGGCAGGATCCAGACCTTTGATGGCAGCCTGAGTCCAGGGGAAGAACCAACCCTGGCTTTACCACCCAGACTGTTCCTGTTTCTTGGAGAGGTAACCTAGCATCCCTTTCTCTCCCTGTGATTTGGTGGAGAGAAAAGCTAGAATTTTTTATAAACTGTTTTGTCCCTAGCTGGCCCCTACTTAGCAACTAGGGTCAGTGAGGAGGGAAAAGGGGGCGGGGGGATCTCTTGTGCCTCACCAAAAGCAGGTAGGACACACACACCCATCCCCAGGGACAGTGTCAAAAGACACTGTCCTCCCAGAACGCGCACCTTTTTAGGGACAAAGAAACAGGAGTGGGACCCCATGCCTCGGGGTCCGTAGCAGCTCTCACCCCTTTGTGGCCAGCATGGTGAGGAAGATGTGTGGGGGAGAGGGGAGGAGCCCATCAACCTACAGGTCAGAGCCTGCTCGTGCCAATGTTGCAATGGGATGAAAAGGAATGCAAGGCCTAGACCCGTCAAGGATCTGATCCTGCCTAGCTGCTCCGGCCTCAGGAACAAGAGCAACTGTCCCCCACACACCCTAATTCCCAGCCTCCTTCAGGCTGCTATAATGAGGTGGATTTAGCAAAACAGAAACTACTTACACATTGCAGGTTACTTTCTTCAGTGGATATATGACTGACGCATATTCTTAATGTACTGTTCCAGTTGTGGGTAGGAATGTAGTATTCTGCTGAATTAATGTGTGTCTTGCTTTAAGTTTATGAAATCATTTTAAGTAAACTACATGTGGCCAAGATCATATTTGTTAAATTTCATCCCTGCTAATGCATAGAGATACGAATTTCATCCATGTAATGTTGGTGGTTGTAAACCAGCATAATTCAGGCATAGCCACAGTAGCAGCAGGTAGATGCCACCAGCCACTGCATCTGCCATGAGAGCTTGCGCCCAGAGCAAGTGTGGCTGCATTATCCAGATCTTCCACCTTCTCCCAGGCTCCAGTTGCAGTACTTTATTTACTTATTTGTTTGTTTTTATTTTAACAATCTTGCTACCCTGTCCTGCGTCCTACCACAGGCAGCTCGGGGCGGTTCACATTCAATAAAACCACAATCATTAAAAACTAGCACATTAAAAACCATCATAAAAGGAGGAAACCATAAAACACCCAAACCCAGCCCACCCACTCACCCATCTCCTTCGCCAAACGCCAGGAGGAACAGCCAATTCTTCGAAGAGGGGAGATCCGGGGCCAAATGAATCCCCACCGGGAGGGAGTTCCACAGCTGTGGTGCGGCCACCGAGAACACCCTCCCCTGCGTAGCCCCCTGGAAGACTCGGGGGGGACCTCGAGGAGGGCACCCCCAGAAGACCACAGGGGTCGATACAAGACCCGGGAAGTGAGACAGTCCCGCAGATAGGTAGGGCCTAGACCGTTTAGGACTTTATAGGCAAGTACCAACACCTTGAATCGGGCCCAGAAAACTATCGACAACCAGTGCAAAGAATGAAGAACTGGTGTAATATGTTGCCGGCAGCCCATCCCTCTCAGGAGACAGGCCACCGCGTTCTGTACCAGCTGCAATTTCTGGACCATTGTCAAGGGTAACCCCACATAGAGCGCATTGCAGTAGTCTAATCTAGAGGTGATGAAAGCATGGATGACAGTAGCCAAGTCAGAGACATACGGCCAAAGTCGTCGCACCAGATGTAATTGGCAAAAAGCACTCCTTGCCACAGCCTCCACATGAGTATCCAGGTGGAGCCGTGAATCAAGGAGCACCCCCAGACTCCAAACCTGGGAAAACAGTGGAGGACAGACGCCATCGACGATGGGAGCCGCCATCTCCACCACTTTACCTACCAACATCACTTCCGTCTCGTCAAGATTCAACTTCAGTCAGTTAGCCCTCATCCAGTCCCCCACCGCCATCAAATACCAAGTAAACACCGAGACTGCCAGACCTGGGTCTGATGAAAAAGAGAGGTAAAGCTGAGTGTCATCAGCACACTCTGTGCACTGATGACACTACACAGCCAAACCCCCTAACTACCTCACCAAGCAACTGCATATATACACGGCGAAGTTGCAAAACCTGGCTGTTCGCCCAGGCCTTTGGGGGAGGGTGGGAGGGTAGGGTAAGGGTTTTTTAGCTCCCACACCTTATGTTGATTTGTTATTTATTATTTATGATATTAGCCCTGTTTTAATATTTTATTATTGTTATAAATGTTTTAAATTGTTTTTATTGTATTTTATATGTTGGAAGCTGCCCCGGGCTGCTTTGCAGGAGGGGTGGGGTATAAATCTATTAAATAAAATAAATAAATATGAGAGGGGACAAAACAGAACCCTGTGGGACTCCACACATCCTGGAGGTGGGAGAGGGGCAGTGCTGTGTAACCAGACTCCTTGACCACAGTGTCACCAGTAGTCCTTCCCTAGTAGCGTTAAGCTGCTGAGTGAATGAAGCAGGCATTCATTCCTTTGTTGCCCACCAGTTGTCTTTGGAAGGAAACACTTGGGCAGGGAGTTGAGTGTATACCACCCCTGTATCCTGACATTGTCACAAGAACCAGCCAGTCGAGATGGTGGATGCGTCCTCAACCCCCAGAACCAGAGAGAAAGCTTGACTCATGGCCCTCTGGATCTTGAGAGCCAGATAGGGCACCCCAGGGAGTAGCAAGGTCAGAGTGGGCCCTGGTGCAGAAGATGAAACTGGGTTCCCCATCCCCTCAGCCATCCCCCAATTGGTTCCATCCCCTAGGCCATCTTCCAGTTCATTCCTTACTACAGAGCCATTCTCTTTGCTGATATGCATTAGGACAAAAAAAAATTCACAGGCAAGCATTAATATGACTTTCTCTGCCAGGATCTGTCAGCTTCCTTTAAAGCAGCTATTAGGCTACTGCTAACAGCAAGATATTGGATTAGATATTGAGCCATTGACATTTTCCAGAATAGTAATTTGTTTCAGAAGATGGCAATATATATATATATATATTTTAAATCATTAGTCAGGATCCCTAGTGTATTGAGATATTTTAAACAAAGTACATGATAGTTTCATTGTCTCTTGCTTTCTGAGCCCTTAAGTCTCATGGCACTCATATTTTCAAGTTTCTCTGTAACCATGAGAACGAGAAACTTATTTTTAAGGGGAAACACCCCTGTGAAAAAAATCAGTATGGTCCCCATTTTACACTCAGGTAAACTAAGGCACACAGAGGTTAGTGTTCCCATAAAAGTCACAAAATAGCAGCAGCAGCAGTGTCTGCTCTCAATCATGCATGATGTATCAGCACCCAACGTAGGTTTGCCCTTCAGAATTAATAGCTCAAATAGAGAATGGTTCCCCAGGTTTGTAGTCTGGGAGTGCTCCTCGATTCCCAGCTCCACCAGGATGTCCAGGTGGGGGCTGTGGCGAGGAGCGTGTTTCGCCAATTACATCTGGTGCAATGGCTTCGGCCCTATGTCTTGGACTCTGACCTGGCCACTATCATCCATGCTCAATAGTCCTCAACACTGGACTGTTGTAACACGCTCTATGTGAGGCTACCCATGGTGATGGCTGCAGCTGGTGCAGAATGCAGCGGCCCGTCTCCTTATGGGGACGGGCCTCCAGGAGCACAGTACACCAGTGCTCCATTCTCTGCACTAGCTGCATATAGTCTTCTGGGCCCGATTCAAGGTGTTGGTGCTTACCTTTAAAGCCCTATACGGCCTAGGCCCAACCTACCTGTGGGATCGTCTCATCCTCCGGGTTCCAGATTGGCCCCTGTGGTCGCCCGGGAGCACCCTTCTTGATGTTCCCCAGGTGTCTCGGAGGGCAACTATGGAGAGGGTGTTCTCGGTGGCCATGCCAAGACTGTGGATTTCCCTTCCAGCAGAGGCCCCGGTGGCCCCGAATCTCCACTCCTTTCAACGATACTGCAAGACCTGGCTATTCCATCAGGCTTTCGGCAAGGGGGACGGTTGGGGTGAGGGTTGGGGTGGGAATTCTTGATTTATGTTGTTTTATTCTTAACTTTATTTCTAATTTTTCTGTCATCCCCTTTGGTTGTATTACTATATTATATTTTTGTTATTATATATTGAAATTTATCTTTGTATTTATATTATGTTATGTTATTTTATCATTTGGTTTTGGATATAGTAAGCGCCCCAAGCTGCCTAGGCAGGGGCAGGATGTAAAATCAATTAAAATAAGTAAATAATCCCTCTTAGCTAGGGCAACACTGCACTGGAGACTAAAAGTTATACTTCCCACAGGAATCATCATGATTGGCGATTGGTTGATAGTGGGTGACAGTCAATCTGCTGCAAAATTCCATTACCCAGCAGCTGCTGCTCATGATTGCAAGCACCGAATACAGCACTTGCTGCTTCTCTGGCTGGATGAGGGTCTCATCTGTTTTCCAACACCCCTTCCCTGTGCACCCTGGTTTATTGAAGCTGGAACTCGCAGTGAGGTACCCTGCAGCCTTACAGGCAGACAGCTTGTGAGGTGCTGCTGATACACACTGCCCCGTGGTGTCTATAAGCTTAGACGTACACGTTTTTCAATGACAGCTGCATGGAAAATGGCACCAGGCTTCCTCCACCTCCTGGCTGATGCCACTTCTAAGCAGCCCCCACAGTGTGTGTCAGCAGATCTCAGCCAACCACCAGCTCCTGCTCACATGGCTTGATGTAGTCAGTGGAGGACCCCTGCTCCTCCTGCTAGCCCAGGTGGACAGATCCACTTTCCTCCACTCTAGGGCAACAACAAGGGGGTGCTGGAATAGTTTGTTAGGCTGTGTCTTTACTTTTTTCTCCTTCCTGGTAGAACTGCCCACCTACCCCACTCTCCACTGCCCCTGTGTACATGTGTGAAGATCCTGCACGACTGAAGGAAAAGCAGAAGTGTACAACAGGCAGATTTGGAGTGGGGTTTGGGAGAACGATCATGTGACTTGGGGATGGAACAGCTGTGAAGAGTACTGCATAGGCACATTGCGCTATGCTGCTGGCGGATTCTGCCCCTAAAACTAGTATAATAATAACAGAAGGAACACCGCAGTGCAAGAGTGTGTTAGTGGCAGTGGCTACCTTCTGTCCATGCTCCAGCTACCAGATCGATAGTCCTGGTTGGACTTAGTCATAGAATCGTAGCAGAGGGAATCTCAAGAGTAGCATAGTCCAGCCCTCTGGACTGAGGCACGACTCACTCTAGCTAAACCATCCCCGATACATGTCCAGCATTCACTTTTTAAAAGCCTCCAAGGAAAGATTCTCCAGCATTCTTAGGCAATCACTTTCATTGCCCAACTGTATTTACAGACACAATGCGATCAAACGTTTAACGTAAGTCTTGCTCACTATCACTTAATCCCATTGACATTGCAGGGGGATTCTTGAAGCACTTAATACAGGGACTTGATGTTTTATTAATAGTGACAGAATTTCTGCAAGCAAGGGCTTGAACAAATGGTCTACCTGAAATTTTTGCTTTTGATTTCTGCAACTGATCTTTTGCAAGAACATTTTTCCATTTAAAAATTGAGTTCTTCTAAATATTGAAATATCTCTTCAGCTTTGCTATTTTTTGTGATTAATAGATCACATGCATATTTGTCAGTTTATGATTTCACTGTGTTCCAATTAAAAATCCTAAAAGCTTTTTGATAGAAATCCTTTTGTTGTTGTTGTTGTTTGGTAGGAAGTTGGAAAAGAGGGGGGTTGGAGTAGAGCACAGTAGAATGTAATTATGAGAAATTAGCCAGGTAATTTAGTGGAGAAAATTTAATACAGATTTCATTGGATGAACTATATTTCAACACACTTCCCCCCCAAAAAAATTTTTTAAATACTTGCTATATGTAATAGTTTTATGCCTTATTTTGAATTTCTTTTAATTAATGTAAATTGTTTCAGATGTTAGAGACAACTCTTTCAGCCGATCCCGGAGTTCCAGTGTGACCAGCATCGATAAGGAATCTCGAGAAGCAATTTCAGCGCTTCATTTCTGTGAAACTTTCACACGAAAAGCAGATACATCCCCTTCTCCGTGCTTGTGGGTTGGGACTACTTTGGGCACAGTGTTAGTCATTGCCTTGAATTTACCACCAGGTGGAGAGCAAAGACTTCTTCAGCCAGTAATTGTATCTCCCAGTGGTATGTATAAGACAGAAAATGAGCTAACGATGGTGATAGTTTGTATTACTCTTCTTGAGTGTGTGACAAATGGTTTTACTTTTTATTTCTCAGTTTTGGGTTAATATGTTAAGCAAATATACACATACGCAGTTAGGTGTCTTTCATATTCTAAAAGTATATGCTGCTTCAGAAGTCTGATCTGCATATTAGTTGAGACTAGAAAATGTATCTACAAGTACATGGGCATGATCCCCTTTCCTGCTGTTTAAAATCTGGCAGAAAAGCAAAGCTGCTGATGGAGAACTTGTGTTGCCTGGTCCTCATCAATGAAGTTTATATGTTCCTGGTCCCTTCTCTACTTGTGTGTACAGCACATATATTTTCAGTTAAGCAGAATTGTAGCTAAAACTTTAAATGCTATATATTAGTGTGGTGGTGGTTTTGGTTGGTTTGTTCATTTGTTGTTGTTTTTTAAAACTACCTGGTGTACCAGATCTATTCAGGAACTCCCCTCTTTACCAAGAGTGCAAATAAATGAGACGTTGCCCACCTGGAGAGGCATGACTTTTTTACATGTGTGTTCACATGCAAAAAAAAATCTCCAGATGTGTAATGTTAAGACATTACACCAAGCTGGTGGTGAAGGAGGGCATGTTGGAAGCTGTGGAGCAGACCCAGTCCAATCTTCACTGCAGCTTTTGCTGCTGCCTCTTGGGGCTGGGACTGCAGAGAACCAGGGGAAACTTCTCCCCAGACGACTGTGCAGTCCCATCCCTGAGCTAAAGCAGCAAAAGTGACAGTAGGGTACTCCCACCACAGTCCGTTTTCCGCCCAACACACACACACTCGCCTGCTTGAGTGAACGCTCAGATACCGACGTATTCGTTTCCATCCCAAGTTTCCCCATTCATGAGAGCATCCTTAACCATGCAACTTCATGTATACCTAGCTACATATTAATAAATACATAACCACTCATGAACTTCAGCTCCCCTTTCCCACCACCCACATTTCCCCCAGAGTCTCCCACTCCCTAAACCATCTTGACCTCTTCTCAGATACTGCTCCCTTTGCCTGGAACTACCTCCCTGCAAACCTACTCTGCACCTTCCCTCCCAACCTTCATATCCCTCCTAAAAACTTACTACTTCCCTCATCTTAGCCTCCACAGAACATTTACTGATGCTCCTCCTCCTCTTTTATCATTCAGGTCCCTCTTCCCCCCTGTAACTAAGTTCAACGGACCGTATCCCCATCTTTCCCTAGGTTCCCCTTTCCTTTGTTTCCCCTTCTTTCTCCATCTTAGGGTCCTCTAATTCATGATTTTTCAGTGCCACGAACATTGCTTGTGCTGAAAGAATGGAATAGAAGTTTAAATAAATAGAAATATAAATTAAAATAAAAACGGAGTGATAGAGCGCAACAGGGCTGACCAGGGGCGGATTGGCCATTGAATGCACCGGGAGGATTCCCGGTGGGCCGGTCACGCTGTCTTTTTTTAAATTATTCTTAACCAAAAAAAACAAATTGTTGGTCCTGACCCCTGTTGGGTTGGGGAGGAGGGGAGGGTTTACCTGACTCTCCCTCCTAGTAGCTGGGACAGCGATTGGGCTGGGAGATAAGGCTGTTTGTTTACAAACAGCTCCTGCCCATGTGCTGATCAGAAGGTTGCTACCTTTGTAAAGAAGGTTCTTCGAGATGGCACCCAACATGCTCACAACTGGGTTGTGCGCGCAGGACCCAGTGACTCACTCCACTGGACTCTCGTGGAGAGCACAGCAGAGCAGCGGCAGGAGCGTGTGGAGGAGCAGCGGCAGACACCGGCGCAGGCGACTTGCGGGGCAGCAGGTGGGGCCTGCCGGGGGGCTGGAGCCTGCTT
>QEPC01001533.1:7969459-8019912 GCA_003113815.1 Sphenodon punctatus
ACAGAGTGATTTTTTTGGTTGGGGGCCACTGAGCACTGAAACGGAGTGATTTGGGGAGCCAGAGCACTGAAATGAGGGCCAGTACCCACCCAGTGGCAGTCTCCCCCCTGCCATCCCCCCATAACCTCCCGCTCACCCCTGCCAGGCTGCTGAGGATCTGAGTCTGGGGACTCGGCTCCAATAGGCCCCAAATCTGGTGCACTCTGCCTGCCCCAAGCCATGCCCCCAAGCCACGCCCCCTTGGCCCGTTTCCGGCGCGCCACCGGCTTTGCCGCCGGCACAGGGCCACTAACACTATATTTTCCGGGGCCACTTTGATTTCCCAATCCGCCCCTGGGGCTGACACATGCAAGCTACAGTAGTTCATTAGTGAATAATGGTGTGTGAAAATCCTTTCCCCCTCCTTAACAATCCCCTTATCACCACTTACATAGTAAAAAGAAAAAATGTAAGCAAACCTACTTGCTTCTACCTACAGAGATCTGATATAAACGGTGTTTTTATTTTATTTTATTTATTTATTTTATTTATTTATATTCTGCCCTATCCCAAGGTTCAGGTCGGCTTACAATAAATACATAAAATACAAATATAAAATAAATAATTCAAACCCCACAGACTAAAAACATCCCCACCTTCTAGTCTGTCCCTGTTCATTGAATGCTCGGCCAAATAAAAAGGTCTTGCAGTGCCTCCAGAAGACATTCAAATTAGGGCTCAGGAGAGCCTCCAAGGGAAGGGAGTTCCAAAGCTGTTCAGCACCAACAGAGAATGCCTGTCTGTGAGCCCAAGTCATATGAAACTAGACCAGTGACCGAGCCTGCAAGAGGGCACCCTTAGCAGATCTTAGACGGATGCGGGGGCATCCCATCCCCAGAACTGCTCCAGGTGTGCACCCCCCACATCTGCCCGTACTCAGCCCTGCCTGGGTTGACTTTAGACAGACCTAGCAGGTTCCCCTGGCCACAGTCTGCCCACACAGGGGGCACCCACACACTCAATAGAGTTCTAAACACATCGCTTAACACTGTAGGTGGTACCCACAAATCTATAGTGTTGCCAGGGCACCGGTAAGTGCAAAGCAGACAGACAGCAACTACTCCCCAGGCCTGTGCCCCGGGTTTGGCCAACCCGCTTCACTGGCAGCCCTCCGTAATGTTCCAGAGCGCCGCAAGTGGGGCTGCCCCAGAGCAGGTTCAGTCTGCTCTGCTCCAACAGCTCGTGGGCTGCCTTCAGATGGTCCAGCCAGCTTGGGGGATAAAGTGGGCTGGCACTGCCGCCCCTGGAGCTGTAAGTCTGTCTGTTTACAACCAAAGAAGCAAATAAAGCTTCACATTTCTGATGATGACCCTTTTTTAACAGGCGTGGGGAGATGGGTGGGCAGCGCAGTGGGAGGGTGTGTGTTCCCGCGCATCTCCACGCATGGAGCATCGAACATTGGCACCTGTTGCTCCATGTATGGGTGATGGGTGGAGGTGGGGGGAGCACACAGCACCACCACCCGCAACGTTCCCATGGGCACCCACCAATTCCCCCCCCCGCTGCACCTGCCATGTGAGGGAGGGGCATCCGTGTGAAAACGGACAATTAAAGACTTTAGCAATAGTGACTTTGTATTTTTATTGAAGACTTTTTTTATCCTGAGAAACTATTTATACGTGAAAGTGTAAAAATTGTGTTTTTATAATCCATGTTCTAATTTGGTACTCCCTTAAGGGGCCTCTGATGGTTTTTTTATTATTATTATAAACATTTATATAGCACCAGTCATGTACCTGGCACTGTACAGAACATAGAAATAGACACGGTCCCTGCTTGTGGCTTACAATCTAAAAGACAAGGAGGGGGAGACAGGGGAGAAGACAGACAAACATTCAGGCGGATGCGAAGTCTCAGGTGCGTGTACTTGGCTTGGTTACAATCAGGTTGGTTGCAGCAGTCGGCAGAGGAGGGCAGACAGTAAGTATATGGGGAACGACTAGTAGGCATTGGGAAAGGCGGCAAGGAAAAAGTGGGTCTTGAGGAGAGATTTGAAGGAGCGGAGGGAGGGGGCAAGGTGGATGTGGGGAGGGAGGGAGTTCCAGGCATGGGGGGCAGTGAGGGAGAAGGGTTTTCTTTCACCTTTCATTAACACCTTTCTTAGCCAGAGGTGGGAAGCCTTTTCCATTTCACGGAATGCTTTGAGAGTTTAGTACAAGCTTCACGAGCCAGATAGAAATTGGGAGGGGTGATGTTTAATGGGTGTGCGTAAGATGGGGGAAGGAAGCAGAGAGTCCAGGTCATGGCTCTCTAATGTGGATCTATTGCTCTCCTTGAGTACATGCTTTCATCTCCTCTTCCTTCCTCTGCGCTCACTCTTATGCTGCTTGAGGGTAGGGACTGGATCAATGGCCAGATTCAAGAATTTGAAAGGGGGCAAATAAAAAATAGCCAAGGGCTGAATTTGGTTCTCCACACCTCTGTTCTTAGTAGTTCAAACTCAGTGAAGGAGCACTGTTCATGAAAGGTGCTTAATTGTGATTAAATATTAAGCAATATTAAAATCTACTTTTTAATTTCCTTTGAAACGGATGAGACTGAAGTCTATGCATAATTGCTTTTCTAAATAAGTTCATGATAAACTGTTTTTCTGAATAACATTTTTGGTCAAATGGAAAGTTTCCCTTCAAAGGATAGAACAGATATCTAAAATAATTCTGCTTTTATATTCTAGGAACCATACTAAGGCTAAAAGGGGCAATCCTGAGGATGGCTTTTCTGGACACTGCAGGAACTCTAGTTCCACCAGCATATGAACCCTGGCGAGAACACAATGTTCCTGAAGACAAAGATGAAAAGGATAAGTTGAAAAAAAGGCGACCTGTCTCAGTGTCTCCCTCCTCCTCTAAGGAAATCAATGAAAATCAGTATGCAGTGATATGTTCTGAAAAGCAAGCAAAGGTTATCTCACTGCCATCACAGAACTGCATTTATAAGCAAAATATTACAGAGACTTCATTTGTTCTTCGTGAAGATATAGTGGCATTGAGTAACAGTATCTGCCTTGCATGTTTCTGTGCCAATGGACATATTATGACTTTTAGGTAAGATTTATTTAATAGTGGCTTAAATATCACACAGCAAAAAATTGATAGCTCCCCACATATATGTAACTCATATTTCTTGAATCTACAGGGGAAGGGGAATGTGTGTGTGTGTGTGTGTATATATATATATAAAATGTGTGTGTGTGTGTATGTGTGTATGTATGTATGTCTTTAAGGAAAATACCACATTCTGAAGATAGATTGGGGACTGGATAATGAGCTTCAGATGTATTCCTATATGAATTTGAACAAGGATAAAATAAATCACCAGTATGCAAAATATTCATACAAAAATATACCCTTTTCCTATTGCAAGTTTTTATAGACCATATCGGAGTATTAACATTAACAGCTGGAGAATTGAACTCATAACATGATCCTGACAAAGCTGATTAAAACTCCTTTGCAAATAGTCAGTGGTTATTTTCCTTGTGGAAGCGACTAGCTTGTGTTTGCTGTTTTGCTTTGGCATGCTTACAAGAGTAATATCTTTACAAAAGGAGGAAACTGCTAATTTTTAATTCTTCGTATATGAAGAAAACTTACATGACACCCTTCCACTTCCTTCAAAGTTTGGAGGGGAATCTTTTGGTGGTAGTCTTGTTGTTTATGTTTTATTAAGGTTTTCAGTGACTTTATTTCTTAATGACTAACGTTTTGTTGGGTGATGTTAAGAGCTCTGGGATGGAATGTAACCATGAGCAGGGGGCATAATTTACTCCTTTACCTTCTGCTGCTGCCAGTAGGGGAATTCAACTTGCAATAGCAAGGCCTTAGAATATCAATCAAGGTTATATTCAAAGTACAAAGTAAGTAATCCCCCCCCCCTTTTATAAACAGTTTCCTCTTGAGATGTGACAAAATAGAAGACAACCAATATAGTTTCACACCAAGATAGTGCATAGCCTTGATTTTTGAGTGCTTTCCATTTCCTTTGTACCTATTGATTTTTTTCAGTTTTATTGCCAACTGATTAAAGGTTTAAAAAAAAACCAAAAAAACCCATCTGTGAATTGAATTGCTCCATTAAGAAATTACATAATGGAAAATCCCTTCTTACAAAATTGTACTTTTTCAAAAGTATTCTCTCCTTTCATTGTGGTGTGTATCCTTGGGAAAATTAACTTAAAGCCTGAATAAAATACTCAAAGCAAGTCACTATTTTAAGCTGAATATTTGGCCATGTAAGTCTGATTCTGAATAATTTTATTGATGCCCCCCAAAAAAAAATATTTAATTTTTCAATTCCACTTAAGTTCTTAGTTGGTTGTGTTGCATTTTTCAGATTTTGATTTCACAGATGTTTTTATCTCTTACTGTGGGGGTCTGTAAGTTCCATTAAATTACACTTATTTGAAACCTGGATACTACAGTTCAAGTTAGATTAATGAACAAGAGGAGGAAGCATGTGTATTGTACTTCAAATAGAAGCTGAAAAACTAAACAATAATAAACATTCCACCTTTAACTTTTAATGACCTTTTAATTCTCTTCTCAAGTTTGCCAAGTTTAAGGCCGCTGTTGGATGTATATTACCTGCCACTTACCAACATGCGGATAGCCAGAACGTTCTGCTTCACAAACAATGGACAGGCATTGTATCTTGTCTCACCTACAGAAATCCAAAGACTCACCTACAGTCAAGAAACTTGTGAAAACCTACAGGTACAGATTAAAAGTATTAATATAGCTGGTTCAGGGAAATATCTTAAGTCCTAGCTCTGTTTTTTCTACTTACAACTTCTAACGTGACTTCTAAATCACTTGAAGACTGTGCTGTGTGTAATGTGTCATGATCTGTAACGCATCTAGCCTGTTGTTCATCTTGTTCATCTATGGAGTAGTGTTTCCTTTTTTATCAGTATTTTAGGCTTTAATTTATTAAGTTATGAACTTTCTATTTTCAGAACTCCTCCAATCTAAATTGTCATAAGCTGAGGCCTTCCAATAAGGAAAGGACCATTAATTCAAGGCTTTTTTGCTCTCAAAGTATTGTGTTTCAGAATTTCAGAGAACTGGTGTCTCCTAAAATGGCCCTGGTTCAAGCATATAGTCGGTGAATCTAGCTACATATAAGTAAAGTAAGAGCAAGATTAGTGTTCTGTGTAGGAAGGCATTGCCCCACAAAACCGTTTTGGTTGCTACTTAACCAAAAAAAAGGGGGGGAGGGAATACTGTGATCAATAATAATAATAATTTGATTGATTAAGTCATGACCATAGGCCAAGACTAAAGGCATACAAAAGGAAAACTTAGAAGAATTACAACGAGAGAGCACAAGCCATTATAGCAATAAATAACAATCAATTCTCAGTCAATTTACCAAACTGACATAAAGACAAAATAACAAAACATACTAGCATAACAAAACAAAGTAAATCACAGATAAGTGTGATAAATAAATCTCAGCAAGTAATATCTTTAATGAGCTAGTGAATAGCTTCTCCTTTTAGTGATGTGTATTAATGGAGGCCAGCTTACAATTTTTCTAAAAATCCAGTCATGGTGTCCTCTATATTCCACTAAGTAAAGACACGCACATTCATTGGAAAGGTAGAAGTCATGCACACAGAGCCTGCTGGATAAATAGTAGCTGTGATATGTATTGACCAAGGCTTTGGTGATTATTTGCCTCATTCTTGCTACTAGCTTTCCATAGATAATAGCTTGTGGTGTGGTGCCCTGCCGATGACTTAAGTAAGGTGCTGTAAGGGTGAAAGCAGGGAGTGTTTTGCTTCAATGCATTGCAAAACACGGTCCTTTTTACTCTTTTTAAAATTCTAAAGGTAATTCCATCATCAATGTTGATTTATATTTGTTGACGTTTATACCTGCTTTTTAGGCTACTCAGTCATCTTCTGGTGTTTTTGTTTTGTAGCTCATAGATTAAATTTTTTCAGGTAAAACAAAACTAGTTATTAAACATAATTGTGTTGCAAACTATATAGATTTTTTTCAATGTCTCATGTGAAGGTTTTTATTGTACCCGTTCAGTATGTCAGATTTTCAGCTCTCCTAACAGCAGCCTAATTCTTCTCCCACTGCACTTAGTGGGGAATGTACTGTCGATTTCAATGGGAGCAGTTAGCAGGACTGCGTTTTTGTTCCCACCCGCTACATTTAATACTTTAGAAAGGAATATTTTCTTATTTCTTGAGAAGAGTTTTAATTTTACTACTTCAGTATGTTAGATAAGATTTTCAGCATTCCTGGCAGTGGCCTATTATTTTGCAGGCTTTTGTAAGCAGTGCACCAACATTCCAAAAAGTGGAGTCACTGGTATGAAATTAGTGCCCGTCTAAGGTTAAACAATTTCAGGACAGAATTTTCTGAACACATCTAGTTTTATACTATGTTTGTGAGCCATCCCCAGCTGCCGTATGACAGGAGGGGGCAGCAAATGATGATAATACGGCAATACGAAAAGAAAGGAAAAGGATATTTTTACTTACACATTGCGTTTTAGCATAGGTTATCAGTCAAAATTCAAAATAGCAGTTAATTTATATAATGAAGTCTCAGTATAAAGTGCTATACCACAGTAACATATTGGTTGGCCACAAACTAGTATATGGGCAAGCAGAAATGAATTTCTTGTGTAATCCACTACTGAACAAATAAGGCAACATAACCCTAAGTGTAGTTAAGGTAACCATTAACTGGGTATGTTCCTTTACTTCTAATATTTATAGTTGTTCTTCGAGGATCTCGGCGATTCTCACTCTTGGGACCCTTTCCTGCTCCGCTGGCATCGGAGACCTTAATGCTGTCACAAGTTTCCAGACGGAGTACCTGGAAAGATCTAGAACGTGATGAGGGCTCCAACCCTCCACACACAGACACCCATCCCGTTAAAAGCACAGACTCAGAATCCTGCAAGAATGGAACTGTATAAATAGGGGGGAGAAGCGCTCACCACCTCAGTTCCTTCCAACCGCGTTGAGAAGGTCTTCAGCGCTCATCAGCATTGTGCTGTCTTGTCAGTAAAAAAAGAGATATTGGTATTTTTCCTTATATAAGAAGAACCAGAGTAGTGCCCATGCTTTAGCCAGTCTGTGGGGCTTGTCCCCCGGGCGCGACCGTATTTCCCTCCCTCGGGTGGCAAAGCATGCCAAAGCAGCAAGGCTTTAAATGCTGCCGTTCCTGTCCAGCCACACTCTCCCTCAGCGATCAGCATTCTGAGTATTTGGCCTGTCTCGGGGAGACACATAACACCCAAATCTGCAGGGCTCTTTTGACACAGTAATGGAGAATTACAGCACTCCGTTTACAGGCTATCCTCACTAAAAAGGCATTGCAAAGTGGTGAAGAGGGGCCTCTCAAGCTCCCCACCGGGCACAGGAGTCCGCATAGAGCAGCTATGGAACAAGCAACATCGTCAGCGCTGAGGGGTACCGCCTCAGCACAGCCAAGCTCAGAGCCGATGCCCGCTCTGTACCGCTGCATGTTACAGTGCAGGACCCACAGACCCCGGTACCACTCAGGCCACCAATACACAGAGCAGTACCAAAAGACACAGCGGTACCTAGGGATAGCTCCCGTTCCAAGGAGGGTAAGAACATAAGAAGTGCCATACTGGGTCAGACCATACTGGGTCCATCGAGGCCATCATTCTGTCTCAGACAGTGGCCAATCACGGGGGCCTGGGAGAAGCACCCAACAGGTCACCATGCTATCCATTCCTTGTGGGTCATCCCCAGGCTCCTGAAAGTAAAGGGTTTTGTTCCCCAATCCTATCTTGCAGAAACTTGTCCAAACCTCTTTTAAACTCCGCTATACTGCTGGCCTTGACCACCACCTCTGGTGGTACAAAAAGAAAAGGCCGGTTTTAGCGGAAGGCTCATCTCCTCAGACCCCTCAATGCACCGTTGAAGTGGAGACTATATATACAGAGGATGAACCTAGTCCTTCCCAACCTGGAGAGGCACCTGTAGATTTGTTCCAACAGCCAGTTGCCACTGCAGCTGTGGAGCCGACCCCCATAAGGAAACCTTCCCAGGAGTCCGATGTTAGGCCATCGCCACAGGGACTCGCGTTCACACTCCCAGCATAGTGAGTACCATGGGCATTGTGATTCTAGATCCTGATCTAGACATGACTCTCCAGCTCTGATGTTTGACAGTTACAGGGGGCAGCCCCTATGACAGATCCTTGAGAAGGCACCGAGAGGAATCCCGCAGCAGGGATGTTGAAGCCCCTTGGTACCACAGGGACTTTAGCCCTTTCTCTCCTTGCTCCTGTTGTTCCCCTGATAGTTGCAGGGATCACCGGTACCAAAGGAGCCATGATTACAGAATGCCTCCATACATGAGGATTTTGGGCAGCACCGATCACAGTCTAGAAACTGCTCCCCTATGAGCTGGCAATAGGCGTGTTTTCTTTTGGCCCTGGCACCACAGAGGATTCAGCAGTACCATACAGACACGTTCAGCGGTTCATCCCACCAGCCCCCCATGACAACTGACAACTGCAACCATTACAGTAGCTACAGTGACTGTAACATCAATGGTTCTGGCCATTCACACAAGATCGATACCATCAGTGGCACCGGCCATGACCATCACTCAGGTCACACAGCCAGTTCAGCCACTGGGGGCTACCTTTCTTCGGTCTCTCATAGGCAACCGGTGCAGATCCAAACACAAGTTGTGAAGGAACAATCGGAGGCATCTGCCGCATCCTCCTCCTCTCCCCAACCAGAAGAGTAAATGATTTCTCCCCACCCACCAGCTGACACAGTATCAGCGCCTAACCTTGTTTTGTCTACGGAGGATACCAAAGCTTTTCAGGCCATGCTTAGAAGACTGACTACAGCCCTGCCACGGCTTCCTAATAAAGTTTGTTAGGAAAACCTAATCTGGGCCAGTCTTTGGCAGCCTTGGGAATAGGGAACCATGCCACATAATCAGGGGTATAGCTAGCTTCGGATGGGCCCAGGGACAAGAAATGTCTGTGGGGCCCCCCCTCTTTTTTCCAACCAGTGGTGAAGCTGCCGGTTGGCCTAGGGGCACCTCCCAGCTTGGCCGGCCTGGGGCGCTGGACTGCTGGTGCTCAGGACTTACTTGCTCTCTGCAAAGTTTGTGGCGTGCTGCTGGTGGCCTGCTGCTGGGTCCATCTGTCTTCTGGGCCAGCGGCGAGCTGGTCCCATGGTGCGCTTTGTCCCTCGTGGCTCGCTGCCCACATACTGGGGCCGAGTGCAGCCAGCAGCAGCAGTACCATTGCTGGCCCGGCCCACCCGTCCAGCCCTGAAGGCCGGGGTCTGGTCAGGCGGGGTGGGGCGGGCTGAGTCAGCTCGATGCGGGAAGCACCAGAGTGGGAAGGTGTCCATCAGCGGCTCCACTCATGCCGTCAGGCACCTTCCTGGTTGGGCTGGGTCTCCCTTGATCCAGCCCTGCCCGGACTGGGTCCAGACTGATGGGGAAGACTTCTCATCTGCGACGCAGCTCCATGGGGGGGTGAGCCGAGCCTCAAGGTTTGTGAGTGTGACCTGGCCTGATGCAGACTGCAGCATGGGGCCCTTCCCTCCCTCTTCCTGCCCGCAGTTGCAACATTATATCAAACACAATGTTGCAACCGCGGACAGGGAGGGGGCCCACGTAGCAGCCGGAAGGGCCCCCAGCCAGCTCAGGTGGCAATTTAAAAAGAAAAAGCAGGGGGGGGGAAGGGTGGCTTAGCTAGCTACCTTGGATATTGGGCCCCAGTGAGTATGGGCCCTGGGACAAATGTCCCTGTTTCTCCAATGGTAGCTACGCCCCTGCACATAATGATCCCCATGTTGAAGCAGCTTATGGAACCATCAACTTCCATATGGGCCAAGCTGTACCAACAAAGAAACTAGCAGACTCCCTGTTAACTGTGCCTCAAGAAGGGGCCAATATCTTCTACAAGCAGCCTCCTCCAAATTCACTTGTTACAGCTGTAGCTTTGCATAAAACGAGGGCAGGAGGTAGCCAAGCATCTCCTTCAGACAGAGAAGGAAGAAGGCTCAGTGTTTTGGGAAGGAAAAACTTCTCTTCAGACATTGACCCTGTGGGCCTCAAATTATGTCTCTGCAATGTGTGGGTACCATCATTGGCTCTGGTCTCAACTCAGCACAGCTACAGACCCAAACCAAATTGCTTCCCTACAGAAGGAAGGAATGCAGATAGCACGTTTTCAGCTCCCCTCATCTGTGCATATTGCTGACTGCACCATTCAGGGAATTGCCTCTGTGATTACTCTAAGGAGGCATGCTTGGCTTAAGTCCACGGCACTGACTCCTGAAAATAAAACCAGGATAGAGGACCTCCCTTTGGACTCTGAAGGCTTGTTTGCAGCATCCACTGATGAAACCTTGAAGCAGATAAAAGAAACAAGCCAAACTGTGAGGTCAGCAGGGGGAATCAGAGCGTTAAAGAAAAAACATTACTTGGTCCCTACCTCTTACTCATATGCTTCCAAGCAAAGATCTCCTTACTCCTACCGCAACAGGAGATATTCCCCACACCGAGCTCAATCAAACACCTTGTTCCCTCAGTCCAGAAAGAGGTTCAATAAATAGAAAGGAAAAGGAAGACAATCTTCCAATTTGTCCTCCGGACAACACTCTAAAAATAGTTTTTAACAAGTCTGAGGTCAAGAGAGGAGTAGAGGATCACCCCTCTTTTAAAAACCATCTCCAGCCCTTTTATGACCAGTAGGTGTCTCACCTCTGATAGATGGGTTAAGGAAATAATTGAGAAAGGCTATGCCCCTCTGTGCCGCCACTCTATGCCACTCCTTCTCTGCCCCTCTTTAGGGGCACCCCTCGCAAGACAGTTTTGCTACAGGAGATTGATCAACTCTTGGAAAAGGGAGCTATAGAGGAGGTTCCCTTGTCAGAGCAAAATAGGGGGTTTACTCTAGGTACTTGGTAGTCCCTGGAAAGGATGGGGATTAAGGCCTATGTTAGACCTTAGAGAACTGAACAAATATCAGGAAATTTAAATTCCATATGACTACTCTTCAACTTATCTTGTTAGGTTAACAACATGGAGACTGGCTATACTCTTTTGACCTTAAGGATGCATACTTTCATATTTCAATCAATACTTAGGTTTTCTTGTATGAGACCATCACTTTCAGTACACAGTGCTTCCGTTTGGAGTTTCCACAGCACCCAGTGTCTTTACAAAGTGTGTGGAAGTAGTTGCAGCTTACCTGAGAAAACAAGGTATCCGACTGTTTCCATATTTGGACGATTGGCTTTTAGTGACTCGTTCAAGACAAGCTGGAGGAGGACATCCAACTAACACTCAGTGTTGGAACGACTGTGGCTCCTAGTCAACACTGATAAGTCTCACCTCCTACGAGATGCTTACGGTTCATAGGAACGGTTCTCAATACACACCAAGCCAGAGCATACCTCCCACTCGACAGGTACAAAGATATTGTCTATACCATAGACCGGCTAAGCCAGACAAGAACCAGGTCCATTCATCACTTTCTTCGTCTACAGGGGCTCCTTGCATCTACCACTGCAGTGACACCTTTCACAAGACTCAAAATGTAACCCTCCAGCAGTGACTGCAGGAAGTCTACTGTCCCACCCTCCACTCACTCAGCAGGAAGGTCACTATATCAAAAGAGGTTCTGAACACCCTCACTTGGTGGAAAAATCCTTGTCATGCCTTGCAAGGATTTCCATTTGAATTCTCCCCCTGCCCCCAATACAGATGTTTCCATCACAACAGATGCATCCTTGGGGGGATGGGGCCCCATATGTTGGACCTCAGGGTACTGTGAGGGCCTGAGGAGGAGGCCCTTCACATAAACATCCTGGAGCTACGGGCAATTTGTTGGGCACTCAGAGCCTTAATCTCACACATCAAAGGAAAGAACGTAATGGTCATCACAGACAATGCCACAGCAATGTGGTATGTCAACAAGCAGGGAGGAGCCCGATCCACAGATCTCTCGCATGAAGCAGAGGCCTTATGGAAATGGAACATTAAGCACGACATTTACCTGCAAGCATTTCATTTGGCAGGTCAGGACAATTGCATTGCAGACGAGCTCATTCACCAACAAGCAGACCATCATGAGTAGTCCTTAAATGACGAGGTCCTGAACCACATATTTCAAGTTTGGGTACCCCCACTATAGACCTTTTTGCCTCAGCAGAGAATGCGAAATGTCACTGTTCTGCAGCAGAGTGGGCCATGCTCCAGGCTCATTAGCAGATGCTTTCATGATTTCTTGGAGCAAGGAGTTTCTCTACACGTTCCTGCCAATACCCCTTCTTCACAGAGTACTTCAGACAGATCGTACGTCATCCTTGTAGCTCCTCGATGACCCAGACAGATCTGGTACCACACGCTACAGGAGTTAGCGACTGCTGTCAAACAGTTGCCTCGCAGACCATACCTGCTATTCTGCCAACAGGGCAAAATTCTCTACCATGATTTAGACATGTTACATCTCTGCACTTGGTTGATCCTTCTATGACCCAACATCTTTCTGCAGAGCTCAGAGCTATCCTGCTCAACTCTAGAAAGTCTTCCACTAAGGCGTGCTATTCTGCCAAGTGGATTCATTTCACACATTGCTGCAACTCATTGAATGTTCCGTTAACTTCAGTTAATATGGACCATGTCTTCAGATACCTCCTCCATCTCCAAGAATCTGGGCTCACCCAGGCGTCCATCAAGGTATATCTGGCGGCACTCTCCACCTGCAGCGTATGGGAGCTGACCCCCTATTCTCCCACTCCTTGTCACGTACCTTCTGGAAGGGCCTGTCTAACACCTTCCCTCCTGTTACTCGCCCAACACCCCAATGGGATCTTAACCTAGTTCTGTCAAAGCTAATGGGCCCTCTCTTCGAACCTATTGCCACATGCATGATGGAGGATTCCACTGTAGCAGTTGCTACTTCCATGGCCAACTTTAGGGATGTCTCAATCTCCAACATCTGTAAAGCTGTGACATGGTCTTCTGTCCACACTTTCGCAAAGCATTATTCCTTGGATCAGATGCTATGGTGGGAAGAGCAGTTCTACAGTCATTATTTAGTTGACTCCTCGACTCCCTCCTCCTTGTGGTAGGTGATTGAACTGCTATTCACTATCCCAGGAGTGAGAATCGCGGAGATACTCGAAGAAGAAATGGAGGCTACTTACCAGTAACTCAGTTCTTTGAGAGAGCTCCGCGTATTCTCATGCCACGCCCTCATTTCCCTCTCTCTCTGAGACTTCTTCCTCCTCCAGGACAGAGTTTGATAGGAACTGAGGCGGTGAGGGCTCCTCCCATCTATTTATAGAGTTCCATTCTTGTGGAATTCTGAGCCCACGCTTTTAACGGGATGAGGGGGGACAGAGGGCTAGAGCCCTCCTCCTGTTCTAGATCTTTCCAGGTAGTCTGCCTAGAAACTGGTGACAGCATCAAGGTCTCCGATGTCTGTGGAGCAGGAAAGGGTTCCAAGAGTGAAAATACATGGAGCTCTCTCAAAGAACTGAGTTACTGGTAAGTAATCTCAATTTTTAAAATGCTCTAAAAGCTTTGCCCATGACGTCAACTGAGGAAAACACGTCTGTGTTAGGAAAAGTTCATTTCAAGAACTCTCAAATTACAAGCTCAAACTATGAAAGAGATATGGAGGGTGGAATCATACTGAATATCTGCTTCAAAAGTTGTGACAATTTGTCTCAAACCAAAAACCTTGACAGCAACCTTTACACTACTGTAGTGGTCCCAGCCTCACTTAGTCACTGTGAACATTAGTGGACTCATGTTCAGGCGCGGTGGGCAGCTGAGGGCATATGGGGCAATGCCCCTCCTGTGCCCTCCTGCCCTGCTCCTGTGCCCCCCTGCATCCTGTTGCTCTGCAGGGGGGCACAGGAGCAGGGCATAGCTAGGAAATAAACTTACCCAGTGCCCAGGTCCAGCGCTGCCTCTCTCTGCTTCTTTGGGCAGCCACTGCTTATTTTTAGGGAGGAGGAGGGGGGCCTGTTGTGAGGGAGGAGAAGAAGCACTGAGTAAGGAGTCCCATAAGGGACAAACCAGTGTGGAATGCGCTTGGGCGATTTCAGGAAACAGTCCAAGCGCACAGAATAGGGAAACTGTAGTTTCCCATTCTATCCACCAGGGGGTGAGGAGCTCACTGAGCCCGTAGGCCCTACTGACTCACTTTTTAGCTAGTACCTGGGCGGCCGCGGAGGCACCCAGGCAAGATTTGCGGTGGGGAGGTCTCTTGTAGCGTGGCCCCTCCTGCCTTCTCCCCTCGTAGGGGAGGAGGCAGGAGGGGGCACTCTGGGACGCATGCTCAGTCAGTGAGCACAAGTTTCTTCATGCACACTGCTGAGCTGCATTGGATGGTCCAGGTTCCTGCTGCCTTACTAGTTGGTGATGAGTAAATTGCTTGAGGGGGGGGAGTCTGGGAGAAGGGGTTGCACTGGGAGACATGGGGGAGGGGGAAGAGGGGACTCGGGGAGTCTGGCTGGGCAATGGGGTTGGGGGAATGGGGGTTCTCTGGGAGACATGGAGGGAGGGAGGACTCAGGGAGTCTGGCTGGGGAATGGGGGAGAAGGGAGGGGTGCACTGGGAGAAATGGGGGGGATGGTATGGAGTTGGGTGCATTGGGTTCGGGGCAATGCAGCCTCCAAAGGGGCCAAATATTTAAAAAACAAGAGCCTGTGTGCTTGGGTGGGCATTTTGTTGGTGTAGCTACTAGGCATGCTGGTCTGGAGAGGCCTGGTTTCGAGGCAATGCATCCTCCAAAGGGGCCAAATGTTTAAAAAACAAGAGCCAGTAAGAGGGTTCTCTATTCCCCAGTAGCAGTGTTTCACACAGCAGCGTTCCCAGCATTAAGTAATGTAATGTCCATCCAACGTTAACCCTTGGAACTCCTGCTGCTGGGTTATGCCCTGGCTCCGCCTACTGTTGCCCTGGCTCCGCCCCTAGGCTAGGCTCTGCCCCTTTTTTGCAGGTTTAACCCACCCACTGCCCCTCCAGTCTCCAAACCCACCAGCCGCCCTGATCATTTTTGTGAGTGTGTTGCATTATTAATTCCCAAACTTTACAATTGTGAATGTGCACTCTAATAACTTTGTGCAATTATTGTAAAAGTGATGTTGCTGAAATAATCTTTTTTCCGCACTCTACAGGAAATGTTAGGTGAGCTCTTCACACCGGTAGAAACTCCAGAAGCACCAAACAGGGGGTTCTTTAAAGGCCTGTTTGGAGGAGGTGCCCAATCACTTGACAGAGAAGATCTCTGTAAGTTCAGTTAATTTCTTTTGTAAATATTTTCATCCTAGGTATAAAACTCACATTGAAGCTGCAAGAACAGTAATACTCAGAATACATTGTTTTCCACAGAGTCCTTGCATTGTGTTGGATAGTACTTAGGATGAGATTGCTGCCTGCATTTATTTTTGTCATCACCATTCAGTTTATGCCTTATCCAGAGTGAGGGAGGACAATGGAGGCAGGGTCTTGAGTACCCTTCCTTTACAAATTCATACCTTTTACTAAGATTCTATAGCAAATCAAAGAGAGACCCTCAGAAGTTGCTTTATTCATTCTATTCATTCACAGGCTAGTGAACTGAATGTGCAAGGCAAAAACAAAAAAAACCCAGTCATGCCATTAAAGAATGTTCACATCTGATACTCTGGGCACCCTTGGTAATTTCTTTTAAAAAATAAAAATCAACGGACCTATCCGTTCCCTCCCATCAACTTAAATGCATGAACATTTGTTTAAACTTAGTTTATTTATTTAAACTTTTATCCTACCTTTCTCTCAAAAGGCACAGGGCTGTGGGGAAATAACAGGAAAATAACAAAAAAGAAATTGAATTGATTCCTTAGAGTCCCAGCCCCTACTCTATTTCTAAGCGAGAGAAAAGACAAAAACCCCTGAAGAACAATACACTTGAATAGTTACGAACCCAGGAAGGAATTAAGTTCCAGAGGGCCAGGGTTCCAGTGGAGAACGCCATCAGACTCTCGCTTGTTTAGTTAAAACAGTTAAGTCTGGGGCAGCTGTAATTTTGCCATTTCTCTTTCCAGTCTACAGTTTCGACAGTGACCATTCATATTAGACAGACGAAATCAACCATACACAGCTTTTTATTAGAAAGCACTAGAAATTTCTTCATTACTTATATGAGAAGGGGATCCTACTTTCCTTCCATACATAGTAGGATGCAAGTTTTATCTCTTGCACTGAATAGAATGAGGTTACTTGAGGGTCCTACCTCTTCCTTTTACAGGCTGTTAAGGATCTTAATCCCATACCACCTACACATTAAAAAATGGGAATTCATCTCAAAAGTCATCTAAACTTTTATGCTCTTATTCACATCATCTCAGAAAGCTGGAAGGACATATACTGTGCAGACATCTACATACAGTTCCCTTGGAATGTTTATTTTTATTTATTTATTTACATTTATATCCCTCCGTAGCAATATAAAAACATTTTAAATACACCCCCCCCCCCAAAAAAACCATCCCACTCTCCAACAACCACCCACCTAATCATCCTCCCTATCCCCGAGCCCATCCTCCCCTTTAGAATTAACACACACACACACAAATTCAGTCCCTGCTGCCAAAAGCCCAACAGAACAAAATGCCACCAGGCTTGCATTGCCTCCAAAAGGCCACCAGGCTTGAACACAGGCGGATCTCCCAGGGGAGGGAGTTCCATAACAAAGGTGTGACAGCCAAGAACTACCATCCTCATAATCAAGACCCGGGGGAGAAAAGAGTCTCCAGGAAGGCCTCTCCAGCCAATCGCAGAGACCATGATGGGACATGGGGAGCCAGGCGATCCCTCAGATATATGGCTCCTAGGCCGTTTAGTGCTTGATCACCAGCACCTTGAATGGCAAATTGTTCTTCATATATTGTAAGCTGCTATGCTTGCATAAGTGTATCTTTTAATGCTAGGCCTTGCTGAAAAAATACCACCCAAAACCCCACATTACATCCACATTGGGGCCTGTGACCCCAATTAGTTTAAAAAATAAAAAATATGACAAGTAATGCATTCCAAAAGACCATTATTGTTTTAAGTTGAACTCCAGATTCATTAAACTGTTAATACATGTTTCAATAAACTGCACACTGATTATGCAATCTAATTAACTCTCTTAGAACCTGCCATGATTGACTGCTAGTTGCCCTGGGAAACATTTACCTGAGACTAGTGCTGAAAGGAGATTTTTTTTTCAAGAGAGAGAGATCTCGTTGAAATCCAGGGACCGAGAACTTCTCAACGCCTAATTCTCAGGCAAAAAAAAATAAAAAATCACTGTGCATGTTCAAAATGGCCTGGTGGTCATTTTGCGCATATTCAATCTGCAGACCTTAAGCAGAATGGTAGCAATGCTATTTCTGCCATTCTGGTTAAGGGCACCAGCCATCTTGTGTGTATGCAGTAAATATTTTAATATATTTTTTTACTTAATTTTCGGCCAAGAATTCCTACCAGGATTGGGAAATCAATCCTGGTTCCTGAAATCTTGAAAATTCTCAAGAGCAGCAAAATTGCTGCTCATTTCAGCCCTACCTGAGATGCTTCAGTGTTGGAACAATCATCCCAGACTGTCAGAGGTGTGAGCCAGAGGAGTTGGGCTGTCTCTGGCCAAGAGCTGGTTGTGCGCGTAGACTGGCTAACTTTCACATGGAATTGTATTCTCACATTGAATTAACATGAAACTGTAATGTGAAATTGTATTTTTCCGGTTTTTTGTATTTTGCTCTTTGGACTATATATGAAGTTGGAGAATCAGCATCTGGAAAGGCATCACGGAGTCTTGCACAACATATCCCCGGGCCTGGTGGTATTGAAGGCGTTAAAGGAGCAGCATCTGGTGTAGTCAGTGAACTAGCACGAGCCAGGATAGCACTAGATGAAAGAGGGCAGAAACTGGGAGAATTGGAGGAAAGAACAGCAGCTATGATGTATAGTGCGGACTCTTTCTCTAAACATGCTCATGAGGTAAGTCTATTTAGAGCTTCAACATGGTTCTATACCAGAGATGAGTAAACGTCCAAGCTAATTTGCCGTGTAATCCTCAAGCTCAGTTCTCAACTAGTGAACTTGAGCATACTGGTGTGCTTCAGCAGGTTGTCAGGTGTGCCCTGAATATTTAGGTAATTGTAGTTACTCTGTGACTGTTAGGTTAATTTAATCTTATAGATATAATGGGTAATGTAATATGGGGGCGTAGCTATAATAGGTTCAGCTGCACCTGGACCCAATGGCCCAAGGGGGGCCCGCACATGCAGAGTGCCTACGTCCACTGGAGTGGAGGGCCCCCAGCAGTGGGATCTATTGCTCCTTCTCCACCGGGATCCATTCCCACCTAGCTTTGCTCCTGATGTAACGACACAATTAATACTTACTTAATTTGGTCTTCTGTTACATGCAGGAAGGAGTCGAAGTCTGTGGGTGTGGGGTAAATTGCCATCCAAGCTTGGCCGTGCCTTGAAGCCATTGCTGAAGAGTAGGCATGCCCGAGCCCAAGAAAGGCTGGGAACCTCTGCTTAAGTTATTGCACCACCTCATTGACATGAATAGAGCCAGTGCCAGTGCAACAGCTTGAGGTTCATGTTGCTCACTTTGAAAAAACAGGACAGATGTGCAACAAATGAGCGTGATCATGATGAATACACTTCGTTTGCCTTGTAGCAGACTATTACTCTCATAAATTAGTCAGCCCCATCGGGTAAGCAGTTTATTTTAGAGATGACTTGCCATAGCAGTGGTGCAATTACTGACCCCTCAGACCATGAGTGGAGTTGAAATGGCCATAGCTGGCTTTATTAAATACACAACACAACTCACTATAACTCCCACCCCCACAAGGTCTCTAGCAGGCATAGATTAACTTTCTGCCAGCCTTCTCCTATCTTTCAACAAAGCAGACCTGGGATATGTGCTGCCTTTCCAGTACATCCCTCCCCTGCCAGGCACGCCAAACCTGCACCTCCCACCCTCAATGTGGTTGAGGGTCTGGGTACATAATGTCCTGCTGCTCTAGCTCATAAAGCTCCACTGCTCGCCCTCTCCCCCCACCTAAGGCTGATGCTATACAAAGATGGCTAAGCCCCACTTTGGCCATGCTTACTCCTGGAGTGGCTACCCTAATCAACAAATATTACACCCCAGAAGATTGGAATTTGTAGACCCCATACAGTCCATGCTTGTGATAAACCGCCAGCTGCAACAACAAAATGGTGGTGTGCAAGTACAAATAGTGGATTAAGAATACCCAAATTAGGAGCACCTGCTATGAGGAAGGTGGGGGAAACACAGCACCGCAGCAGCCATTTCAGCAGTGAGAGAGATTCCTTCCCAACCCCCCCAGGAATGGGGCAACTAGTCAAGACCCAGAGCAAAAGCAGGAGAATGGGTGTGATTTTTAAGCCTTCACAGCATCAAAACCCTGCCCTGAAGCAACGTTAGCAAGGTGCCATGCTGGAAAACCCTTCCACAGTGCCATCCCCATTGCCAGGGGGGCACGAGTGCCTATTAGGTGCATGCCAATGTTGATAATGCCAATAAACTTCAGTTGAAAAAAGTCTGGTCAGAGTTGGGTATGAAAAGGGCAACAGCAGCAAATTCATTTTTAAACCTTATGTTGAGGAGAGAACCTAGTTCCGATCTTTGATTTGATTGAACACCTGCACATCTCTAGTATATGAAATGCTATTAACTGGGACTTTATTTTTTGTTTACTTCTAGATGATGATAAAGTACAAAGATAAGAAGTGGTACCAGTTCTGACAACCCACATACAAATGCACCTATTTAACTTTATCCTGAAGAAAAATTCTCCTTTTACCTTTTCATTAATTTCTGCAGGACTGCTGAAGTTGGAGGAGTATTCGCTATTGGATACTGTTTCCTAGCACAAATCATACACGGTTTTACCTCAGTCATACAGCTTTAGCTGAGGAGCATTATATTGAAAACATACATGCACACACATACACACACACACACACACAAAAATACTTGAGTGTTTGTCTTAGCTGTGTGCTGAGCTTAGGAACAGAGCCTGCGACTGAAGACCTATGAAGAAGAGGAAAGGAGCAATCTGATGTAAGGGGGGGCAATGCAGGATCAATCCTGTGTTAATATTTCATATGCCAAAAGTTTTTGTGCTATGCTATTGTAGCTGCTGCCAGTGTTTCACCCTCCTGTGGGAGGATGCAATAAATCAGGGGTCCAAGAGCTGGAATAAATAAGTTGTGTTTGTCGAACCAGACTGTTTAGCTGACTTACCCTTCCCTAGGAATGGTCCTGATTACCATTAGTGAGGAAGAGTTAAACTCTGCTACCATCTCTTTGATCGGACAAAGTGGAAGTGTGTGATATCCATATTGAAATTCTACGTAGTTGACATGTGCATAGTCTTTTCTTGGACCCCTGATCTAATATTCTTGTATTCACACCATACTCTGTCAAGTGCAAAACAAGAGGATAAATCACTTGCGTTAAAAAAAAATAAAGTTATTAATGTGACTGAACTGCACATCATGCTGGGATTTTTCACTTGTGTAATGGCTGTGCAGTGTGAAAAGTGTAAAGATCTCCATTGTGGTGAACAAAATACTTTGATGTCTATCTTTTTTCATTCAGCTAAACTTTTTTTTTTCCAAATAGAATTATTGGTCAAAACTTTAAACTTTTGGGAGTTGGCTATGGGTTTGGTTTCATGCTGTGAATTTTTATAAACATTGAATTGAATGTATCTTTACAGTCACTTAATTAAAATTGCTCATTTTTCAGTATTTTAAACAAATCTTGCAACTAACATAATGCCCTGTTAGTACTTCAGTACCAAAAGAAATGGCCTTGGACTCAGGTTTCAAACAGTTTTAAACTCAGCAGAGATGCTTCTGCATGGATAATGGCAAGCATCTACTATTATTTATTCAATATACCAGGCTGTCGTATTTTAGCCAGTTCGTCAAATCCTGTTCAAAGAGCTGCTATACAAATCTATCCCGGTTCTTTCAAACAGGAAAGAAGGTTTAGTTAAAACTTGAAGCTATTCTATTAATATAGACTATTTCCAAAAATGAATCTGGTATTTTAACTGGATGATAATGACAGAAAAGAAATTGGTTTTCATAAGTGGGAGGAGAGCCCATTTAGTAGGGGTGGGAATATCGGTATCAGATTAATCCGATAATCACCGGTATCGGCATACCGTTTTTTTAACATTGGCCACTTTACCGGGTTTTTTACGTTGTGGCCATTGAATTAAATGGCCACAATGTAAAAAAAAAAACACCCTGTAAACTGGCCAATGTTAAATAACTAGTATGCCAATACCGGGGAGATCCGATACCAATAAATCCAGTATCCAGTATTCTTCCTGGTGTCCCACCCCTCCTATTTAGTATTGGTTTGGGTGGTTCAAGTAGTTGGACCAAATAAAAGGCACATGATATGGTGACTAATGAGGGCTGTACCAAAGCCATAGCTGAAGGTATGAATGGAGTTCTAAACAAAATCTCATAAAGGAAAATACTAGCATATTTTTAAAAATCGTTATTTTGACATCAGAATCAGGAAAGCGTAATTCATTTCTTGCATTTTTGTAAAGGAGAAAAGAGCAAGGGAGTAATTAGATCAGAATAGTTGAAATGTTTTTAAAGAATCATTAAGATATATTCCTCTTAGCACTTTATCTCCTTGCCATGCACCCATCATCTTCAAGCATTCCCATAGCAAAGCTAGTTGTTTACATTTAATTGGAGAGTGTTCTTGTGGGATGATAGGTTGCAATAAACTTGGCTTACTTAAGAGTTACGTAATGAAAGTAGTTCTGTATGTAGTACCCAAAAAATATGTAAATGTTGCCCTGAAAATGCATTCAGAATCTCGATTACATAATGTTGGTAAAATATCCAATGCTTAAATGTTCATTTAATTTGAGCTGGATGAGGAAGTTTATAAACCAATAGGCAGTCAATGAATTCCATTGTAAGTAGCTGACAATATAAATAACAGGTTGCCTGCCTCTTAAAACAAATATAAAGGTGTATATAAAAATAAAAATTGGAGTCCCATGTATAAAGTAGGAAAAGATAGTAGAAACTGGTGTGGACACACAGATGCTAGCAAGAATTCCAAATAGTTGCTAGTGGAGAGGTTACATTTGTTCCAACTACATAAATCCACTTGCAGTGCAATTGTTTTCTTTGTGTGACCGGTTTCATCCTTACACTGCCACTTTGCAAACAAATTAATCAATTTTGTATACAGTAGACAATCAAAAACTGGAGGATCAGAGAAAATCACTTGAAATCAATTTAACATGAAATTCTTTAGTGGATGCTTGATACCTGGCCACCAGCCCTTTCAAAAACAAAATAGATATTTTGGCCCTGATTGAGACAGACCACGTTTCAGAGCAACAGGAATCCAGGAACTGCTTGAGTCAAGGCTCTGTCAACAGTGCTCATTATGGAAGTTGCAATGTGAGATCCATGGAAGATGGCATCACTTTTAAGAGAGAAGCTTGGTTATCCTTCCCAGCGAGAAATGCTTGTCAGCCAGCAGGAAGATTAAAAAATATATAATAAAATGGGGAATGAAAAGGCATAGCAAAGATGAAAACTGGAATTGAAGAGTCTTGCATTTCTCCTCATAGTTTGTTTACCTTTTGTGTCATAAGATGGAATTTAGTTTGAAACTCACTGCAATGATCTTTGCCCATGAAACAAATGCAGCAAGTAGTTCTTAAGTTGTTGCTAACTGGTCAATTTTAACTTTTTAAATATCATTTGTCTTTCCCTGTGCTCACAGACAGTAGTTGCTGATAATACAATCTGATGCATTTTATTTGCTGTTGTGGGACAAATCATTGCTGTTCGTGTTACCTGAAGCATAAATTGGGGGAAGTCACTTTATCCTCTTGGTTGGCATTTCAGATGTTTGAAATTGTTGTGTGTTTGGGGGGGAGGGAATCAGAGTATAACAAAACTATTCTTTCACTTTTATTGATGGAAATGCAAACAAACTGCTGCTACTTGTCTTTTTCTGTTGTGTATCACATTTAATTATTAAACTGAAGATGTGTTTCTTTAGTTTAGAAAACCTGCCAAATTGTAACTTCTGAATGTTATTTCATGTAAATATTCTGTGTATTTTAAACAAGTCTGAAAGTGTTACACCATCGGCATCTTCAGAGAGATTTGTTACCTAGAAAACAGTTAGCTATAAAGTATTACACTAATTTATAACTGTATTCCTTGTTACATCTCCTTATCCATATGTTTTGCATGAGGTATTTCTCACACGACAGACTACATTAGAAAGCTATATCCAAAGGTGAATTTTGTGGCAGAGATTCTCACCACCACCACTTCGTTGGGTTTTTTCTTTTTTTTCTTTTCTTACTAAATAGCACTGATCTTACCTGAACTATAAACTTGAATTTTTTTCCTGCACTTTAAGTAATGCTGGCTTGGTACTTTTATTCCTTATATTTTTTCCAGATTTCTGCAGTTTGGATTTATTTGTGTATAAACATACAAAAACCACAGTGGTTAAGATAGACTTACCTGCACATTGAATAATTACTGGAAGCACAGTTGAAAATATGCTTTTTTCAGCAACGTGTGTGTATATAAATATATAAAAGCAATCAATCTAAAGAGAGACACTTTGTGTGTTGGCATTTTTAGTTTTTAAATTACTGCAACACTTTCAGATTTGTTTCCAGATCATACAGTGATAATCTGTTATTTATACATATTGCTATAGAAAATACTTTTAATTTTCAAATGAAAATTTTATATATGTATACTTTACCTTTAATTTTAAAAACGTTAAGTTTAAGTCAGAGTACTTAAAATATGTATATTATACATACAAAAGTTATGTTTTAAGCTTATAATAAGAAATAACTTCATATCTCATATCGAGATACAATAATTAAATAACAAAACCCACTTCATTAGAAATACTTTGCAAAACCAAATTACACTTGCAATAACCCCATGGTTTGAACATTCTAAAAAAGTTGCTTAGTGTGGGGGAGTAAGGAATTACACACACGTGCGCGCACACGCAATTAAAGTAATCGTAAAACCTTTCTCAATACTTGCAGCTTGTTGGATGTTTACCTTAACTTTTGTTTTTAAAAATATATATTTTAAAAGAAAACCTAGCTTTTCAGGTATTTTTTTCAGCCTTTTTAAATAAATTTCCAAAAATTAAAACTGAGTTTCATGTACTTTTGTCAATGAAGGCTTTCCTTTTGTATTTACCACATCTTGGTTCTACGTTAGTTTTACCTGTTGATCAACATTTCTTACTTTTCAGAAAGTTTTTTGGAAAGCATATATTCTGTGGCTGAAGTGCCATCCTATTTCTATTCATGATTTGACTCACGTGGGTGGAATTTGATCTCACTCACAGTGCTGTGTTAGTGTGTGATGTTTTGAAATGTGTGCAGTTTGAAATGTGTGCAATGATTGCTTTTGTTTACAGCGTACGTTCTCCGTTGCACTTTTTCCTCATTCTAGCCAATTTTCTGTATAGTCTTATGTGAGTTTTTTCTTGTGGATGTTAATGACTTTGCTGCTGCCACAAAAACTTCAGAGATTCTGTAGACTGAAATTAACTGGGGAGAGGGGGAGCAGAGAAATAATGTAAACTAGTTATATGTGGATCAGCCGAACTGATTTTAACTTTGTTCAACTTGTATTAAAAAGAACCCCTGAGTAATTTTTGTGTCTCATGGAGTCCTGTATAGATATACCATATGCATTAGATCTGTTAATGTTGTTTCAAGCGTACATACATGTACTTTATTATTATTTTGTTTATGAAAGTAAGGAATTCCAGGCTTGGAAACATAGCTGCCAATTAAGGAAGAGATGTAATTATAAGCAATCAATATGAGATGTGACTAGATCAGTATTATACTAGTTCAAATTGAAGCGCTTCGCATTCAGTTTGTTCTACATTTATGTAACTATAATATTTTTCTTTTAACAGTTGCATTCCTTTTTATTATTTGTTTCATATTACCTGTAAACCAAGCATAAATCATAGAAGTTAAATTTAGTTCCAGCTTAAAAACATGGGGAAAGTTGTATAGTACCAATTACATTCAGCAACAGGCAATGCAAAGTGGGGAGGAGAAAATAAGTTTTAAATATTCCCTTTTTTAAAACGTGTAAATAAACAGTACTATGTTACTGTAGACCTGAACTCTGCTATACAGAGTGGTTAGAACTTGGAGAAACATGCTACTTTCTAGTTAGGCTAATGCTTCCATTGTACAAGCACCATAGAAAAAATGAAGACCATCAGTCAGTAAATCTTTCTAACATTACTCACTTGTTGGGTAAGCATGCTTGATATAGAGGTTCTAGCTTATGTATATCTTAGTCTGTACATGAGTGTGTTTTTTTCTTTTTGTTCATTTCAACTTATTCTTCAGTTAAGTCTTGCTGAACCCCACTAACTTCTGAAGATGATTACCAGGAAATGCATTTTAGATAGGGTTGCAAATCCATCTGTCTACAAATATCGTTTCATATGAACTGCAAACCATACTGTTACAATCACAAATGTTAGATTGAGTAGAGTTATTTTACTTAATGTACTTGAACTAAACTACGTCATCATAAAACAAAGGTTAAAATTAAGTATGGAATATTTTTGTAAATAAAAAATACCTGTGCAGCTGGTATTTTAAATGAAGAAAATGTACTATACATTAATGTTTCAGAAAATAATGTTCATATGTGTATATGAATGTGTCATGCTGAAGGGCTCTGATTGGGCAAAATAAACTATTCAAATCTCTCCTGAAACGAATCAATAGTGTGGTGTTGGGGGAGAGGGGTTTCTTCTTTCTTTTTTTTTTAATTTAAGTTGAATTCTTTTCTGCTGAATGTTACTTGTGACCCTCTGGTTATTTTTGCATTTTGAAGGGGCTGTCTTCAATCTGACACACATTCCCATCTGACAGTTCTGTACATACTATTGTTTCCATTGAGCATTTGACAGCAATCTACTATATGTATATTTCTCATGAATCATGGCTTCACCAGACACACCCTTCAGTAATCCCTTGGTGTGTTCTCAAACAGTGACTCTCCCAAAGTATTTATTGTTTATATAGCACCAGCAATCACACCTCTCCAGGACTGAGTGAGATGCTGGACAGCTATGATAACAGCTTTGCACATTCTCCAGTAGCTTCTGTGTGGGGAAACATCCCACAAAACTATACAGCTGGGATATATCCAGTTTTAACCAAAACTTAAGTTTCAGATGTTCATAAGAAAATTAAAAACCTTTTGTTCCTTTAAAATGCTGGATATAGATGTTGGTAAGACAGGGCTCTTCCTAAGACTTGTATAGAAAGTTCAATAGTAATGGTCTCCTGGAGTCCATGGAAAGCATCTTTTCACGGTCCATGTCTGCATTTCAGCCAAAGCAAACTGTAGCAGGTGAGTGTTCCAGTAACACCAAAAAGCTAGTACCATAGAAGTTAAGAGCCCCTGTTCAAGGCATTCTGTCCTTTGATATATGTGAAGATTAATAGTTATCTATTTCCAGGCCCATTACTGTCTACTGGGTGGTATTCCAGCTCTTAAATGTTAGGTTATATATTTGCTTTCATACGAAAGATCAAGTTCCTTATGTACAAGCATGTAAATGTAGGTAAGCTCTTTCCAGACATACTATTTTGACAAAACAGACTGTATATTGTAACCAAATCAGCTTACAATGCCTTGTCCCTCCCCCCCATTACATTAAACAATGTATGAGGTCTTCAAACCCAAAGTGAAATTTGGATAACTTACAGTAGAGTTGTCCCACTGTAAAATATCTGTTATGCATTGGACAGCAATTCGGGTACTTAATTTCATTTTTACTGATAGTGCAATTGCACACCCTTCATGAAGGCTATACAGAGTATGTTTATTCGTAACCGTAAGAAGAGCTTATTGAACAGGCAGCAAGGCAGTGTAGGATACACAAGCAAAAAGTGGTTAGGGTGGACCATAGGTAAACTCTGTGGGTATGACTTCAGGCCTGTCCTCAAGACCCTTTTGAACAAAGGGGCTGAAAAACTACTGAACTTTCTTTGGGGGGTCGGGGTGGAACGGGACACAACAAAAGACGATGCTCTTTCACAAAGCGTCGACAATTTCAAGTTTGTCATCCGACTATCAGCCAAACAGTTAGAGGCTTGATAATGCAAGGCTTCCCTAGAATCACTAAGATTAAAAGTAATAGATGGAGACAAAGTAGTTCAGATTATTTTTATTCAGCCAACTTCTGTTGGTGAGGGCATACACATGTGTGGGCCACACAGGGCCCTTCCTTATGCTGGTAACGGGTCAGAACGATGAGCTGAACAATGCAGGGCAAACATATGTACATGATACTTGGACTGTATCATGGACAGGGTGCTGGCATTTCAAATGCAAAAACAAATTATAAACAAATGCAACCTGGTATTGATGCAAAATTGCCAACACTAGCGAGGTGATTGTAGGAGCAATTCTATTCTACAGCTTACACAACGCCTATTCTCCTACGTCTTGTACTAGATGTATCCTCTTCTCCAACAGGTGCTACCCTAATGTTGGCAATTTTGCATCACAGGCTGCATTCATTGATCTAAAAGCTTACATACCAAGCCTGCCTATGCAGGCTGCAGTCCTGATGTGCTCTTGGATCCTTCATTGTGCCTGGCACATCAGGTTGCAATGGTAGCCGGGAGTGCTTTTCACCAAATCCATTTGTTGAGAAGGTTGTGGTCTTCTTTCTGACTCTGATCTGGCTACCATGGTCTTGAGGGCTAGATAAATGCAATGTCCTCTGCATGGGGATGCCATTAATCTGTTTGGAAGCTGCAGTTGGTGCCGAATGCAGCATCCTGGCTGCAGTTGGGAGTGGATTTGCTGTGAGCATGTTACACCTTTGCTTAGTGTCTATACTAGCTCTTAATAGCTTCTCAGGCACAATTCAAGAAACTGGTTGTGACCTATATGGGGCCAGGATGCTAAAAATGCTGTGCTCCACATAACTGAAAGACTGCCTACTCCCCTGTGCTTCATAAGCCCTGCAGTCAGCCAGGAGTACCCTTTTAGGTTCATGCAGCAAAGGCATAGAACAAGACATTCTTGGTGGCTACTCTGCTATTGTGGAACTCAATAGCAAATGATTGTTCGTTTGATTTATTTTTGTATCCCGGGCCCTGTTTTAATATTTTAAGATTGTATTTTTATATGTTTTAAACTGTTTTATGGATTTTATTGTTGTAAGCCGCCCCGAGCTGTGTTCAGGAGGGGCAGGGTATAAATCAAATAAATAAATAAACAAACTCCCCTCCCCTAGAGGTTTATCAAAGACATCAGCTGGAGGCAATGCAAGACCTTTCTATTTGGCTGGCAGGCAGGTATAGAGGGTATTTTATTTTTTTTACCCTGCCCTTCCCGCAAAGGAGGCTTACAATATTAAAATATAAAATACAAATATAAAACAACCAAAAATACAAAATCATGAAATACCCCACAACCCTCCAACCCCCACTGTCAAATGCCTTTGTGAATAAGATAGTTTTACACTGCCTCATAAAGGTGCTCAAGCCCGGACATAAACGAACTTCCCATGGGCGGGAGTTCCACAGCCATAGGGTGGCGGCCGAGAACGCCCTCCTTGTGGAGACCAAGTTAAAAACTGGTATCTCCAGAGGATACCATTAATCTGTTTGGAAGCTGCAGTTGGTGCCCAGAAGACAATAGGCAACCAGTGCAGTTTCCAAACCACCGGTGTTGTGTGCTCCTGGCAACCTGCCCCCCTAAGGACCTGGGCTGCTGCATTCTGCATTGGTGCAGCTTTCAAATAGTCTTCATGGGCAGCCTTGCATAGAGCACATTGCAGTAGTCTAGTCTCAGAATAATAAAGACATGGATGATGGTTGCCAGATCTGGATCAGAAAGAAAAGACTGCAGCCTTCTCACCAGATGGAGTTGGAGTTGGTGAAAAGCAGTCCTGGCACCACCACCACCTAGGATTCTAGGTGCAATGACAGATCGAGGAACACTCCAAGGCTGTGAAACTGAATCAGCAGGGGAGGGGAAGGGGGCAGACACCATCAATAATGGGGGTTCCAGCCCCCCCCCCAAGTCACAAGGCCAGCCAACCATTATTTGTCTTGTCAGGATTCAACCTCAGTTGACTTACCCTCATCCAGTCCCTCACAGCAGCCAGTAAGCACAGAGACTGCAGGATGTGGGTCAGATGAAAAAGAGAGAGCTGGGTGTCATCAGCATACCACTGATACTTCACTCCAAATGATCTCACCCAGCAACTTCATATACATGTTGAACAAGAGGGGGAACAAAATGGAACCCTGCAGGACCCCACAGGGAAAATCATGAGATGATGAGCAATTGCCCATCACTACCTGCTGAGAAACCACCACCTTGGACAGGAAAAAGCATAACCACTGAAGACCAGTCCCAGGCACCTCTACCAGGTCCTGCAGTCGAGTTGTTTGTACTTTTCCCTACAAATACCAGACAGACCTTTGTTTCTCTTGCACAGAAAAGTTTTAGCATTCAATTTAGCAGAAATATTTTTAGTTCCAGTTTTTTGTCCTATGGACTATCCAACATATTTAAGAAATGTATTTAACTGAAATTAGAAAAATGCTACTGTATTACATTCTAACTAAAATATCAAATTGTATCCAATTTGAAGAGATAAGAGATTCTGCAGCTGGGAGTGAACAACGGGGAATGGATTGCCCATTGTGACTGTTGGTTCTTGGTCCGATGACCAATGACTGTTGTCATTGGTCTGACTCAGTATGGCATACTTATGTTCTTACATTAATCAGATCAGGCAGTGAAAAATGCCTCAACAAAAATTCTTAATAAATTACTAGCTCCAGTTGTGAGAAATACACTTACATTACATGAAATATAAAAGTTACAAATCTTAATACATGTATAAAAAAATTAAATGTATATTGAACTATACATTTGCATAAATAGAGGGTGAAACCCTGACCTCTTTGAAATTTTTGGGAGTTTGGCCTTTGACTTGAATAGATTCAGAATTTTACCCATTGTCTATCCTGATTAGCAAAACTAAGAACCAGTTCTAGTAAGTTATGCACTCAACATGCTTTACTAATTGCATGAACCATGGAAAATGAAAGGCTGCTTTCTCCAAGGACAGTAGCTAAAAAGTTCAAATAGAAAAGCTTAAAATCAATTTTAAGATTGAGTAAGTCTGGTACTAATATGGACTGCTACAAAATGCAACAGAATTAGGATCAGGGTTTCTGAAGAGTATGCAGGGACTTCAAAAACTTGGAGTGCTGGATGCTGTTTGGTTATCATAAGCAAACAGAGCTGTGCGTCCTTTCCCCACAAGATGGCAGTCCTAGCCTACATTGGCTCTTTGCAGGAATAATTACTATACACATTTTAATCATAACACATCACTGATGGTGGGAGGAAAGTTTCTACTACCAGATTAAAGCACTCTGTAATATTTACTTCTGCTGACATATTTTACTACAAATCTGTAGTAAATTCTATGTCGTTCCTCTGCCCTGCAGCTCTGGCCCCACTGGATTTAGAGTTAAATTGCAAAACAATTAACAATTAAGCTCCACTAGAGTTCGTAATATAACACCATATTTTTGTATCTTAAAAAGAGAGTTTAGATCAGGCAGTAAAGAATGGTGTGTAACCTTGGGTGAAAACAAATGAAACAGTAGCCTGCATTAGCTTGGGAGTCACCTGCTTGTTTGGGCACCACCACATGTCCGTCCATGTCCGCCTCAGGGCAGTCAGCCAGCTGCTATGGTACGTGTGGGCTGGAGGCAGTCGACAACACAACCTGGGCAAAATCCAGGCTCCTGTCTGTTAGGCCCCACCCAGCCCTACCCCAAAGCAAGGTCTGAAGATCGGGCCTGGAGGAGCGCACTCCTCCTGACCACCAAACAGCTGACCTGGGAACCCCCAGATCAGCTTTTTGGCATGTGCACCCTGGCCAGGTGAGGGTGCACCTCTGGGGCCCCATCAGCTGTTTGGCAGAAGCAAGTCACAGGGCCCCGGGGGACCCGCCATCTTGTCCCGAATGTACAGCTCCTTGGCCAACAACCTATGACACGGAGGGACCAGTGATAGCAGCCCCCACATCTGGATTACTGGGCATGGGGCTGCTCATATGAATTGCCCTCCCCTGCCGCTGACCTGAGAAGAGACGGCTGCAGTGACCCTCCCAAGGGTGGCCTGCGAATCCACTTTCTCCCCTCCCAGTCTCATTTGTTTTCACCATTTGACTTTGAGGAATGGGAACGAAGCCCAATATACCTGCAGAAGAGCTCAGGCGGGAGAATGTGTTTAAAGCTCCTGGTTTATTTTGGGCTCTCCCTCATAAGTGTTTAGCAGTTTGACATCTTATTATAGGGCTGACACTATGATCAGAATTGTATGATTGAATTGCTCAGGTTTCCATTGTGAGTTTCAGCTCTACATTTGCTTTGGATTAGTGAACTATGCAAGCACAATTTGCAAGTGGGTTGTTGAATTGTTCTGAAATGATTTACTGGTCATTAACCTAATTCACTGTTCATTAATTCACCATTTTCTATTCAGTAGCTTGTTGGCTATGGCCATGAGGTGCAAGGTGTGCTGTTTTGGTGGATGACTGACTTTTTGATGGTGTTCTGTGGTTAGTGGAGACCTCTTTGAAGAGCTTTCAATCTAACATCTTGACTGTTCCCAAGTTTTGTTAAATTTACCCACGTGCCAACTTTCCAAACCTGAGCTGCTCAGGGATGTGGCACTTCGGAAGGTTTCTGTCCTTCCTGGAATAATCCTACTCACACTGATGGTCTACAGCCATTGTCCCAGTTCTTAGTTCACAACAACTTGGAGCAAACATTTCTAGTTCCTGCCCCCCTGTTCATTCAAATACATTTCCAACCATACTATGGAAAAATTATTTTCATTTGAGACCATCTTAGCATCATCCAGTCCTTGAAACACTGGTTGGCTGTACATAATAGGGACAGTTCTTCCTTTTCCTCTCCAAATTCTGGGGTATTTCATAGAGTTAAATAGAATAGAAATACATGGTTCCTTCCATACAGTTGCAACCATGAAGGTTAGACCCTTGGAGAAGATACTTTGACTGTAAAGACAGTGCAGAAACTGACTAAGGGTGATTTCAGACATTCCGGCCTCCCTTGTTGCCACAGCCCGGGATCCATTTTGGATCCCAGACAGGAATCGGGCCGGCCGTAGGGATGGGCGAACAGATCGCGGTTCGGGTTCAGCTGCGTTCGGTTCAGCAGCGTTCGGTTCGACAGTTTGGTTCGACTGCGTTCGGTTCGGCAGTTTGGTTCGACTGCGTTCGGTTTGGCAGTTTGGCTCGTTCGCCGAATTCGGGTTCGGCGGTTCGGTTCGGTCGTCCGAACAGGCTGTTTGGTTTGGCCGTTAGGCTGCTCGGGAAGTGTTGTTATGGGGGTTTTTTTGTTCTTTATATGGTTTTTTGGTTTTTTATTAGGTTTTATATGGTTTTCTTTTGTTTTTTATTTGGTTTTTTGGTTTTTATATGGGGTTTTTTTATTTTTATTTTTTATCTAATATATATATCTGTCTACGCTAAATCTAACTGTTATTAACTATTCTAAATGCTATGAACTAAATGGATTATCTAATAAGTACACAAACCTACTCCTACAAACACTAAAACTAAATCACTAATGCTATCTCTATCACTAAGCTAACTCCTACAACTCTCTCTCTCTCTCTCTCTTTCCCCCCATCCCATATCCATATCCAAATATGTATATGGATATATATATATATGGATATATATACATCCATATATCCATATATATGGATATATATACATCCCATATATATGGGATGGGGGGGAATCACAAATAGAAGAGTCTGTAGTGAAATACATACATTACATACTCAATGAGTCTGTACAGTGCATAACACAAGGTTTCAGTTTATGGTTTAAGTTTCATTTCATTACAAAAGTGAAATGAAACTTAAAGCAATCTAAAAATCCTACTCAACACCTGCTGTTCAGGAACAGTGACTAGCTCAGAAGGTGTTGGGAAGTGGGGAGGCAGATAATTAGTTTCGTTTCTTGCAAGCCTCTCCACCCCTGGTGCCTGGAAGTCTGCTCCTCAGTGACTGACACCTCCCTGTCATGTTTGACCTTCCAGTGAACCTTTTTTTGCCACCCGAACTCATCCGAACGCGATCCGAACTGACCGAACTGTTCAGCCTTTTTGCCGTTCGGTTTGTTCGGTTTGTTCGGTTTGTTCGGTATGTTCGGGTTCGAGTTCGGTCATCCGAACAGGCTGAGTTCGGGTCAAACTCCAAACTGCCGAACCGTATTCGCCCATCCCTAGCCGGCTGGCCTTTAGACGTGCCAGCCTGATTCCACTCGGGGATCAGGAAGGGAGCGGGACTGTATGGCGCGACACGTGGTCGCACAACCATGCTCCCCTGGCTGCTGCCCTCCTGGACTCGGGTGGGCGCAATGGCCAATCCAGCCACTGCACCTGATCCCGGATCGTGGCCGGGACCACGCTCCGGACACGGTGGAGGTAACAGATGTTACTCTCTGCTGTTTCCGGACCATGGTCCAGCTAACCACCATTCTGGAGGCGACGCCAGCCTCCCCTCCAGAATAGTGGTTATTCGGATTCCCACCGGAGGTTCACTGGGGTGAACATCTATCTGGTGGGAACCCCTTCAGACGTTACACAGGCCCTCCGCCACCACAGGGGATTGACTGTGGTAAAAAGGAGGCCCGTAACATCTGAAATCACCCTAAGGTACTGATTTATTATAGGAGACATTGCAGTAAGTCTATGGCCCATTGCAGCAGCTGTTGTTGACCTGGCTATGCAGGAGAATATTGCTGTTCAGAGTGGTAGATGGCAGTTGTTCTCTTTCAATTTAATGTTTCAGCATATTTCCTGTTGCTAACACTTTTGTCCCTAAGAACTATTGAAAACTTCTTTACATTACTATAAAAAAATATTCCTCCTGTGGAATGTGTTGGTTTAACCTGGATGAAATATACCTTCCTAAATAGAGTAGATTTATAATAGTGCTGGCTTGGTGTAGCTGCAGAGTATATGGGGGAAAGGGAGAGCATTACCTGCAAATCTAGTGATAGCCAATGATATAAGAACATAAGTAGCACCATACTGGGTCAGACCAATTGTCCATCGAGCTCAGCATCTGTCTCCAACAATGGCCAATCTCAGTCACTTGGAAGATGTACCCAAAAGTCACAATGGAGAGATTTGCTACCTGTTGTTCACTCCCAGCTCCCGACAGTAAGAGGTTACATTCCCCAAACCTACTTAGCTAATATAGATGCTAATGGACCTATCATTCAGAAACTTGTCTAATCCTTTTTTAAATTCAGCTATACTACTGGCCTTGACCACATCTTCTGACCAGGGCCAGCCCCAGGCATGTGCCACATGTGCAGCTGGGGCCCTGCACTTGCTTGGCTGGGCAGCAGGCTGCAGCCAGCTTCTCCCCCAATAAGTTCTTCTGCCTCCCCTTCATGGCTCCGGTCCCCATCCCTCACCTGCCTCTACCTTCTAGTAGCACTGCAGCAGCAGCAGTGGGACACAGGGACACCTATCAGACTGGGAGATAAAACTTTGTTTACAAACAACTCCCCATGTGAGTGATCAGAAGGTTACCTTGTAAAGAAGGTTCTTCTAAATAGCTCTAAACACATGCTCATCCTATTCAAATAAGAGACCATGTGATGGTCTCGAGCTCCTATAGTATAAAAAGCACTCTCCCCCTCAGAATGACAGTTCCTTCCAACCCTTTCTAGGCATATTTATTATTATTATTATTATTATTATTATTATTAACAAACATTTATATAGCGCCAGCAGTGTACCTGGCACTTTACAAAGTAATAAAATAGACACGGTCCCTGCCCCTAGGGCTTACAATCTGAGAGACAGGAGCTGGGGGAGAGACTTAGGAAGGGGAACAGAGGGAGAGACAAGGGGTCTAACATTCATGAAGATGCGAGGTCTCAAGTGCACGTACTTGGCTTGGTTACGATGAGAATGACAGCAGGCAGGTCCATGTTGCAAGGATAAGGGTAAACCGATCGTAGGTATAGGAATAGTGGCTCAGCAGGATAAAGAGTCAGACAGAGCAGAGCGAAAGAGGTGAGTTTTAAGGAGAGATTTGAAGGTATGAAGAAAAAAGGCATATAAGAAGAAAAATCCATGTGGGGCTGGAAGGTTGGGTGTTGTGAGAATGTTAGGAGCCATCTCAAAGAATCTTGTTTACAAGGTAGCAACCTTCTGTTCTTCTTCGAGTGGCTCCTCACAGGTCATTTGTACATGGCTATGCCTGGTGGGGGGTCCATGGGCATGCCGGTGTGTGGGCAGGGCATGCAGACAGCCGCACATGCATCCCCACTCACACACACACACACACACACACCCCACTCATCCATACCCACGCAGTAACCACCATTTCCCCCAGTTGCTCCATGTGTGGGGACAAGTGGGGGGATGCGTGTTAGGCAGGCACGCACTCCCACTCACCATGGGCGCATGTTCATGGGTTGGAAGAGGTCTGTGTAAAAAGGGCCACATTATCACAACTGTCTTACTTATATTACCTTAGGTAGGAATTTAGGATGTAAAGCAATATCTCAGTCAGTCTCTCTGTGCCTGCCTCACTGCCTGCCCAGCTGCCCCTGCAGTGGAACCATTCCTGGAGTGGTGGTAGATGAAAGCATTGGGAGGCCATGCTTGTCTATGGCCACTCAGAGGGGTGGAGAGTGGGAATCCTTCCTGTCCAGAGGGAGTAATTTTTATGTAAATTTATACATTTGCACAATTATGTGGGGTCTAATTATGCAAATTAGGCCCCGCACCAAGACTTCGCACATGGCCTCACAAACCCTGGGGCTGGCCCTGCTTCTGGCAACAAATTCCACAACTCAATTGGGCGTTGAGTGAAAATAATTCTTTTATTTGTTTTAAATCTGCTACCATTTGTTTCATGGAGTGTCCACTAGTTCTAGTACTATTTGAGAGGATAAATATTAATAACCATTTCCTATTAACTTGTTCCACACCATACATGATTTTATAAATTTCTGTCATATCCCCTCTGACATCTTTTCTCCAAGCTAAAGAGCCCCAACCTATCCAGCCTCTCTTCATAGGGGAGCAGTTCTATACCCCTTTATCATTTTTGTTGCCCTTCTCTGCACCTTTGTTTTTTCTACTCTATCTTTTTTGAGATGGGGGGACCAGAACTGCCCACAATACTCAAGGTGTGGTCACACCATGATTTCTGCTGTGGGTATCTCCCCAATATCTTCTGCAGTGAAGACCAAAGCAAAGAGATCATTCAGCTTTTCTGCAATGGCCTTATCCCTGAACGTCCCTTCCCCCCTCGTCCTCTAATGACTGAACTGGCTCTCTAGTGGTCTTTTTGCTTCTGATATACTTCACAAAGTTTTGATTAGTTTTTGCCTCTTTAGCAAGTCTCTCTTCCAAGTCTCTCTTTGACATGTGAGGTCCACTACCTTCACACCAAGTAGGCAATCTACCATGTGGTCCTCATGGCCACCAGCAACCCAGCTATTGACATTTCTAACAAGTGAATCACCAGCTACCACAGCCATCCTGTACCCACCCCCCGTGGCACACACCCCTGGAGACGTATCCTCAGTGAAAGAGGATAACACGTCATCTGGAAGGCAGGTCCCAGCTACAAGATCACTTCCCACCATTCCAGTTTGATGCTTTCCTTCTTCCTTCCACAGAGGCTGCCAGTTTGGAGGTGGGACTGCTCTACTATGTCCCTGAAGAACTCCTCTATGTACATCTCTGTCTGCCCCAGCTCTGCCACTCTAGCCTCCAGAGATCACACACGTTCTCTGAGAGCTAGGAGCTCTTTGCACCGAGTGTACACATACAACTTCTCCCCAACAGGAAGATAATCATACATGGTACACCCAGTGCAAAAGACCGGATAGCCCTCATCCCACTGCTGTCTGCATCTCCTTGGTTTTTAAAGGGAGAAAAGCTTAAACCAAGTTTCTTCTTCGAGGATCTCCGCGATTCTCACTAATGGGATTCACTTCCTGCTCCGCAAGTACCGGAAAACCTCTTGTCAGGAGTTTCCAGGAAGATGATGTCCTCAAAAGAACTAGAATAAGGTGAGGGCTCCGCCCCTCCCTCCCTCTGCCCATTCAGAAAAGTGTGGGAGGCTATAAAAGGGGGCGGACCCCTTGCCGCCTCAGTTCCTTCCAACCGCGCTGCATTGGAAGACCTCTGTGCTTCTCAGCACTGTCAGTAGAAACTTTTTTAAAAATTTAAAAAGAAAACGACCTTAAAAAAAGACAGGTGTAGAGGATTCCTAAAAGATCCTCCACCGGTGGGCTTCGCCCGCCCTCGGGGCCTCCCCGGGGCTCACCGCCTTCTCTAGGGCTGGTGAGGCATGCCCAAGTAACCGGGCTTTAAGTGCTGCGAATCTTGCCCAGCCATGCTTTCAGTGAGTGATCCTCACAATCTCTGTCTCGCATGCTTGGGAGAGGGGCATAATACGAGGACCTGCCCCTACTGCGCCAAGCTAACTTTGCGCACCCTAAGAATGAAAGCCCTGCAGCTGCAGGAACTCTTGATGAGGAGGGCTCTTCAGGGTGGGGAAGATGGGCCTCTGTCTCTCTCTTCTCGTTCGACTCTGATGGATTAGCCTGCGGTCCCTACCGCAATCCCAGGGGCTAGCTCCCAGACAGATGACTCCGGCTCCTGAGCTGCTGGCGGCCTCTCCCTCGCACTCGGATACCGCCAGGACTGGCCTCACACTCGGTAACCGCCGGTACCACAAATTCCACCGGTGCCGGTACCATTGCAGCCTCATCTAAGGACCGTCACAGACATCTAGGGGAGCACAAGAAAAAGAAGAAGAGGAGGAGCTTCTGGGCATGCGTGAGCAGTAGCTGCCTCTGCAAAACACTCCAGACAGCCCAGACAGACTTCGCATAAAAAAAAGGTAAAAAACGTAGACTTGCAGCCCCTAATGGGAAAAAACATAAAAAAGAACCCCCCCACCCCTCAAGGAGCCAAAAGAAAGGGGCAGAGTGAGGCAAAAAGCGGTGAAAAACTGCAAAGAAGTGAGAGAGGAGGGGGAGGGGATCAGGAGCAACCCCAGGAAGGCAGCATGGCTGAGGCACATGCAGCCCAGCAGGGGGAACAGCAAGACTTTACAGCACAGTTTACAGGCTTAATGGAGGCAATAAACTCCAATCACGCTGATTCCACAAAGCAATGGGGGCTCCTAAACGAGAACATACAGAAAGTAACCTCTGTGGTAGACTGTTTAAATAAGAAATTTGATGGAATGGCAGAAAGAGTTACAAGCCTAGAACAAAGAGTGGAAAGGAGAGAAATACAGCAGCAAAGATGGGAAGATAAGGTACAAGAGATGGAAAGAGCCCTAGGGGGAATACAGAGGAAAATGGAGGACATGGAAAACAGGGGAAGGAGGAATAACTTAAGAATTCAAGGAATCCCAGAGGGCATAGAAGCCCAGGGAGGCAGAGACTTGATCAGGAAAATCCTGAAAGAAATCCTCCCCAAGTGTCCCCAACTCCATGAAATAGAGATTGATAGAGCACACAGGACTCTTCGCCCCAAGCCAAAGGAAGGGGATCCCCCCCGGGCAGTAATATTCAGATGCCTTAGATATACTGATAAAGAACAAATCCTGTGGGAAGCCAGGAAACTGAAAGACTTAAAATATCAAAGTCACAGAATCAGCATACAACCAGACCTGGCAGCAGCTACAGTGGCGAGGAGAAGGGGATGGTATAAACTACAAGAAAAATTCACAGCACAGGGAATTAAAACGCAAATAAGATACCCGGCTACCTTCTCCTTCATGCATGAAAATCGCAGAAGGAATTTCTACGACACGAAAGCGCTAGAGAGATTCATTGCAGCAAAGCTGCCAGAGTTGCAGAGAGAAGAACCAAGACCTGCGAGAGAATAACCTAGGGGCAAGAGACACAGAACGGAAAACTTAGAATCCAAGTTAATGAAAAAACCCACGTAATCAAAAGACAAAAGAAGAAATAGAAAGAAGCGAAAATAAAAGATAAGAACTAATTGGGACCATGAACAAAAGGAAGGGCCTGTCTGGAGGGACTGCACAGAACGAGCGGCTCCAGAGGCACCTCCAGAGGAGGAGAAGGAGAGAAATGGACAACTGGATAAGTTGCCAAAGGGAAAGGGGAAGGTGGGGGAGGGGAGGGAATGGGGAAGAAACAGGGGGGAGGGAAGGGAAATGGGGACAAAGGGAATGGTATATAGGCAAAGAATGCACTAAAGTGAGTCGAGTAACAAAACCCACACAGAAAAGGGATGATGGCTGATTTAAAGATATGTTCACTGAATGTAAATGGGCTAAACTGTCCAACGAAAAGAAAAAAGACATGGTATTATGCAAAAAGGGTAAATGCACAGGTATTGGCTCTGCAAGAGACACACTTATTGCAAAAAGATAATGTGAGAATGAGAGACAAACGCTTTGAGCATATATATTTCGCAAATGCGGGGCAGAAAAAGGCGGGGGTCCTACTGGCCTTTGCACAAACACTGAAATTTAAAAGGGAAAAGATAGTAAAAGACCCAGAAGGTAGATACATAATGGTAACAGGGAAAGTAGAGGGAGAAATGTACACCTTTCTAAACATATATGCCCCAAACACAGGGCAGACAACATTCATGACGAAGATGACAAAACTGATAGAAAAAGAAAGTCAAGGGACATTAATGGTATTTGGAGACCTAAATAGTCCACTCACGAGGCTAGATAGATCAGGGGGAGGAAAAATGAAGAGAGGACAACTAAAAATGGCCCAAATAATAAGGCAGGCCCAATTGGTGGATGTCTGGAGACTAAAACATGCAAGAGACAGAGAGTATACTTTTTTTTCAAATAGACACATGACATATTCCAGAATAGATTACTTACTCATGCAGGATACAAACTGGGAAAAATGCACTCAGATCGATATTATCCCTGCAGCGTTTACAGATCACAGCGCAGTTATAGCAAGGATAAGTACAGGGCAACAAAAAACACACAAGACACCTCATTGGGTTTTGAAGAAGGGTACTTTATTAAATGCATTAAACAAAGAACAAATCAAACAACATATTGATGACTATATGAAGTGGAATGATAATGGAGAGGTATCCCAGGGAGTAGTGTGGGAAGCTGCAAAAGCCTACTTGAGAGGCCAATACATCAAAATAGATGCCTATAATAAAAAGAAAAACAAAAAAGAGTTAAATGACCTCTATCTTAAACTAAATACACTAGAAGAAAAGATGAAAAAGAAACCCACAAAGCAATGTATTAGAGAAAGGGGAGAACTAAGAGGATTAATAGACACAATAGAAACAGAGAGAGTGATAAAAAAACTCAGATATACAAAACAAATTTATTATAATAAAAGTAATAAGGCAGATAAAATTCTGTCATGGATGGTAAAACAGAAAAGGAAAAAAACTCAAATAACACAGGTACTACACCCCAACCGACAGAGCTGGATTACAGGACTAGAAATGAAGGAACAATTCCAAAATTTCTATAAAAATTTATATACCACAGAAGAGCCTAACGGGGAGGAGATTGATGTATTCCTAGATAAATTAAAATTACCTAAATTAACAGCAGAACAGAGAGAATGGCTCAATGAACCTATAACTATCCAGGAAGTACAAAAAACAATAAAAGACCTGCCTAAGAATAAAACACCTGGACCAGATGGGTTTATCCCAGAGTTTTATCAAACATATGGGGAACAGTTGGCCCCACTGCTAGCGAAAGTGTACAATGGGATACAGGCAAAACAAGAGATGCCAGAGACATTCTACACAGCCACCATTACGTTATGTCCGAAACCAGGGAAAATTGGCAAGGAATGTGGGGATTTTAGACCCATCTCGTTATTAAACACCGATGCCAAAATATTTACAAAGATTCTCGCTACTAGACTGCAAGGGATTATTAGAACACTCATAGGACCAGATCAGACAGGGTTTATTAATGGCAGAATGGGAGTGGATAACGTCAGAAGGGCGATAAACTTAATATATAAAGCTAATAAAGATAAAATACCCACGGCTGTGATTTCACTGGATGCGAACAAGGCCTTTGACAGATTAGAAAAATTTTTCCTAATGAAAACACTAAATGAAATGGGATTTAAGGGAGCATATCTAAAATGGGTAGCCAGCATTTATAAAAGACCGGTTGCTAACATTGCAATTAATGGGGAAGTGACCCCAAACATTCTAATCACTAGAGGAACACGCCAGGGATGCCCCCTGTCTCCCCTCTTATTTGACCTCGCAATAGAACCACTAATAGCAGCTATTAATCAAAATAAAAAAATCAAAGGAATACAGGCAGGAGAAGAGGAACATAAAACAATGGTATATGCAGATGATATGCTCTTGACAATGACAAATATACAGTCCTCAATGCAGGAATTAACCAGCCTGCTTAAGGAATTCGGGACATTATCAGGATATAAGATAAACACAAATAAAACACAAGTTATGGCATTAAATAAAACAAAAATGACACAGGCAGACCTAGACGAACTAAAGCAATTCCAAATGCAAACGGAACAACTGAAATACCTGGGAGTATGGCTCACTAAAAACACAAACAACCTATATAAAAAAAATTACTTACCCCTCATTCAAGAATTGCAAAACAAACAACACTCCTGGAGAAGGCTGGGATGCTCCTGGATAGGAAAAATGAATATAATTAAAATGCAGCTATTACCTAAAATATTATATACTATACAGGCCATACCCATAACATTAAACAAGGAATTTTTCCAAAAAATAGAAAAGATTATGAGATTTGTAATATGGGGACAAAAAAGGCCTAGAGTAAGAAGAACAATATTGAAAACTAAAATAGAACAGGGGGGATGCAACTTGCCAGACATGAGGATGTACCACAGGGCCTCTGCCCTGAGAACAGTTAAAGTATGGTACGACGAGGGTAAGGAACCCAGATGGAGGAATTTGGAATTAGAAACACTAGGGTTAGAAAATGGGCAAGACATCTTTGACAGCCCAGATAAAATACAATTAAGGGGCCCGGAATGCAAGGACCATCCATTTGCAGGGGCTGCAATAAACACATGGAGGGAATGCCAAAGGAAGTTAGAGATAATACAAGGGAAAACCCCATACACCCCGTTAGATAAAATTGGGCCTAAGTGGGACATCAGAGAGAGAGAAAAAATGAAAAGATGGAGAGAAAAAGGAATATATAGAGCAACACACTTATTCATACAAGGGAGACTAAAAACAAAAGAAGAGATAGAAGAGACTACACAGGAAAAGATACCGTTCTGGCAGTATTGCCGACTGCACAGTGCACTGACAAATCCAAGGGATAAATTAAATTTTAGTAGGCCTCCCACAGAGCTAGAAAAAATTTTATTTGATAAAACAGGACAAAGGGGAATTTTCTCCATACTGCATAAGATAGTAAAGAATATATATCATTTAGCAGATGCTGGATACGTATCAAAGTGGGAAGACGAATTAATGGTAGAAATAACAGAGAAAAAGATGAAACAGATGTGGCAATATACCAATACATGCTCCAGATCTCTACTGGCTAAAGAACCCCAAATCAAATTGATGCATAGGTGGTATACTACGCCAGTAGAAATCAATAGAATAAAAGCAACATACCCCCCAACTTGCTGGCGGGGATGCGGGGAGAGAGGTACATACCTACACGCATGGTGGAGCTGCCCAAAAGTGGCCGAATTCTGGAATAAAGTATGGAAGGTTATTAGGGGGTCGTTAAATATACCATTGCCTTTTAAGCCAGAAATTGCCTTGCTGGGAATATACCCAGAAAAAGAGATAACCAAACAACAGAAGAGGACATGTACAAACCTGATTCTGGCGGCAATCCACACCATTGCAAGGACTTGGAAATATGCGAAAGGGCTCACACGACAAGCATGGTTGCAGAGACTATGGCACTGCTTATCGATGGAACGGATCACAGCCAGCCTTGAAGATAACCTAGATAAATTCTATAAAGACTGGGACCAATGCTGGACAGTACTGACAAAAAAGATAAAGATGGAACAGTTCACACACTCGACTTGCCTAAGTAAAATATACTGAAAGGGGAGGGAGGGGAAGGGAGGCAGAAGGGGGGAAAGAGGGTGGGAAAGGGAACGTATACTGGGGGAAGGGAGGCAGGGGACGGGGAAGCAGGGTGGAGAGGGGAGAGAGGTGGGGAAGGGGGAATAAATGTAATATTTTGATTGGAATGTGATATTATATTGTTAAAGTTAAAATAAAAAGAAATATTTAAAAAAAGGGGAGAGAGGTGGGGAAGGGGGAATAAATGTAATATTTTGATTGGAATGTGATATTATATTGTTAAAGTTAAAATAAAAAGAAATATATTAAAAAAAAAGAAGAAGAAGAAGAGGTCCCGGAGTGCTGATGAGGCGGCTCTGACCCATCCACTCCTGGTTGAGACTCTTTTTTCCCAACCGGCACCGGGGCCTTCTTCACCAATCCACCCGGCCCCTAGGACAGAGGTAGCTCCTGTACCACCGGCAGCAGCCACCCCAGCCCCTCCGGCCCTGACTCTGGTACCGCCAGTACCACCCGACATACCTACCCCTACACCGATGACTGCACTGGCACCGTCAGCACCAGCGGGAGTGGTCACACAACGAACCTCTCTGCTTCCCCCTAGGGGGCATCACAACTACTCCCAGGGGTGCCATCGGTCCCGCTTGGGCTCTCGATACAGGGAGGAAGCCTCTGACTTTGAGCTGCTGCCTGTAACCTCCATGAGCTCCCGCATGAAAGACCATTCCGGATTTCTCGGGACCATCATTCTCAGTCCGCGTGCTCCTGCTGCTCTCCTCATGGTGACTCCCGGTACCGCCACGATGATTTCGACCTGTGGTACCACAGGAGCAACCTACCACGATTACGAGCGCCTGGAATGCCGGTACCATCAGCACCCATCACGATCCCCCTACCACTCTGAGAGGGATTTTTCAGTCTTTGACCAGCATGCTCATTACCAACTGCCACACCAATTTGTGCTCCCCGCGCCTCCTCAGGCACCCCTGACAGCCACGATTTCCAGGTCCCCTCCCGACTCTCCTGAATAGACATCTATTCCTCCTCTACCCTTGCGTCAGCGTAGTGCCCAGCAGCCTTCGGTACCGTCAGTACCATCAGTACTTCCTCTGCCTCCAGTGACGCAACAGGTTCCATTAGTCCTCCCTGCCTCTACCTACCCACAACCAAGGTTAGACCCAATGAGAGGACCATCTCTCTTGGACTCTCTGCTAGTTCCGGTGACAGAAGTGCCCCCTCCTGTCTCAACACCCTTGGAGCAGGAGCATGACATTTCCTCGAAGGGTGCCAGCTCTGTATCTTCCTCCTCTTCGTTGCAGGACGAGGATGAAACTATCTCACCACTGTCCCCCGATGCCATATCAGACCCCTTGTCCTCCCTCTCCACCGAGGACACCAAGGTCTGTCAGAGCATGCTTAAAAGGCTTACCTCCAGTCTCCCCAACCTACCCACCAAGATGGTCAAAAAATCACAATCTGGTCCTGTTTTGGGGATCCTAGGATCTGGGGACTCAGGGCAGATCATGATCCCCATTTTAGATCAATTATTAGAGCCTTCCAAGTCAGTATGGGCTAAAACCCGCCTCCGCCCCACCCACCAAGTTGGCGGACTCGCTTTATGCCATACCCAGGGAGGGAGCTGAAATGTTCTTTAGACACCCTGTCCCTAACTCCCTAGTCATAGCAGCTGCCTCTCTAAAGTCCAGGGTGGGCGGGCTCCAGACTTCCCCTGCAGATAAGGAAGGTAGACGTCTAGATGTTCTAGGGCGGAAGATTTTTTCCTCTGAATCTCTTTCCCTCTGAGCTGCCAACTACGGCTCTGCCCTCTGTGGATACCAACACTGGCTTTGGGCACAGTTAAGTAGGGCTTCCGACCCAGCCCAAATCTTAGCCCTTCAACAGGAGGGCATGCAGATGGCCAGGTTCCAACTCATGGCCAACATGCATATAGCTGATGCCAATATCAGAGGTATGGCCTCTGCTATCACCCTCAGACACCACGCTTGGCTGCGATCCACCTCCCTAGCTCCCGAAAACAAGGCCTGCATCGAGGACCTCCCCTTCGATGGGGATGGTCTCTTTGCGGCTTCCACCGATGAAACTTTTAAAAAGGTTAAGGAGATGTACCAGACGGCCAGATCTACGGGAGTGATTCACTCTGCTAGAAAAAGACCCTTCTACCCCTCCTCTACCTCCTATTCTTTCCACCCTTACCAGGCCAGACATTCCTACCAACCCTTGTTCCAGAGTAATAGGAGGTTTTCTCCCCTTTACCAGCAGCAACAGCCATCCTCCACCCAGTTCTGAAGACGCTTCTCAAAGCAGAGGGGCAGGGGCAAGTCCTCCTCTACCTCATCTACTGGACCCCTTCCCAAGCAGCATCGTTGAAACAGTCCAAGTCAAGGGAGTTTCTCTGAACTCCCCCCTTTTCCGTAACCATCTCCGGCTCTTTTACCACCGGTGGGCCTCGCTTACCTCAGAGCGTTGGGTTAAGGAGATTATCGCCTGTGGGTACACTATTCAGTTCCACTCTCTCCCGCCCGACTCCCCCCCCTCACCCCTTCAGGTCCCCCTCCCCAAACCTCAAATACTACTTGAGGTGCAGAAACTTCTGTCCAAGGGGGCTATTGAGGAAGTTCCCCATTCTCAGCAAAATACTGGTTTCTATTCCAACTACTTTCTCGTCCCTAAAAAGGACGGGGGCTTCCAACCTATACTCAACCTTCACCAACTAAACATGTATATTTGGAAGTTTACATTTTGCATGACCTCCCTCCCCATTATCTATCTGGGCCTTCAAAAAAGAGACTGGATGACCTCCCTTGACCTTAAGGATGCTTATTTTCATATTTCTGTTAAAGTCCCTCATAGGCGCTACTTAAGTTTTCTCGTAGGCAATTGACACTTCCAGTATTCCGTTCTCCCCTTCAGCCTGTCTACAGCCCTCAGGGTGTTCACAAAGTGCGTTGCAGTAGTCGCGGCCCACCTCAGGACTCTAGGCATACAGGTATTCCCATACTTGGACGACTAGCTGTTTGCGACACCATCCCCCCTCACTTTAGCAAACCATCTCACCCTGGCTCTAGAAACTCTGCAGGACCTGGGGTTTATTATCAATTACAAGTCTCACCTCCTTCCGACGCAACGACTTCAATTTATAGGGGCTGTTCTCGACACCACGCAAACGAAGGCCTTCCTACTCAACGACAGATTTCACGACTTAATTACAACCATTTTACCCCTTCAAACAAAGTCCAGGAGACCAGTGCGATTCTTCCTGCACCTCCAGGGTCTGATGGCAGCTACCACATCAGTAACCCCTTACGCTCACCTCCATTTACGAACACTCCAGCAATGGCTCACTCAGGTCTACGACCCCACTCGTCATCCTCTCTCCATGTACATAACTATCCCGCAGGAGGTCTATCAGGACCTCATATGGTGGACCAGCCCCCGACACGTACTCACGGGCATGCCCTTCGACCCCTCTCCGGTGCAGGTCTCCCTCACTACAGATGCATCACTCACAGGATGGGGTGCCCACATCGACCAAGTCACTATTCATGGCCTGTGGTCTCAAGAAGAACAGCACATGCATATCAACCTTTTGGAGCTTCGTGCTATCCGTTGGGCGCTCGCATCACATCAGGAGGTGCAATGTTCTAATCCTTACAGAAAACACCACGGCAATGTGGTATATAAACAAACAAGGAGGGGCGAGATCTACCCTCCTCTCCCTAGAGGCTCAGGCCATCTGGACGTGGTGTATTCGTCACAACATACATCTGCATGCAGTCCACCTAGCAGGACAAGACAACTCCCTAGCAGATCAGCTCAGCCGCAGAGCCACCGACCAGCACGAGTAGGCCCTCAACGACTCTGTCCTAGTGGATATCTTTCGGCTATGGGGCACCCCCACCATAGATCTCTCGAGAAAACACAAAACTCCTCAGATATTGCAGCAGAGCGGGCCATGCCCAGGGCTCGATCTCCGACGCCTTCGCCATTTCCTGGAAAGGGCCCTTTTCCTCCCATCCCTCTGTTGTACAGAGTCCTGCACAAGATCCAGTCAGACCATGCTCATGTCATCTTGATAGCTCCGGCTTGGCCTCGCCAGCCCTGGTATCAAACCCTCCGAGCCATCTCCATCGACGTAGTCGATCTATCTCTCCTTCCCGATCTTCTATCGAAGGACCAATGGTCGGTCCTCCACCACGACCTGCAGTCGCTCCATCTCTCCGCCTGGCTGATCAGGTTCTGATACATGATGCCTCCCCCGATGTGGCTAGGATCCTACTTAACTCCCATCACCCATCTACCCGAGCTTGCTACGCTGCAAAATGGAAACGCTTCATGACTTGGTGCGCGGCCCAACCCTGCGACTTACACAATTTGTCTATGAACCATGTCTTTTGATACCTGTTACATCTCCACGAATTGGGCCTATCTATCTCTTCCCTCAAAGTACACCTTGCGGCACTCTCCTCTCGCCTTCATCCAACTGGCACAGACACTCTCTTCTCGCATTCCCTTATGAGAACCTTCTGGAGGGAACTAGTAGTCAACTCCTTCCCTCCCACCTCCCAACCTACACAACCGTGGGACCTCAATCTAGTCCTCAGCAAACTGATGGAACTGCCCTTTGAACCCTTGGCATCTTCTTTACTGGGGAACCTGTCTATCAAAACTGCTTTCTTATTAGCTATCACGTCCGCCAGGAGAGTTTTGGAACTCTCCGCCCTTCAGGCCTCCCCACCTTACACTGTCTTCCACCTCGACAGGGTAGACCTCAGGACAGATCCCTCCTTTGTCCCTAAGGTGGTTTCCCCTTTTCATCTGAACCAGACCATCTCCTTGCCTTTGTTTTTTCCTAAACCGCATTCTTCTCCTACAGACTGAGCTTTCCATACTCTGGATGTCAAATGGGTACTATCCTATTACCTCTCTCGCACTCGCCCCTTCAGAGTTTCTGATAACCTGTTTATATCCTATGGTGGCCAACGTATCGGAGTTAAAGTTACGTCCCAGAGACTCTCTAAGTGGATTTTACTCTGTATACGAAGGTGTTATGAGCAAGCGGACAGGTCCCCTCCTTCCCACCTTCATGCTCACTCTACCAGAGCCGTGGCCTCTTCGATCGCCAACTTCCATGGAGTCCATATACAGGACATTTGTAAGGCAGCCACGTGGGCATCTGTGCATACTTTCACCAAGCACTACTTGCTATATTTGGCCACAACGTCAGACTCCAGTCTTGGCACAGCAGTATTGCAATCCATACTTCACTGACCTCCTTGACTCCCTCCACCAAAGGTATGTCTTTCTCTGCTACTCACTCTCCCATTAGTGAGAATCGTGGAGATCCTCGAAGAAGAAATAGAGGTTACTTACCAGTAATTCTGTTCTTCAAGAGAGCTCCGCGAATTCTCACGACCCGCCCGACCTTCCCCTCTGTCTTGGAGGTCCCCGTTGGTCTTCCTGAGACAGGGTTGGAAGGAACTCAGGCAGCAAGGGCTCCACCCCCTTTTATAGCCTCCCGCTGTCACGCGACCTGGAACCCCGCGCTTTTCTGAGTGGGCGGGGGGAGGGAGGAGGGGCAGAGCCCTCACCTTATTCTAGTTCTTTCCAGGACATCTTCTGCCTGGAAACTGCTGACGAGGTTTTCTGGTACCTGCGGAGCAGGAAGTGAATCCCATTAGTGAGAATTCACAGAGCTCTCTCTCAGAACAGAGTTACTGGTAAGTAACCTCTATTTATGTTTCCTGTGTCGCTGAACTCTGAGGCCTGTTTAGTTTAGGGATTTAGTAACGGGGTAATGCTGCTTCCTTCTTTTAGAACTTGCTAGCTGCTGCAGCACATTTTGCTAGTTATTCTGGGTCTCTAGTTAAATCCAGTTAGGTAAGAAAATAAGTCAATAAGCAGAAGGGATTTTATCTAAACTCATACCAACCAAGCCACTTCTCTGGGCTATCTCCCACATGACAGTGAGCTCTCCTATTGTCTGACCCTCTGTGCTGACAGCTACTTTTTTTTCTTGTTTCCTTTTCTTTAATTTGTTTATTTTTATTGGATGTATTAGCCTCCCAAAGGTGTGGGCGCCTTTAGTCTTGTTACAGCTTAGAGCCTACTCCATATTTTACAGTCTAAAATATGATTTTCAGGAATGCAGTAGAATAGTCTAATGGTTGATAAAGGGGGAGAGGTGTCAAAGGGTCACAGCTGCCAACCCCCATCTCCACTCCGACTGAGCTAGACAGAATTCCCAAAATGCTGAAGGTAGAAAGAGCAGGGGAGAGAATGAGAAGGCTAGGGAGACGGGAGCAAAGAGGAAGGTGGTATATCGACATGTGTATGGTGATTGGGGTAGGGACTCGCGTGTCATAGACAAGAGGAAGGAGAGGTGGTGTAGAAAGTGAGAGAACCACTGGCTAGAGCAAAGTGTAATTCTACATGCTTGCCAAGTAATTCTACATGCTTGCTACCTTCAGCATTCCCAAAATGCTGAAGGTAGCAAGAGCAGGGGAGAGAATTCTACATGCTTGCCAAGTATGAACCAAGGTAAGACATAGCCATGGCTTCTGTAAGTTCTCTTTTAGAAAAGTTTAATTTATGGCCAACTTTGGCCTGACAGCACCTCTTACAGATCACTGCATTGAGCACCTGAAGAAATAAGCTTGGCTAAGTTGCTCATTACTCCTTGTGGTGTTGCAGGAATAACCTCTATTACTTGTGAAGGAGAAATTAAATGCAATACTGTGCTGATGATAGCACTTGGCTTCTCAGTAGCTGTTCTGCTCATAGTTCCTCTTCTGCTTTGCCTTACGTTTCAAATTCTGAAGATGGTTCCCCTTGACATGAAAACATAAGAAGTGCCATACTGGGTCAAGCCAATGGTCCATCGAGTCCAGCATCCTGTCTCCACCAGTGGCCAATCTTGTTTTCTTGGGAGAAGTATCATAATGGGACAATCTATTCTCCCTCATAAGTATGTTGAATGTTATTATATTATGATCACTATTAGCAAGTAGGGCTGTAGCGGCATACCGCCGCGGCAGCTTTTACCGACGGAAACCCCTATTCCGCACATCGTGGCACGGTTCGGCAGAGGCAGCTTTC
>QEPC01001533.1:8029923-8044488 GCA_003113815.1 Sphenodon punctatus
AGGTCTGTGTACTTATTAGATAATCCATTTAGTTCATAGCATTTAGAATAGTTAATAGCAGTTAGATTTAGTGTAGATAGATATATATAATATTAGATTAAAATAATTTTTTAAAAAACATAAAAACCAAAAAACCAAATAAAAAACCAAAGGAAACCATATAAAACCCAATAAAAAACCAAAAAACCATATAAAAAACAAACAAACCATAACAACACTTCCCAAACAGCCGAACCGAACAGCCAAATGACCTAACCGAATGGTCTGTTCGGAAGACCAAACCGAACATCCGAACCCTTACTCGGCGAACTAGTCGAACGGACCCGATGAACCAAACGCAGCTGAACCGAACGGACGAACCGAACGCAGCCGAACGGCCGAACCCGAACCGCGATCTGTTCGCCCATCCCTACTGTTTAGCTGCGGTGCTATTCTGCATTACTGGCCCAAATTCCATTGAAGTGAATGGGACACGCACTCGGGCAATACTAAAATAATTAGTTTGAAGGAACAAGTCTACTAAGGAAGAAAGGATTTTGTTACAACACAAAGCTATTCTCCTTTTCTGATGGGTGATGGACGTAGTAAAAGGAGAGATGGGAAATATTTGTGGGACAGGGGAGCGATGGAAGCTCTACCTCTCGGCCTTAGCCAACAGGGATAAGATCTAGAAATGGTTCTAATCAGCTAAAGGAGCGTGTTTTCATACTGTTTACTGCATTAAAAGGGTCTCATTACTTTTTACATCTGCCATAACCTTGTTCTTTTTATCCCACAGTTAGCACGCTCATTAATTTGTCAGTTTACTTAACCCTAAGAACTCTGACACAGTAAATGTTTTCTAACTGAACAATTGACAGACACAGACAGACAAATGGACAGACAGACAGATGAACAGAAGTTGGTTAGGCGGGGGCCTGAATTGCTACTTCCAAAACATAAGGCATAAATAGGATAACCACCACACTGATTACTTAGGCTACGTTCTCCATATAAGAAACACCATATCCTCCTATCATTGGGTAAAAAACTGATTGGCGGGTGGCCTGCTTAGCCCTACTGTGGCCCAGGAGCCACCAGCACTTCTGTTATGGCACCACCAGATGTTGACCTGCTTCTGCATTGGGGCAGGTAGACAGCTAACCCAGACTCTGTCCTCAGAAAATCTCTGCAGTCACATCTTGGGCTACATCCTGCACCTGTGAATCATGTAGAATAGAACAGCTCATAATCCAGTTCTTTTACTTCAGTCTAACCACATGAATGCAAATAAATACTGAGGACTTTGCTAATTAATCATACTTAGCACTTACAGAACACCTTGCAAACACTGATACAAATAATAATAATTATTATTATTTATTCAGTGTATAGCCAAGCCATCACACAGTCGAACAATACAAAAATGACAAACACATTGTACATAAATAACAAAAATCAAAATTATCATTATCAGAGATCAGAGTCCATGTGTCACACAGCCTCCCTCACCTTCCTCACCTAAAGAAAGCCTCCTCCCCTTTCTTAGAGCCAAAACCTTATAAAGAAAAAGGACTACATCTTTAGTTGTTTCCCCAACCCGCCCAGACAGCAGTGACACCCATGCCTGGGAGTTGTTCCTATATAAGTTCAAGTGGGGCAAAATCCATGTGGCACATAACCCGGCATACCACTCGCAATACATCAAAATATGCTCCATGGTATCCGGCATCCGCAGTGGGCAATTGCATATAGCAGCTGACAAATGTCTCCCCGTGAATCGACCCTCCGTTACACCAGAGGGGAAAACCGCCAACCTTGCCATTGAGAAGCACCTGCGTACTTGAGGGCTCAAAGAATACTGAAAGTACATTGCAGAGGCAAGGGGATGCTCGTAAAGTTCCATGAGCGGGGCCAGAGAGGACAGAGCTCTAAGGGTGGCATTCTCCTCTTGGGTGGTGATATCTGCCAAGCTTTGAAAGAAGAGAGACCTTAGAGCCCTAAAATCCAGTAAATATAAAGAGTCCAATGCGAGGCCCAATTGGCAGAGCTTGGCCCTCACCTAACTGACCCAAACATTTTCTTCCACCAAAACCATGACGGCCAGTGGGGAGGTACAGCAAAAATGCAATTTTAACCAGTACCCAATGGCCAATCTCCAAACCTGGAACTCCATGGTAGTCACCCCACATTCTCTACGAAGAGCCGCATTAGGGGCTTGATTAGGGACCGCCAGGAGGGACCTTAAAAAGATGATCTGAACCCTTTCCAGTTGGACAAACCTCCTCTCAGTCCAGAATTGAGCCCCATAAAGTAGTTGCCCAGCACATTTGGCCTTAAAGACCTTTATGGCCGGAGTTATCAAGTGACCCCCTCTAGTCCTGAAAAAGTTGCAGATCGACCGTGCTGCCAGTTTGGCCTGCCCAATTGCTGCCTGTGCATGCGCTAGCCATCACCCGCTAGCCTGAAAAATCATCCCGAGATATTTATAGGAATTTACTTGTTCCAATTTATGTGTCCCTATGGCCCATTTGAACTTCTTGCGCCTGCGGGAAAAGTGCATGATCTTAGTTTTGGAGTAATTGATCTCCAATGAGTTCTGCACACAGTAAGCATGGAACGCTGCAGGATGGCATCGTCTGCGTAGAGTAATATTGCTACCTCGCGGGTCCCCAGTCTCGGTGGGCAATTACTCAATGAGGTAACCAAAGGGATAAGGCTATTTAAATAGTAATTGAATAAAACAGGGGCCAACACGCACCCCTGCTTAACCCCGCAGTTAGTAGAGATCTCCTGTGACAGGGTACCACTACTGTCCATCCTGATCCTCAAGGAGGTATTACTATACAGCCTCTGCATTAAAACCAGAAGCCTCGGATCAATTGTAGATAGTGAGAGCTTTGTCCATAATTGGTTCCGGGAAACCAGATCGAACGCAGTTCGAAGATCCACAAAGACTGCATAGAGTCCCATAGAGCGCATATATTTGGAGACCAAATGACTCAAGACAAAGCAATGGTCAAAGGTAGAGCGACCCGCACTATTCTGCTCATCACCATTCTGCTCATCACCCAGTATATTTTCCTTCATCATCCATTGCTCCAATCTAACCAGCAAATAATGGGCATACATTTTGCTAACCACACTGAGGAGGCTGATAGGTCTATAATTCCTAGCCTCCTCAGGGGAGCCCTTCTTGAATATTGGAACAATCTCTGCCTGTGACCAGCCCTCCAGCAGGTCCCCCAATTGATTGATGCCTGTAAACAAGGCAGCCAAGACCTTAGCCCACCTGTTCTTATTGGCTTTAAAAAGCTCAGGTGGCAAGCCATCCGGACCTGCCGCCTTTCCCCTCTTCAGTCCATCTATTATGGCCTCTATTTTGGCTCCTGTAACTGGGGGCCAACTCAGGAGTGAGTGTAATAGAGGCAAGGAAACTGGGAGTCCCGGATCGGAGGCATAGAGTGCGGTAAAAAAACTTCACTCATTCCGCCTCCGGCACCTTGTTCTCGATTCTGCCCCGGACCTTGCCACACTCCCTGACCAGTCTCCAGAAATATGCTAGATCTTTAGTTTTAAGGGCCAAATTAATCCTTTCCCACTGGCAGTAATGGTACTTTCTCTTTTTCCCTTGCAGGAGGACCTTATACTTAGCCCGCAATGATTGAAATGCCGTCATAGACAGCAATGTATCGTTCTTCCTAAAGCACCTATATGCAGCCCGTAATGCCTTCCTGGCTTGCCGACACTCCTCATTGAACCAAGAGTTGAGAGGGGGACCCCCCCTCCGATCCTCGGGTGGCTTTGCTGCCAGGAATAGGGGAGCCAGTCCATCAAGGATTGCCCTATATCCAGACCTCAACTCCTCCTGATACAAATAAGACCCTTTTGAGAAGATGTAAGCTGTTTTAGGGTGAAATCAAACAAGACGATAGCCCACTAGAGTTCACGTTCGGTCCGTGCAGCCCCATGCAGCCCCTATTCCTATGTTAGCATATAGTCCTAATAAATGGGCAGCCTGTCACGGAGGAACATAGTGTCACACACGTGTGATACTGGCCTACATGTAGACTTCAAGTCTAGTAAATATATAAAGCAAAGGTTCAACATGTATGTAATGTTACAAGTAAGAACTGTAAAACTCAATTCATGATGAAGCTCCAGGAAATGGAAAGACAGTTTGTGGATTCACCCCAGACGGATGGCCAGAGACATTTAAAATGCTAATGTAGGCAACCATTGCCTATATGCAAGAGACACAGAAAGCTGATAGGGAGAACAAAAGGAATTCTAGAAGCCCCGAGAAGATACGAGTGGTTTCCTCCTAAGGATATAAGGAGTTGTACCCGAGAGGAGACAGTGACTATCAGGAACTCACTCAACATCTTGCAGCCAGGAGGGTCGAGCCGATCCATGGACTGAGAGGCAGGGGCGTAGCTACCATTGGAGAAACAGGGACATTTGTCCCAGGGCCCATACTCACTGGGGCCCAATATCCAAGGTAGCTAGCTGCGCGGGTGGAAAGGGGGGACCCCCCCCCCCCCCCCCCCCATTGCCACCTGAGCTGGCTGGGGTCCCTTCCGGCTGCTACATGGGCCCCCTCCCTGTCCGCGGTTGCAACATTGTGTTTGATATAATGTTGCAACTGCGGACAGGAAGAGGGAGGGAAGGGCCCCATGCTGCAGTCTGCATCAGGCCAGGTCACACTCACAAGCTTCGAGGCTCGGCTCACCCCCCATGGAGCTGCGGCGCAGATGAGAAGTCTTCCCCATCAGTCTGGACCCAGTCCGGGCAGGGCTGGATCAAGGGAGATCCAGCCCAACCAGGAAGGTGCCCGACGGCATGAGTGGAGCCGCTGATGGACACCTTCCCACTCTGGTGCTTCCCGCATCGAGCTGACCCAGCCCGCCCCACCCCGCCTGACCAGCCCCCGGCCTTCAGGGCTGGACGGGTGGGCCGGGCCAGCAATGGTACTGCTGCTGCTGGCCGCGCTTGGCCCCAGTATGTGGGCAGTGATCCATGAGGGACAAAGCGCACCATGGGACCAGCTCGCCGCTGGCCCAGAAGACAGATGGACCCAGCAGCAGGCCACCAGCAGCACGCCACAAACTTTGCAGAGAGCAAGTAAGTCCTGAGCACCAGCAGTCCAGCGCCCCAGGCCAGCCAAGCTGGGAGGTGCCCCTAGGCCAACCGGCAGCTTCACCACCGGTTGGAAAAAAAAGAGGGGCCCCACAGACATTTCTTGTCCCTGGGCCCATCCGAAGCTAGCTACGCCCCTGCTGAGAGACATGATTTTGCTTTCTACCAACTAAGAGATCAGTGCCCAGTCATTCTACATTTATGACTGAGGAACCAGAACTTATAGACCTTTTAGGGTAAGATGCTTATTTAGGAACTCAACCAGTATAGGTTAGGAATGCGTTATATTTACCTTTGATTTCTAGTATCCTTTTTTTATCAACAATCTTGCTTATGTAATCAATAAACTGACTTCTTATCTTTATGAAGAAGTGTCCGTGTCTAACATTGGAACACAAGTGAGCAACAAAGGCTTTCAAGCTCTTGGGACCCCAGAGATTAAAGAGTCTGTAAATGGGAAGGATTGGGCCCTTGGGTGACAAAGGAGTTGTCCCTGCTGCAGGATTGAATCAGCCAGAGAGAAAAACTGATTCAAGTGGGCTGTGAACGAGGGAAACTGAGTCACTCAAACCCGGTAAAGTGGGGGTGCGGACCTCCAACCTGTGACACAGCCCTCTATGTTCATTTCATGTGCTGGTGGAAGCCAACTCCAGCAGCACCACTGAGTGCTTCCCCTGTCCCCAGCCCAATGGAAAGGGGGGTGGGGGGGTCACAACCAGGGAAAAAGCCTTCCATGGCCATGACCCCGCCCCCTCCAACAAAAGCAGCACTAGCGTGCGCTCACAACTGAAGTAGCTGAAAGAGGAGAGAGCGATCGCACTCTCCCAGCTGACAGACAGCTGTGAGAGGAGAGAGTGAGGCAGGGGGTGCAGAAAAGACCTTCTCCAGAGAATCTGCACCCACATTTCTCCCTCCTTTTGGGAAAGGAACCGAGGGGAGCAAGGGAGGTACAGGGTTCTTCTGGGGGATCCCTGACGCTCCTGCATCTCCCCTAAGTTACTTTCCCAAATAGAAGGAGCGTGGGCGCAGAGCCTCTGAAGAAGTTCAGTCTTTCCTGCCCCCCCTGCCTCACTCTCTCTCCTCGCAGCCACTTCACAGCTGGGAACATGTGATCGTGCTCTCCTCTCATAGTCACCTCTCAGCTGGGAACGTGTGATCATGCTCTCCTCTCACAGCCACCTCTCAGCTGAGAGAGAGTGCTAGGCAGTAGGCACAACTCTATGGTGCTGGCAGACCTGGATGTCAGCGAGGCTGCGAATGAACCTAATTAACAAGGCACAACCACATGGGCACCCATTAGCTGGATTTGCCCATACGGTTGGCCACTCAATGTTCCTGGACTACATCATGAGTGGCAGGTGTGTGGTGGTCATATAGGGGCTACGTGGGGGACACCTAATAAATGGGCAGGCAGGAACATACCTGGTGATGGCTATGTGGGCTATAGTCTCATTTGATTTCACCCTTCAATAGAAATGCAGACAGGAGGAGAGGTTAAGTGTTCAGAGTAACAGCACAAATGAGTTGTTGCCAGATTCATGACTGAAGTTTAGGATTTTAACCCAGTGAGTGTTCCCACCATTAGATCAGGCAGCTTCTCAACCATCATGATCTAAGACCACCTTTTCTTACTGTAGACTTCCATTAAAACAATTCACAATACATAGTTTGCAGGAGCCAAATGGAGTTTAACAGTCAATCTTTTCCATATGAGTGCATGACTTTGGCTAGGAAAACTATTATCTGAATAAAGCAGCTTCCTTTCCAAGCCAAAAACTAAATATGCATGTCACATCCAGCTGAAATGAGAAACAACACGTTATTTGTTTTCTCTCATTTTTTTATAGCGGTTTAGCTGAAGACAGTGGTTCGCTGAGGAGATAGAAGCTTTTTAAATAGGACATAAAGTATAGCTAAAAACTGAACGACAAGTAAACAGAGATGATTTACAACAAAAAAGGCTAAACTTCACTCTGGTTATTTACCTTTGCACACAATCATCACTTAATTACATTAGAAGGCTGCAAGACACACAACTAATCAAATAATTTAATTGGTAAAGTCAATGAGAGAATACACACAGAGCTCATTTCAGTCCACATAATCATTCTAGCAGGGCACTCAGTTGTTACATGAAAACGTTCCTCTGCAGTTTAAATAAAACCTCAAAAATGGGTTTGCCAACCTCAAAGAAACGTACATAAACAATGGGGGTGATATTTAATCCCTGTTTCTAAACTCTCAGGAGTTCCTATGAGTCCTCATTTTCCAAACATGTGCTTGGAAATCTTTCTAAGTAGGAGTGGTTGTCAAATATTACTCATTTCCCTTCCAGTCATTCCTTTCTCCAAGATAACATTACAAGTCAACCTATAGATAGTTAGTTTTATTCTTATCCTGTTGTGTCCCACATATTGAGTTTGTCATAAGCCATTCATCTTCCAGTTAAGTTTCTGCCCAAGGAAGGTGGTCGGTGGTCATCCAAAACACCAGGGAAGCAGTATTCATATTATGTGCTAGTCAGTGTCAGGCCACCCTAATGATCAGTCTTCCTCCATAGTAGTTGTGTGTTTACTTCATAACAAGAAGCAACTCACTTTGTCATAGCTATGAATGTGTAGGACCTGACCATGTTCCAAGTGATGTTCAAGGGAGCCGGCTCAGGTAAATAGTACTAACTATGCTGTTAAAAATGTTTTATACTTTTAAAAATCTTGGTCGGGGCAGGTCTCAAGGAAAGCTTAATGTTTAAGTCCTTTTATTACTAAATGTTAAAATAAAATGCACCTTTCCAATTATTGTGGGAAGCTACGTAATATATCAAATGTTATACATTAGAGGAAATCACATGAATCTTAAAGCCTAACATTTCGGGGGGGTGCCGCCCCAAGCTGTTCTCAGGAGGGGCGGGGTAAACATCTAGAAAATAAATAAATAAAACATAGAAACCTTAGAGAACAATTGCCCTCTAAAATACTTTAAATTCCTAAATACTCCCTCAAATACATCTGGTGCATCGGCTTTGGCCGTATGTCTCAGACACGGATCTGACCATCATCATCCATGCTTTTGTTACCTCAAGCCTGGACTATCGCAATGCACTCTATGTGGGGCTACCCTTGGTGACGGTCCGGGGACTGCAGCTGGTGCAGAATGCGGTGGCCCGTCTCCTTACAGGGACAGGTTGCCGCAAGCCCATTACACAAGTACTCCATTCTCTGTGCTGGTTGCCTGTGTTCTTCCAAGACTGATTCAAGGTGTTGGTTTTGACCTATACATCCCTAAACAGCCTGGTCACCACTTATCTGCAGGATCGCCTCACCCCCCAGGCCCTGGATTGGTCGCTGCGGTCAGCTGGGGATGCCTCTCTCAGAGTTCCCCCGGGTATCTCGGGTGGCGATGATGTGGGGAGCATTCTTGGTGACCACACCACAGCTGTGGAACTCCCTCCTGATGGAGGTCTGCCTGGCCCCAGACCTCCCCTCTTTTCGTAGACCGTGTAAGACCTGGCTGTTCCTCCAGGTGTATGGCGAGGGCGATGGGTGAGGATTGGGAGGTTGGGGGGGGAGGGGACATTACTTTTTGTGTGACTCTGCCTGGGGTTATTTGTTGTTTTTTATACTGTTTTTATCTTTGTTATTGATTAATTGTATTTTATATTTTTTATATTTTGAATATGTTGTGAGCTGCCTGTTGGGACGGGGCACCACCAACACACATGCCAACAGGGGTTGCTGCAGGGGTCTCACCTTCTGGAAAAAAGTGTCCTCAGGATCTTAGAGTGCCCTTAACTCCTTAACGAAGCATGCTAGATCATCACAGGACAAGAGCAGTGTACCCTGTGCCAGGGAAGGGAAGGGCCATACACCATGCTTGCAGGGATTAGGGAGTGAGGACAAGTGAGTAGGCAAGGGTTCAGGGACTCAAGGAACACACAGGGAAAGGAAGGGGTAGGGCTTGCTCCCAGGACAAAGTAGAAGGTTCTCTTACGGGGAGGGGAAAGGGAGGTTTACAAGCATACATCTGCTCACTCTAAGGGAATACAACACACGTTCACACAGTTTCCACACCCACACCAGCATGTACTCACCACACCAGTCTTCCTACTCGCTCAACTCACGTTCCACGGACTCACTAGACCAGTTTCTGAACAGGATCACCGGCAAGGCAATCTGTTCCCTGCTGCCTTTTATTACTGTGAGGCCTGCCCTGCTGCCTCGCACAGAGCGCCTTAGGCCCTCAGGCAATTCCGCGACGCTGCGCATGTGCCATGGGGTCAATTGATTCGGCCCAGCTGGAACTGCGGTGTCGGGGTCCTCCCCTGGCACAGGCCTCCCAGGCTCAGCCGGGGTGCTTCCTGCCCCCAGGGTTCTCCCTGCACCACCCACTGAAGGCCCTACGTCGCTGCCAGTGGCAATCTCAGAGTCCCGGTGCATTGGGCAGCGGGGTCCTCACCCCCACTTCTATATGCACCCCCCCATGGGCCCTGACACTGTCCCAAGCTGCTGTAGCAGGAGGGGGCAGCCAAGAAATGTGAATAAATAAATAATAATTATTTTTTAATTGATTTTCATTAGCTGGCTTTAACAGATTCGTGCCTACCATACATGAGTTGTCACAGGATGCAGCCCACAGCATCACACTCAAGGGGGAATTAACTCAAAAATCATAGTCCTCAGCATTCAAGAGCCTTTACTTTGGCACATAAAGTCTCTATAAAATAGCGTACAGTTCTCCACCGTAGCCAGGTTTAGGCCCCCTGGCTTCCCATGTACACTCTGTCAGTCAGGTGCAGTTCTCCTGGCTCAAGACAACCCTCTCTGCTTCCAGGTTAGGTAGGAAGTTGGATTCAGTTCAGCTTCTTCTTCAACAAGCCTCAGGCCCAGACTTAGGGGCGGGCCTCCTAGGCCCAGGCCTTGGGTGGCATTTTCGGGGGGGGGGGCAATTGCGCTGCCACTCTGCTCCTTTATATATATTTTTTATTTTACTTTGGTTTTTTTGCCCTGGCAGGCACTACCACCCACACAGCCAGAGCCTGGGAGGTCCCCCTCCCCTCCAGTCCTCTCTGACCCTGCCCCTTTTCCCCACGCTGGCCCCACACAGCTCCCTGCCTCCAGACTGTGCCAGCTGATTCCCACCAGGGAAGGACCAGATGCACAGTTTTGCCCACTGGGTGGTATCTATCTCCCAGCACAATTTGGAGCCACCTTCAGCCTCTCCTCCCCGCCGTCTCCCTTATCCTTCCCATCCAGGATCAGGCACCATTCTGAGCCATTCCACCTCTCCAGGACTCTCCCCCTTCCTATCCCACCCCCGCAAAGCTCAGAGACTCCCAACACCATGTCCCGCTTGGAGGAGGTAGACCAGCTCATTGAGAGTGTCTACTGGGTGAGGAGCACCCTGATTCCCCCCATCCCACTCTCCTGGTCACTTTCCCCACAGATCCGCCCTTCCCTCCTCCTCTCTTCCTGCCAGTAATTTCCCTGCCGCTCCTTGACGGCTACATCCCTCCATTTTCTCCATCCCTTTTTCCCGTTAACTTTATCCACATCCCACAACAGGGCAGCTCCTCTCCCTCCAGCCCTTCTTTCCCATTAACCCGGCTCCTCCTTTTCCGGCCCAGGGTGCATACAGACAGTTTCACATGTGGGGAAGCAAGGAGGAACTCACTCGGTCGATGTGTGCACCTTGCATGGGAACAGCAGGTTGCAGCAGCAGCTCAGCTGTCCATGAGCCAGCACATGCACCGCACAGGCTCCAGAGACTGACTGCTGCAGAGACTGAGCCACAACCAGCAGTCGAGACTTAAATGACAAGGCAAAGTGCCGAAGAACCAGTCCCGACAGGACGATGAGCAACCGGACTCCCAGAGGAGGTAGAAAGTGGTCACCCACTACTCATGCATCTGCCCAGGCCACAGCCCTCATGGAGGGCTCAACATCTCAGCAAGTAACTTAGGTAGGTAGGCAGGCAGCAGCAGGGAGGAGGGCGGGCATCTGAGGGGGCCTGGCCGTCTGGGTAGGGTAGGTTTGGGGATCTTTTGGAATGGCTAGAGGAGGAGGGTTGGGGCAGGGGGAGCCTGATGCTGGGGAGGAGGGGTCCAACCAGCTCATGATGGTGGCGGCCCACACACAGAAGCTCTCACGGTTGCCGCCAGTGACACCAGTGACTGGACTGGCGGTGGAGTGTGACTGAGGGGGCCTAGTGGCAGAAGAGGCTGGGGTAGGCCAGGTGGGGCCTGCCACCTTGGAGGGTCTCGGAGGCTGGGGAAGAAGTGACTTGGGTGGGTGCCCTGAGCCAGCCAGCCTGCCTCATCTGGGGGGTTTTGGGAAGGGGAGGGGGAGGCTTGGGATGGGGGGAAACTGGGGAGGGAGGGGGACTTGTGAAGCTTGGGCTGGTGGGAGCTTGGCTGTGGATTTGAATTGATTAATGGGGGGAAGCATGGGCCAAAATGAACTGATTAATGGGGGAGGTTTCCTTGATATAAAGGAGGGAGGAGAGTGTGTTTCTGTGACTTTAAAGCATAATTTATTTATTTTATTTTTTTATTTATTCAAAACTTATACCCCGCCCCTCCTGCCCAAAGGCAGCTCGAGGTGGCGAACAACATGCACAAAAAAATATTCATTAATAAAACATTTTAAAATAAATCTACACATTTTAAAACAAGTAATAAAAACACACCCTCCCTCCCAAACCCCACCTCCCCACCCTACCCTGCCCCCTCGCCAAAAGTCTGGTGGAACAGCCAGGTCTTACAGAAATGTTGAAATGACAGGAGGGTGGGGGCCAACCGAGCCTCCGCTGGGAGTGAATTCCACAGCACAGGGGCAGCCACCGAAAAAGGTTCTCGCATCAGTGACCACCCATCTCGCCCGGGGAACCTCCAAAAAGGCCCCCACAGCTGATCTCAGGGGTTGCACAGGCACATGGGGAGTGAGGAGGTCCCATAGATAGGCAGGGCCCAGGCTGTGAAGGGCTTTAAAGGTCAAAACCAGCACCTTGAACCTAGCCCGGTGCTTTATAGGCAGCCAGTGCAGAGCCTAGAGCACAGGTGTCATATGCACCCTGCAGCCCGCCCCAATAAGGAGATGGGCCGCGGCATTCTGCACCATCTGCAGCCTCCAGACCAGCTTCTCGGGCAGCCCCACGTAGAGCGTGTTGTAGTAATCCAGCCTCGAGGTGATGAAGGCATGGATGACAGTGGTGAGGTCAGAGTACGAGAAATACGACTGAAGCCGCCGGTGAAGATGTAACTGCCAAAACGCACTCCCCGCCATGGCCACAATCTGAGATTCCAGGCTGAACCGTGAATCGAGGAGCACAACCAGACTCCATACCTGCGGGACCATGGGAGGGCGAACCCCCCACCACAAGAGGAGATTCAACCACTCCCCAGCCCCCCAGGCTCTCACCCACCAACATCACCTCCATCTTGTCAGGATTCAGCTGCAGATGGCTCAACCTCACCCAAGCCCCCACAGCCGACAGGCACTAGGAAAATAAAGAGACTGCATGGCCTGGGTCGATGGAAAAGGAGAGGTAGAGCTGAGTGTCATCAGCGTGCTGACGACACTGCATGCCCTGAAACCCTCTCACAATCTCCCCTAACAGCTGCATGTAGATGTTAAACAAGAGGGGCGACAGAATGGCACCCTGCGGAACTCCACACGTGAGGTCCCGGGAGGAAGATGTACAGTCCCCCCAAGACCACCCGGTGACTTCTCCCGGCCATGAATGAACGAAACCAGTCCAAGACCATCCCACCAATCCCGGCACGGTCCCGCAGGCAAGTCACCAACACCTCATGATCAACCGTGTCGAACGCAGCCGAAAGGTCTAGCAGGACCAGTAAGGTCTGACGACCCTGGTCCAACACCAGACAGAGTTCATCAACCAAGGCCACCAATGCAGTCTCTGTACCACCATACCCAGGCTGAAACCCAGACTGCGAGGGGTCAAGGAAACCGGAGTGGTCCAGATGTACTTGGAGCTGCCGTGCCACAGCCCGTTCAATAACTTCGCTAAAAAGGTGATATTGTTGGCATATAATGAGTGAGGGGAAACAGCTCTTCTCCCCTTCCCCCCACCCCAGATAACTCTATGCCAGTGGGTCTATGTGTGTAGTCTGGAGAGAGAATGTGTCATTTCTGTGTTGGTTCAAAATGTAAGAGAAAGAGACAAAGTAGCTCAGATGATCTCTTTTATAGTCTAGAACCAACTTCTGTTGATAAAAGTTTGCAAGCTTTGTATAATATAGTATACTATAGTACAATAGGATGGGCAGCCTCAGGTAGCTTGGGAGCTGTGGGGCAGCCTTTGGCAGAGGTGTGTGGCCTGGGAACAGGCTGTATTTATTATATTTTAGACAGACTTTGCATGACTTATTGTAATACAAGAAGTCATCCAAAGCAGATAGCAAGAAAGAGTGTGCCTTATGAAGCTGTGTCTGTGTTCAACCCTGTATACCTTGGATATTTTGTACATCTACTCATCTATTTTGCAGCGTGGGGCAGGGTTTGGCTTGAGGGGTGGGGCTTGCCTTGGGAGCAGCAGCCTGAGAAGGGCCTAGTGGCGCAAAATTCTTAAGTCTAATAGGTTTGCCAGCATCAAACAGCCTTTCAATCTCCCTGACTGTACCAAAGCAAGCAGTTCCCAACTCTGCTGCTCTCCCTGCCTGTTTATGGGAAAGCTGTGTGGAGAGAACCTTTTACTACTACTGCCTCCCACAGACTGAGGCCTCTCTGGCTTTTCAGTGTCTCCTGGCTTACTCAGCCACACCCTGCCCAGTGTCCCTCTTTGGGCACTGTCTTCCCATCAATTTAGAGCCAGCAGCCCTGGGTGTTTTCAGATGTGATGGCACCCACCGCCACCATGGACTTACCTGGGTGCTGGTGGGTGCTGTCACTCCAGTCTCGGGCTCCTTAACTAATGTGACAGTGGCCAGGCCGAGGGAGGAGGGTTGCAGAATGATGCATGGATGTGCATCTGCCAAGCCCCACCCCCACACTGTGCACAGAGGGCCACACGGCCCCAGCTGATGGGCAGCCAATAGCAGCCACCATGGCACCCCGAACCACTGAGACTCCAGACCGGGTCTAGGTAAAGCGGGATTTCAGACATGAAAACCGGCTTTATTCAGGGTCCAGCAGTCGGAGCCTGACCATGGTGGGGGCTAGCTCAGGCTGTGACTCGGGGATTTCCCCAAATCACTAGGGGCGGGAAAACCAGTAAATCTGGTATCCGATAATTCCGGTACCGGGCGTACCGGCATTATCGGATTCGACCCGGTAAATCCGGTCCGGGTACCGGATTTTTTTACATTGCAGCCATTTAAAAATGGCTGCAATGTAAAAACTTAAAGCCCCACCAAAAAAGTTTAAAAAAACAAACCCTCCCTGAGTCCAGGCTGCGCGGGTGGAAGGGGGGACACCCCCCACCCACCCT
>QEPC01001533.1:8082086-8100253 GCA_003113815.1 Sphenodon punctatus
CAGGACTCTGGAGGTAATAAATAAATTAGGGCTGGCGCTGGATCATCTTAAAGCCAAAGGATTTAATGCTGCCATAGGGTTGATAAATCAGAGAATTGTGGATCAAACTTAACAGATGGAAAATTCTGGGTTAGTTTCCCAGAGGGTGGCCCCACTGTATAAAGATATAGGAATTCCCTATGGCCGGTTTAGTTATCTGTCCTCTTGGACAAATTATTCAATCAGGGCAGCTTTTGCCCGATTTCGGCTTAATGTTTTTCCCTCGGCAGTATAGGAGGGACAATTCCTGGGACTGCCCAAGGAAGTAAAGCTATGCCCAATCTGTGATTTCCAGGAGGTAGAATGATGGGAGCGTGTCTTTTTTTCATGCCCTGCTTATGAGATTCCTAGGAGTAAACATCTACAAGTTTATATAAACGATGCTCACTTTCGAGCCCCAAGCCTTATACTGATGGACCTTCTGAACCCTCAAGATTCGTTAAAATCAAGGGCAGTGGCTGCTTTCTGTTCTAGGGTAATGCATATTCGATATTGTAACTTAAATGCTAAATGATTTATTGGAGTGATATGTTATATATAAATGAGCCTCGAAATTTGATAACCTAAACTGGATACATCGATGGTTAAGAGCTTTCAAGTTTAAGGATGTATTATGGTGTATTATTAGTTGAGGAAATTATGTGTTCTGAACAATGGATGTTTTGTTATTTTTATATGTTATGTTTTATTATGTGATATGTTTTATTCTGTTATTTATTTATTTGTGAAAACCTTCGGGTTATACAATAAAGATTAATTTAATTGGGAAGAAAACCCACACAAAAAAACCCACACAACCCTCGGCCCAGTAGAACTCTTTCTAGAGCCTGGACTGCACACTCCCATACAGGGATAGGATCATCCTCATACTCCCATGTTTTGTGTGAAGGGATCCTGTACCTGGGCTCCAGCCAATGAACCAGCCATTGCAACCCACCCACACTAAATGGCTCCTCATCCAGGACAATCAGCTCTGCAATTTCCCTGGTGCTGGAAGCAGCACGAGGGTGGTTGGACTGGGAGGGATGTGCCATCACTCGTGGTGGTGGGGACCAGAAGAGACAGTGCTTCTTGAAGTAGACTTCTTTGGGGGTCAGGTGGTCCAGTCTGGGGTGTCCCTGTCACTGACAGAGTGAGCTCTTCACACGGTGGCTCGCCACTGCTGAGAGTTCCACTTTTTTTTCACTGTCACTCAATCCTGAATGTAGTGCAATGAAAAGAGGAGACAGAAGAAAGAAAGGTAGAAGGGGGGCGGGAGGTGGAAAGAAATGCATCTAGGTCGGGGGGCTAGCAAGAGTCCACTTGAATAGGAAAGCAAAACAAGCACTTACCTGACTGGTGGAGCCTGCTTGTAGCACTGAAGAGGGCCAAAATTGCTGCAAACTCCTTGGGACAGAGTTTGCCCTGTGAAGCCTATCCCTGTCACCTGCTGGCTGACTGCCATCCAATTCTGGCTGGCAACTGGCCAGAAAAGATCCTCTGCCTGCCTTCCCATCCCGCTTCCCAGTTAACCTAGAGCTCACTGGAGCAGCGCTGGACCAATACGTGGCTGCCTTTCCAAAATTTGAAAAAGGCACCGCTCTAATGAGCTTTTTGGAAATTCATAAACACTTTGCTTCCTAGCAACTATGGAAATCCATAACCATGAGTACATTTTGGATTAATTCATAATTGCCATTTTCAGACAGTTACGGATTAATAGCATGTCAGTGGGGAAACATACTGCGGTGAGTCGAGGGCCAGCATCACATCTGAAGGGCTGGAGGTGTGCATTCTATAGGAGGTGGACACACCCCTTTATGTACCCGGCGCCACTACTCTCCAGTTACATAACTCACTCTTCTGCACAGGCCCCTCAGATTTTGCAAGCATCAGCTCAGCTTACATAACCTTAGAAAGCACTGCAACAATTTCCTGACAGTTTCAATTTAAATTAATCAGTATTATTGAACGGATAGTTGCCCACTCGCTCCAGGCTCATCTTTTTATTTTATTTATTTATTTATTAAAAGATTTAATATCCCGCCCCTCCTGCCACAGGCAGCTTGGGGAGGCTCACAACAACACACATCAACAATTATAAAACTATAAGATTATAAAAACATATCATTCCCACCCCCATCCCTCTCCTCTCCCATCCTGGAGAGGCTTTCATCCTGGGTATGGCACAGAGACTGCCCTTGTGGCCTTGGTGGCGCAGATCAATAATATTTTTATTGATTTTAATAATATTTTTATTGTGTTTTTCTCACTTTTTAACACACCAAAACATCGTTATCATATTCTGGTTTGGGACCTTGGTTACAGCTGTGGTTCTGAGCTCAAAATAATACAGTGTGTCACTCTTCAGCTACTACCCATTTAACACTAAACACTTAACAATAATTAAATCTCAGTTAGACAAATTGACATTTTAGGTTGGTCCATATTGATTTCCAGCTGTAAGAGGTTCCATACATTAGTCCAAACAGCATAGAAGTTCTCTAGTTCCTGATGGATTTCTGCTTGTACTCGCTCCATGGTGATGGTATGCCAGATTCTTTGTAGCCACTTTTTGTAGGAGGGCTTTTTCCTTGATTTCCAATTACACACTATTGTGTGTATGTCTGCCAGCCTTAGTTGTTGACAGGCTAGTATTCTTTCTGGAATTATTTGGTAAATCCGGGAAGATGCCCAGCAGTGCAGTTTCCGGTTTCTTCGGGATTTTGCATCGTGCCACATTGTTCATTTCGTTCCATACTTTGTCCCAAAAGTCCTGTATATGTGGGCACTCCCACCAGCAATGGAGTCATTTCCCTTCCCCCCCGCACCCCTGCCAGCACTCTGGAGGATAGGCATTGTTCATTTTATTTAGTCTGGGGGGGAGGTGGGGAGGTACATCCTGCATATCACTTTGACCTGTGGTTCTAATACTGATAAAGAACATGACAATTTCCACATATTTAACCAAACAATATTCATTTTTTTATCAATTTTCTTTTGCAGGTCATTCTCGCATGCGTCAAGATATGCATGCATCAGGTAAGTGTATTATCGATTGCAGCACTCTATATATTTTTGAAATGTCATGTCTCCTTCCCTGGTTCCCATACATCACCCTCTTGAAGTCAGTAACTTTCCTAATCACTTGTGGCTTTATCGCTTTGTGGCTAAACCTGCTCACTATTTTAGCATATACCCAGAAATCGGGGGTCCCCTCCAATTTTTGTAAAAATTGCTTCTAGATTCGTTATAGCGTCTCCTTTGAATAGTTGGGCTGCCCACTTTAGTCCTTTGCTTTCCCACTTCTCCGCCACCTTTCGAGCTATATCTGCCCTCTTACTCCATTCTCCAAATTTGGAGTATATGGGGAGTTATCCCTAGAAATTTCTAACTTATTACTTACATTCTCCCATATTTGCAATGCCATGTCTGTGAAGGGATGCGTCATGACTGTTTTCCTGTTCACTCTCTGTCCATCTATGAGAACGCTAGCAAATCTACCGACTTGGCACACCTCTTTTTCCAATGTGAGCCAGTCCGGGTTGTTTTTTCCCTGGAACCAGATTTTTATCCCTCTGAGAGCTGCTGCCCAATGATAAAGCTTCATGCCGGGCAGGTGTTAACCCCCATTATCTTTGCTGTTTCAGCTTAAATTAATCAGCATTATTGAACGGGTAGTTGCCCACTAGCTCCAAGCTCATCTTTTTATTTAATTTATTTATTTATTCAAAGATTTACTATCCCATCCCTCCTGCCACAGGCAGCTCGGGGCGGCTCACAATACACATCAACAATTATAAAACTATAAGATTATAAAAACATATCATCCCCCCCCCCCATCCTCTACCCATCTCCCCTGCCAAACGCTTGCTGGAACACTATCAGATTCCTGGACCCATTTCACTTAGGCTTTTATCCTAGGTATGGCACAGAGACTGAGCTTGTGGCCTTGGTGGCGCAGATCAAGCATATTATCAGCATATTGGAGATCTGTACAGATCAATAAGGAGAATTGTACCCTGTTGAACCTATTAGATCCAAATCCATAACACCCGTCCCTAGAAGGCATGGCAAGAACAGGTAGGTGGAAGTTAACGCTGGATAAACTAGGGTTGGACTAAATGACCTTTGATGTTCCTTCCAACCCCAAAATTCTACCCTACTAGTGAAGGGTGATTAATAATTAAAACAGACTGCAAAAAGAGTGATGGCTTTGCCATCACTTGCAATCTTGAAACAGATGACAGCCTTCTAAAAATATGCTTTCATCAAATGCAACTGAGTGGGCTTTATACATTATAGTACCTGGGGGAAATTCAGTTGGCCTGCGTTGTGCAGGATATCATTGTAGAATTATGTCAATGGTCCCTTCTGTCTGACCTTAAAAATCTTTTGATCCTTTCTTTATCTTTGTATGGCTATTTCCTTTGAAGTCATGGCCCCAAACCCTTCAGGCCAAAGCTTCAAGGATGGTGACAACTCTACACCTAGGCCAGTCATGATAACTGACAGTTTTGTGTTGTGTTTCATCTTGTGTATATATATATATATATATATATATATATATATATATATATATACATACACACACACACACACATGAGTAACAGAGACAAAATGTCTGCGGGAAAAAATCTTGCAACCAACTTGCATAACATGCCCCTTGGGGAAAAAAAATCTTTAGTGGCACTGTTGGGCCCATGCTTAGTTCTCCCCAAAACTCTACAGTGGCCAGAGGAACTTCAAGTGCAGTGATGCAAGCAGACTCTTGCTCCTCTGCAGCCTGCCAGCCTAAGACAGTGATTCATTCCAGTGGGGAGTCACTGAACTGAAGGGGATCTAAGCCTTGATCCCTGCCCTAATGCCTCACTTGATCATCTGGCTAAAAGGTGCACCTCCATCTGCATAGGAGATACAAAGCCAAAGACATTAAAGACAAAGAGGAAGGGGAGTCAACCAGACAGGGAGAATCCAGGACCCAGTGAACGATGGAATTGATTAAGCAAAGAATAAAGCACCCTCAGATGTCTATGCCTCAAATGTTAATGAAATCCTACCCAGCCACAGTTGTGCAAATCAATCACAATTCGGTCCACCCAAAGTTGAACACCCACTTAGCTGCATTGAGACAATCAGCCCTGGGAACACCCCCCACTTCATTAATTCTCTGTCCTATGGAAAACTGTAAACAAACATTTGACCCTGTATAACTCTATTTGTATCCCCCATTGTTGTAGTTATTGAAACTTGGAAACACAGTATTTGACACAGTCATGCCCCCACCTGTACTTCCAGGTCTATAAACCCCCCACTAAGTCTCCTGGTGGAAAGAGAGGTCAAGATCTCCACATACTGTAAGTGGCTGCTACCATGTTCCCACCTATCTCACTTCTGGCCATGACTCTACGATTCGCTCTTCTGGGATTATTTTGCTAACTGAATTTTGAAGGATATAGAGCCATTTTCGATTTGGCCTCATGCCGGGGAAAGGTGAGATCCCGTCTTTCTCTCTCTCTCTTTTATATCCAATCTCTTACTAGATTTAACACAAGCTGCATAGACATAAGTGATTGAGTTATTGAATGGTGTCCCCCATAACTGTATTGTTTTTACACTGTGTCTTTTAAATAAATATTTTAGTAGAATAACTCCTGACTCTTTTACTTTCTATGCTTCTCCTTGGTTTTCTTTGTAGCAACGCTCCATTACCTAAGACAAAGATCCTTCAGGTTACAGCTTTCCTTGAAATACTCATTCAAAAGGACTACTAATATTTCCAGGAATCAGCCTTCTACCCAAGAGAGCGGGAGTTGGGGATTGTTTGAAGAGGTCGAGGGACGTCCACATAGGGAGGTTAGCTAGACACGCAATTTGCACAAACAGCACACAATCACATTGTCACATAAACAGTACATACACAATAGCAAGGAAATTTAAAGAAATAATGAGCCTTCTGAATGAGTAATTAGCAAGCCTGGTTACACCACACACAAAAAACAGTTTTCCTAGGATCTCAACAGCTTGCACACAAAATCTAACAGATATTTAAATGTTACTCAACAAAATTCACAAAAAGATCTTCCTCCTGCAGTTAAATCCACCTTTTAAGAAAGAAATTGGTGAAACCTGCAATTTTGCTCCAAATGGAACTGTGGGTACAAATAGATGTGTGGGTGGTGTGGCAGCTCCCTGGCCTGGGGTGAGGTGGGAAACAGAGGCTGCCATTCTCTGGGTTGGGAGGGACACCGACCAAATGTGCCTGCACCAAGAGAGCTGCCCTGCTGCCTGCATGCCTTGTGTAGCAGGGGGTGCAATAGACATGCAGACAGGAGGCCCTGCCCCACTCACTCCCAGCATCCCACTCCTGCCAAGATGGGCAACCATGGCACCCGGCCGTGGCAGCCCCTGCCCCATGGTGGGATTGGAGGGACTAAACAGGCCTGCATTGGCCCATGTGAGTGGCCCTTCACCCAGAATGAGAGGACTCATTCTGGATCAGCTGCCTATCCACCCAAGGGCAGTAGTAGGCCAGTGGGGAAACATACTGCGGTGAGTCGAGGGCCAGCATCACATCTGAAGGGCTGGAGGTGCACATTATATAGGGGTGGACACGCCCCTTTATGCACCTGGTGCCACTACTCTCCATTACATAACTCACTCTTCTGCACAGGCCCCTCAGATTTTGCAAACATCAGCTCAGCTTACATAACCTTAGGAAACACTGCGACAATTTCCTGACAGTTTCAGCTTAAATTAATCAGCATTATTGAACGGATAGTTGCCCACTCGCTCCAGACTCATCTTTTTATTTTATTTATTTATTTATTAAAAGATTTAATATCCCGCCCCTCCTGCCACAGGCAGCTTGGGGAGGCTCACAACAACACACATCAACAATTATAAAACTATAAGATTATAAAAACATATCATTCCCACCCCCATCCCTCTCCTCTCCCATCCTGGAGAGGCTTTCATCCTGGGTATGGCACAGAGACTGCCCTTGTGGCCTTGGTGGCGCAGATCAAGCATATTATCAGCATATTGGAGATCTGCGCAGATTGATAAGGAGAATTGTACCCTGTTGATCCTATTAGATCTTTCAGCTGCCTTTGATACAGTTGATTGTGAGGTGGTATTGACACATCTGTGGGATCTGGCAGGGGTGCGCAGGACTGCTCTTGAGTGGTTCCGTTTGTTCCTGTCGGGGAGGTCTCTGTGGGTGGTGATGGGCAATTGTTCATCTTTGCCTCATGATCTCCCCTGTGGCGTCCTGCAGAGTTCCATCTCCTCTCCCCTCCTGTTCAATATGTATATGAGGCCGCCAGGCGAGGTCATTTGGAGGTTTGGAGTGAAGTGTCACCAGTATGCTGATGATACCCAGTTCTACTCTTTTTCATCTGACCCAGGTCCTGCAGTCTCGGTGCTTACCTGATGCCTGACGGTCACTGGGGACTGGATGAGGATAAGCTGATAGAGGCTAAATCCTGACAAGAACTGAAGGCAGGGATCACGTATATTTCTATGTTTTGTACAGCGCCAGGCACATGGCTGGTGCTATATAAATGTTAATAATAATAATAATAATAATAATAATAAATAATAAGTTATGATGGTTGACTGGCCCTGTGACCTGTTAATTGGGACTTCTATTATTGATGGGGACCGGCCCCCTTTGGTCACTCAGGTTTGCAGCCTTGGAGTGCTTCTAGGCCCCTTGCTGTGCCTGGATCTTCAGGCTGCGGTGGTGGCCAGGAGCAATTTTTACCAACTCCATCTGGTGAGGAGACTGTGCCTTTTTGTTTCTGATTCCGACTTGGCCACTGTCATCCATGCTGTCATCATCTCAAGGCTATACTACTGCGAAGTGCTCTATGTGGTGCTGCCCTCAATGACTGTTCAGAAGCTGCAGCTGGTGCAGAATGCAACGGTATGTCTCCTTTCAGGGATGGGTCCCCGGGAGAACATTACACTGGTGCTCCAGAGTCTGCACTTGCTACCGATAGCATTCCAGGCGCAATTCATGGGCTGATTTTGACTTTTTAAAACCCTAAATGGCCTGGACCCCCATATATCTGAAGGACCGCCTATACTACCATGCTCTATCATGATCCCTGCGGTTGGCTGGGGGCACCCTCCTGTAGGTTCCACCTGTTATTCTTGTCTGTACGATGTGGGCCCACAGGGGGAACGTTCTCAGCTGCTGCCCCAATACTGTGGAACACCCTCCTCCTGGAGATCCGTTTGAGTCCGAGCCTTGCCATTTTTCGGAGGCGGTGCAAAACCTTTCTTTTTAGAAAAACGTTTAGCGGGTGGGGGGGGGTAGGGATTACGTGAGAGGTGTTGGCAGGATGGGGTTGAAGTGGGTGTTCTTGTTGGCTTGTATTTTAATGTTTTAATTGTATTTTATATCTTTGTAAGCTGTCATGAGCCTTCAGGAAAGGGTGGAGTAAAATTCTAACTAACTAAATAAATAAATGGTAAAGTCTTAGGGAGTAAAGAGGGTAGTGAAGCATAAAACCTCCCCCCAAGCACTCCTAAATTTTGATGGAATTCCATGATTTACAAAATTGTGTTATATGTATATTTATAGTAAGTTTTAAAAAATTGACAATACAAAACTAAATTAAAAAAAGATATTGCATGCTACTGGCACATCTGAGGTAAGGTAACAGTGTAATGCATAGTAATTTTCCCATTGGGTAAGTACATACCAATTACCTAATGAGAATAATATGGAAAAACATCTAAATATTACTACTACATATAATTGTTGACTAGCAAAATTAAAATGAGATGTTGGTGAAATTCAGTTGTTACTACTGAAAGCTGAGTATACTCCACGGCTCTGATCATACAAAGACTTGCATGTGTGTAGTCTCTCAATGGGACTACATGTGCCTAAATCTTCACAAGAAAGACACTTCTATAATTAGTACCTACTCCTGTATACAAAACCAGAAACACTTAGGCTCTTCATTCAGTTACCTGCAAGTGCCCAGCACGACATGCATTTATTTAAATGTAATCAACTCAGTGATCAACGGGTTCATGTTTATATGCATATGTCTTTGCATGATTTCGACCTACAGAATAAGTACTCTCATTATTACATTGTCCTGAATTTATTTAATTGTTTTCATTTTTAATTCATTTTAGTGGTAAGTAAAATGGCATTCTTTATGGACTAGTGGCCCTAATTCTGCAAACACAGCCTTCACTAGATTTAAATGCTTTAAAAAAGTCCAAAGTAAAGGTTTTATCATTTAAATTATACTTTGTAATTTGGGGGAGGGGGGCAAGTGGGGGAGGTGAAAAGAGGGAGACAGTGACCCTTTTTACATGAGATGGTGCCACTCAAGCCCATGCAACAGATCTGCATGGGCATGAGTGGTACTGTTTCGCGTAAATGGGTGTGTGTGCATGCTCCTGCAAAACACACATCCCCACTCCCTCCCCCCCACTGCATCCCTACTGTCAGGGGTGGCGCCTGCTGCCCCGCAGATCCCCTCGATCCTTGGGTGCTCCTGCCGCCCCTGCGGTGCCGCCTGCCGTGGCGTGCCCAGACTCACCCACATCAACGGTTGCTGAGGCAACCAACTCGCTGGATGGTGATGCGCCTGCACTTCCGGGTGCAGCGCAGAACGTGGGGGCAGGACTTGGGCCACTGCGGCATTCTGCACAGCTTTGGGCATGGCAAGGGCAGGGTCCTAGAAATAAAAAGTCGGCGCTGAGCTTCAGCCAGCGCCGGAAATCAGAGCGAGAGGCTGGCCCCCTTTCTGAGAGCTAAGTGACTTGTTGTTTCGTGTGTGTTTTTGACGTGCCTTGCTTGACTATTGTGCCTACTGAGATCATGTGACCGTGAGTGCACCCTACCCTTCGTTCCTTCCTCCGGATTTACAAGTGAGGTGTGGAAGTGGGGTGGTGGGTGAGTGTTTGGGTGTCCCATCCCCCCTTCCCTGTGGGACTCCTTCCCACCTTTCTCTGAGTGAGAGTCCTGGCCTCCCCCCTCCCTGTGTTCCATGGACCTTGGCCTATTTCCCACACCAGTCGCATGATCCTTCCTCTCCCTTCCTCCCGGTGTGAGCGTGGGTGTGCGGGTTTGCTAGCAACTTTCGTGGGCTTCGACCTTTCTCCTTGCTCTGCACCCTATGATGATAGGGGCCTAGTCTCTGTGAGACTGTATAGGCCCACACACTATCCTGATGGGCATTTATTCCAGTGCTGCACTGGTCAGAGCAGGGGGAAGCTAGAATTGAGTGTGAGCGTGTGGGTGACTGAGAGACTCCTTTTCCCTCCCCCCACTAACACCTACACATGGAGAAACTGGGGAAAATGGAGGTTGCTTCATAAGTGGGGATGCGTGGGGTATGGGTGTACACCCACGTGCCACCCACGCAGCATGCACCCCATCCCCCATGCAGCTGCGGCCCATGTAAAAAAGCCCAATTACTGAGTTGCTTACAAATAACCTGAATAAAATATTTCATAACTTAGCACTTCCACAAGGCCTCAGATTTCAGTTCTTTTCATCAGAGTTGCGCATATTTTTATTGCATTAATGTTTTTATCTTGCACAAATTATTTCAATCATCGTAAAACATAACTTATTGTTTAGATTCATGCCTGAAGATGGTAGAAATTACCAAGAACCAGTCTTTGTGTGGTTACCGAACTGAATTATAAAAATCTGCTATTTTTATTTTTTTAAAATAAGTTTTGTTTCATAATAATGCATGATAGCTCTATTCTGTGAAGACCTGAGGAGTCATGCCAAGCTACCTGAATTCCAAATCAATGAGAGTTGAAGGTATTCATTGTTTGGTAGGATTGGACCCAAGTGTGTATTCCCATAATCAAATTTCCATCAAAATGTAGATTGCAACAATAGGCTGTGATGGCTCCAAGGAAAAGTTTCATTTTCCCTAAGTTACAGTGTATTCTGTGTCCTGGATTTCAGTCCAATAGGAATGTGTTTGAGAAACTGTAGTTCCAATGGAATATGAGAATGGTAGTTTGGATGGCAGTGTGTGCCAGCATAAGGGGCAGGATTATAAATAACTGTCCCTTGCTCAGTGTGATAGTAGGACTGTATGGATCCTGTAGGTGCAAACTAGGGATGGGTGAACGCGGTTTGGAAGTTCGGAGTTCAGACCGAACTCGAATAGTTCGGTCAACCGAACGGAACATTTGAACCGAACTCGAATTCGGAAGTTCGGAGTTTGGGCCAAACTCAAATAGTTCAGTCAACCGAACCGAATGTTTGAACCGAACTCGAATTCGAACGTTCAGTTCGGATGCATTCGGTGAGTTCGGAATTCAATTTCCATTGGTTTTAATGGAAAACACGTTATCGGCTGTAACATATTTTTTTTTAAGCTATGTGGCTGGAAATTGGGATGCCTATACCTCCAATAGAACGCAATATGTGCACCAAATTTCAAAACAATTTGATAAAGGAATCCGATTTTAGAAGCAGTTGAATTATTGTATTTTGCAATATTCTACATATAAATTCTTAGCTGTAACTTCTTTGCCTCACATCTAATGTAGATGAAACGTGTTCAGTTTATAACCCTTCCCATATTAACTAACTTTACCAAATTTCAGAAGGATTGGAAAAAAGGTCTTGGTGGTATAAGCAATTAACATATAAATGTATGTCTGACTATAATATCTTTGTAGTCCAACCAGTGTACATGAAATTTGGTAGGACTATATATTTCACTTTCATGATCATCTCTGCCAAATATCAGAAAGATATTATAAAGGGTCCCAATTTTATATGCCTGTACAACATATGTAGAGAAGGGGCCTATGCCTGGGATTCTCTTATGTCACCGTGGTATAAGATCGGTTTGTGATGCAAATTGGCCAACAGAAATGACAACCAAATATCCTCATTCTGTGCTGGGACCATCCCAACATATCTCCCCCACTTGTTTCTGGGAAGTCAGAAGCATCTGTTTAGGAAAGAGTCAATAGAAATTCTCTGATGTCCTCTGTCTCAGTGCTGCAGGATGTGATTGTGATGATAATTGGCCAGCCTGGATGTGTTTAAACTATGTCTCCTGACTGCTGGGATGCTATCTCAGAAGTCCCAGCTATGTTGCTTATGCCCGCCACAGGGCTGCCCCCCATGTCCACTTCGATGCCACTACCAATTGGTCCTGTAAAGCTAGAAGCTTGCAGTAATGTGTTCGGCCATTGAATGTGTCTGTCAGTCTTTGGGGTTGCTCCACATCCTTCCTCCTACAGTCTCTCTCCCCCTGCCATGCAGGGTGCCTGCCTCTAACTGGCACTGAATCTGTCTCTTATACACATCTAGATGTGTATAAGAGACAGGCCTTTATCCACTCTTTCCTAAAATTGGCAGAAATATTAAGCATATGGAGGGATGTACTATGCACAAGTTTCATGAACATTGGATGCAAGATAAAGAAGTTGCAGCCATGAATGTGTATGGAGCTTTTCTTAAAATCACAACATTCAATTGCTTCTGAAATTGGTTTCCTTTATCTAATCGTTCCGACTTTTGGTACACTTAGTGCCCTCCATTGGGGGTACAATCTCCCTAAATTTCATCATGAAATAATAAGAAACAAAATGTTATAGCCAGAAATATGCTTTTCAGTTTTTTCTTTTTATTTCAAAAACCAAATGTCATTTCCAGTTCCTGATTGCACCAAACTAAAGACTGAACTGAGCCCGACCAAACTGAATACTGAATCCAAACTCAACGCTTGACCTGAACCACCAAACGGCCGAACATCCAAACTGAATGGACGAACCGAACTCAGCCGAACCGAACAGCCGAACCCGAACCGCGATCTGTTCGCCCATCCCTAGTGCAAACCAAAGGACCAGGAGTGAGACCCAAAAGGTATTCTGGAGACTAAGGAATTCCAAGAAGGAGCGAAGTGTTTGGTTAGTAAATAACTGCTGGGTGAAGGTTTTAGCATTTGGAATTGTTAAAGAGGAACATGACCAACATTATTGGCTCTCTTTTATATCTTTGAATCTACAGGAAAAACCCATTGGTCTTTTATATGTCTGCATCTACAGGAAAGACCTATTGTCTTTGCCTTTTGGGGGTAATGGAAATCATCCTAGAAAAGGGAGACACACAAATGACTTTTAAAAAAAGTATATATTGCAACTGGGGTGTTTAAAATAGGTAACTCAGTAGACATTGTTCAATTATGCGCATTAATGTTGCACTGATAAGCTGAATTGTTTCATTCATTATTTATTATTTATTAAATGTATATCCACCCCCTCCTGCTATAAGCATCTCAGGGCGGCTAACAACATTTAAAAATACATAAGAAAATGAAATACATTAAAAAAACACTAATAATTCCAAAGTTAAAATAACCCAATACCAAAAACCTTTCCTAACCCAATTCACCCATCCCATCTCCCTTGGCAAAGGCCCAATAGAATAACCAGGTCTTCACTGCCTACGGAAAGAGGGGAGGTCAGCGGCCAGGCGGACCTCCAACAGGATGGAGTTCCACAGCCGCAGTACAGTCACAGACAGCGCCCTCCTCATGGTCGACACCCAGGAAACCCGGGGGACCTCAAGGAGGGCGCCCCCGGCAGACCGCAGAGGTTGATTCAGGATCCAGAGGGTGAGGCGGTCCTGCAGGTAGGTGGGGCCCAGGCTGTTTAGGGCTTTAAAGTTCAACAACAACACCTTGAATTGGGCGCAGAAGACTATCAACAGCCAGTGCAGAAAGCAGAGCACTGGAGTAACGTGCTCACGTTGGCCCGTCCCCTTCAGAAGATGGGCTTCCGTATTCTGCATCAGCTGCAGTCTCCAGACCAGCACCAAGGGTAGCCTTATGTAGAGTGCATCACAGTAGTCTAATCTTGAGGTAATAAAAGCATGGATGATTGTGGCCAGGTCCAAGTCTGGGACATACAGCCTAAGCCGAGGTATCATATGTAATTGGTGGAATGCAGCCTTTGCCACAGCTACCACCTGGACATCCAGGTGGAGCTGTGGATCCAGGAGCACCCCCAGACTATGGACCTGAGATAAGAGGGGAGGGCAGACCCCATCAATGATGCGGGCCATCACTCCCTCGGCTTTCCCCACAACCATCACCTCTGTCCTGTCAGGATTTAACTTCAAGTGGCTCACCCTCATTGAATCCCCCACAGCTGACAGACACTGAATAAGCACAGAAACTGCCGGACCTGGGTCTGATGAAAATGAGAGAGATAGTTGGGTGTCATCAGCATATTGATGACACCTTACACCAAACTCTCTGACAACATCCCCCAAAGGCTGTATATACACATTGAACAGGAGAGGGGAGAAGATGGAACCCTGTGGGACTCCACACGTGAGGCCCTGGGGAAAAGATGAATAATTCCCCCAGCACCACACATTGGGTTCTTCCAGCACCACACGTTGGGTTCTCCCAGCCAGGAAAGAGCGGAACCATTCAAGAACAGTCCACCTGATCCCTGTTTGTTCCGGCAGCCAAGTCCCCAACAGCTCATGATCAATGGTATCAAATCCAGTCAAAAGATCTAACAGAATCAACAGGGTCCAATGACCCTGGTCCAGCTCATGGGAGAGGTCATCAACCAAGGCCACAAGCGCAGTCTCCATGCCATAACCCGGACAAAAGCCAGACTGCGAGGGATCAAGAAAATTGATCCAGTCCAGATGTTCCTGAAGATGTCGAGCCACCACCTGTTCAATAACCTTCCCTAGAAAGGGAAGGTTAGAGACCGTCCAATAGCTGGCCAGGATGCCAACATCCAATGATGGCTTTTTTAGCAGGGGCCACACCACAGTCTCCTTGAGACAGTCCGGCATCCTGCTCTCCCCAAGGGAAGCATTGACTGTATCGGCCAGCAATGGCCTAATGTCTCCCGGTGGGCCTTAACCAGCCAGGACGGGCATGGATCTAATTCACAATAAGTGGCTCAAAAAGTCCCAAGAGCATCCCCTGCATCCGAGGGTGACACATCTTGATGGGGCTTCAACTACCTCTGGCTCACCCACTGCTAAAAGCGCTGTGTCAAAACCATGGTGGATTTGAGCGATTTTGTCTGCAAAAAAGTCCACAAACAAATCACAGCAAGCATTTGATGACTGAGTCCAGGCAGAGGGAGGCCGGACTGACCAGCCCCCTCACCACCCAGAAAAGCTCAGCCGGGTGGGACTTAGCAGATGCAATGAGGGCAGCAAAGAAAACCTTCTTTGCTGTTCGCACCGCCATGACATTTAACCCAGATTTAAAAAAAACCAAACAATTACCAAAGGTAATATTGTGCATTTCAACCGTAGAAAAGTATTGGTGGCAGGCAGATACTGATAACTGGTTGCAAGAAAAATCAACATGCAATTAATTAAGACTGATTCTGTGATGTGGTGTAGCACTCAGTTGAAACAAAGACAGTATTATGGGCAAAGTCATGTGTACCACATAAATGTGGACTGATATTACAAAAGGTTATGGAATGAGCCTCAGCTGCAAAAAAGGCCACATGAAAGGCAAAAGCTGAAACTCAAGACTGTCTTTTGGGAGATCTAGTTGGAAGATTGACAACAAACCTTTGTAGCAATGGAAGGAAAGAGCATAACAATGAGGTCTTGTGTTTATTCTGACAGGATGATTTGTTTCTCTCCCATTTTCTATCTTGCAGTGGAAAATTCTATTGGGAAGATGGGGAAATGTTTGATTTAATGTTGACTATTTTTGGATGAACTTTTACAAAACCTCAACATAACTTTAAAATGCCTAGTTGGGAGGAGAGAGTGACTTTTTCATCTGGTAGCACAGTGATATTAGTATAAGAACTATGCGGAAGGCTTCAGGCTCAAAATTCGAAGTCTGATCCTCAGCTTGTGAAAATGGGCTTAGTTCCATCAACTCCAACAACACCTGTGCCTTATTACACGAAGGTAATCTGAAGTGAAGATCTGGCTGACTGCTGCTTGCTCTCCAGGTTCTTAGTGGTACAGATGCAGAGGTCTGAGGCTATGGAGCAAGATAGGCTCCTCTGATAACTGATCCACAATGTTAACTGGCTATGAAGGAACTTTTATCCGAACTTCTTTGGGCAGAATGATGATCCTGACTCATTCTTACAAAATGAATGTTTTAATGTTAACTGACTGATAAGATTTATTTATTTGCTATCTTGTTCATGTTGGTTGCTATGATGCATGACTCTTATTATTGATTCCTGTCTCTTCGGGAGAACCAAGGAGGACAGAATGAATGCAACGGGGGTGAAAACAAAAGAGGCGGTGGCAAGCCAACTTTCTGGGGTGCTGTGGGGAGGGCCACAGCAGTCACCATTGCCTGGGTCAGCATGCAGCACAGAACAAATGTGGGTATGGGTGAACCTGTGTGGGCAGAAAGTCGCCCCACCATTCCAATGCCACAGGGAGGGTGGAGGAACTGAACACAGGTGTCCAGCCCTGGCCCGGCCCTGCTCCCAGCACCCCACTACTCCTGCCATGATGTACAGCCATGGTAAACTGTGGGCAAAAAAAGGCCACAGCAGCCACGTCCACCTGCCGTAGACAACACTCCAGGAGGGCAGGGATGGAGGCCAGGGAAGCAGCCCTTGGCAACTTTGCTAGCACATGGAGGTGTCAGCCAGTCACAAGAGGAACCAGTTGCCACCCACAGCAAGCCAGCTGTAGGGAGCAAAGGACATACCCTATGGTGAGCAGAGGAATAAAAGGGGAAAGCAGAAGGGAGAAACTGAAACTGCATGCAAGCCAAACAAAAGTCCCCTGGCATGCTTTGAGCCCAGTCCCTTCCACAGCCACTATTAACACCATAGGTCAGTCACAATTGCAGTCCATACCACAAAGTTCCAATGGGGTCCTGGCACCTGGGGGATGGGGAACCCAGCTCCTTCCACAGGAGATGGGGGTTCACGTGGGGTGCACACAGGGCTTGGGACCGGCCCGTGGCAGTCCTGTTTAGCTTGTGAAAAATAGCAGAAAATGGAGAAAACATTGGAAAAGCTGGGAAGTTTTCATGCCACACAAATCTCAGCAAATGCCCTGTTACCGATGGAAGCAGCACTCGCAGAGACATTTAGTTTAAGGTCTATCCATCACCAATGGGCCATGATGGCAGGGATGGAGGTGCTGCAAGGAAAGCTGCAGCAGGCCACGGGTTACCTGTTCTGGGATATCACAGTAGCGATCCTCACCCTCCAGGAGGGGATGCTAATCAACTGGTTCTCCTGGGTTGTACCTATGACCGCAGAGTGGTGGGAGATGGTGCTGGCCATGTGGGGACAGGTGGAGTGGGTGACCCATTTCCTCGTGTCCCGGCAGGTGCTCTTTTGTAGGGATGGGCGAACAGGTCGCGCTTTGGGTTTGGCCGTTTGGTTCGGTCCGCCCGTTCGGTCCATTTGCCGCATTTGGGTTCGGTCGTTCGGTTCGGTTGTGTTTGGTTCAGGCGTTCGGAAAAAGGCTTTCTGTGCAAGAAACGATGGCCCCAGACCCATGATGATGGGTCCTGGGGCTAGAGTGGCAGCTTAAAGATATTGGCCACAGCCCTCCCTGCCTGTAACTTGGCCCCAGAACCCTGAAGCCGGGTCCTGGGGCTGGAGTGGCTGTTTCTTGGTGCGTTGGAATGACATCGCCTCTGTGCGAGGAATGATGGCCCCAGACCTATGACGGTAGGTCCTGGGGCTAGAGTGGCAGCTTCTAGATACATATTGGTCACAGCCCTCCCTGCCAGTAACGTAGGCCCCAGAACCCTGACAATGGGTCCTGGGAATGAAGTGGCTGTTTCTTTTTTTATATATATCTGTCTCTACACTAAATCTAACTGCTATTAGTTATTCTAAAACCTATTGAACTAAATGGAATATCCTAATAATTAACTACAAAGACCTTGTCCTACAAACACACTGTATCTCTATCTATCTCTATAACTAAGCTGCTATCCCAGTGTTTGGAGGCTGTGGTGGAGTGGATGTGGCAGAGCAGACTGAAGCTCAACCCCGATAAGACAGAGGTGATGGTGGTGGGGAGAGAGAGGGAGGTGTCGGCCCCTCTGGTTGTGGGGGTTCGCCTTCCTGTAGCTCGGCAGGTTCGGAGTCTGGGGGTGATTTTGGATGCAGACCTCCGCCTGGAGCAGCAGGTGGAGGCA
>QEPC01001533.1:8120817-8162901 GCA_003113815.1 Sphenodon punctatus
CTATCCCTAAGTCTAGGGATACCCTACCCAGGCCAGTCCACTAGTGCCAACCTCCCCATCCCCCTTGCTAAGGGCACCAAGGAGATCCTGTACTAGAGGGAATCAGGGAACCCCAAACTTACCAACAGTCGCACGCACAGCTCCTGTGGATCCTTTAGTCTCCAGGGCTGCTGTAAAATGGCTGGCCAAGCAAGCACAAGCTCCAGAAACTCCCAGAAGGAAAGAAAAAACCAAGATTATTGGCCAGCACCAGCAGCCAGTTAAAGTGCCCATACCCTACAGAAACCTCCAGGATTGGATGACTTTTTTGATTTCAAAAAATTCAACCAATCCAAGGCAGGGTAAAAAAGGTGCAAAATGTATCCATTTGCACCTCTGGGTGGGGACAGGGAGGGACTCAGTACTTAAAAACAATCTTACATGACAAAAGCCTGCCAACTGCCACCTTCCCCAATGTAAAAGATCTGGTAACCTATACCATTAAAAAGATCTGGTATGGGTTACCGGATTACCGGATTTAAATCCAGTACGCCTAATACCGGCATTACCTGTTACCAGTAGAACCGGTATTCCCACCCCTACTTTTTATACGTGACAAATAATTGCGCACCTGCAAACCAGGTTTCATGAGCTTTCAAGAGCGCAAAGTTCCCGTTGGAGCCGTGGAAGAGGAGGCAGATGGCAAGGACTGCCCTGAGTTAGCAAATGACTGCACCTTATTCTTTGTCTTTCCTAATAGGCCGGTCTTCTAGAGCACCCCCTCCAGAAGCGGAAGGGACCAGTTAGGATGGTCCGCCCTCGGAGGCTGATGGAACCCCAGCGGTTCCAAGAGGTCCTGAGGGAGTTAACCTTGGACTTGGACGGCCACTCTGTGGATGAGCTAGTCCAGCATTGGAATAGCTTGCTGGAGGAGGCCATTGACAGGGTGGCTCCGAGACGCCTTCTGCCTCGGTCTCGTCACTGCAGGACTCCTTGGTTTACCGAGGGGCTGCGGTGTATGAAGCGTGTAGGCAGGAGGCTAGAGTGATGCTGGCATCGGACTCGATCTGACTCCGACCGTCTTCTCCATAGGGCCCATTTATGGTCCTATGTTGAGGCTGTGAGGACTGCAAGGAAGGAGTTCCTTGCTGTCCTCATAGCGTCTGCGAAGTCACGCTCGGCGGAGCTGTTCCAGGTGGTGCGGGGGCTGGTTACTCCGGCCTCCCTCTGCCTCGATGGGGACTTGTCCCAAGCCCGCTGTGAGGAGTTTGTCAACTACTTCGCAGACAAGATTGCTCGGATTCAGACCGACTTTGACGCTGGATTAGGGACAGTAGGGGACGAGCGCGAGGGGACGGAGGCCCCGTCCGGTCCAGCTTTGTGGGAGGAGTTTCAGGAAGTGACGCCGGCTGATGCAGCGGATGTCCTGGGCTCTGTGAGGGCCACACGTTGTGAACTTGATCCGTGCCCGTCCTGGTTAGTAAAAGCTTCCAGGGAGACGTTGGGGACGGTGCTGGCGAAGGTAGTAAACGCGTCCTTGCAGCAGGGGAGGTTGTCGCCCTGCCTCAAGCAGGCTGTGGTGCGCCCCCTGCTGAAAAAACCATCTTTGGACGTAGACGCGCTCTCCAGCTACCGACCTGTCTCTAACCTCCCCTTTTTAGGGAAGGTTATTGAGCGGGCGGTAGCACTCCAGCTCCAGGTGCACCTGGACGGCATTGGTTTCCTAGACCCTTTTCAATCTGGGTTCCGCCCCGGCTATGGCACTGAGATGGTGTTGGTGGCCTTGGTAGATGACCTCCGCCGGGAGATGGACACAGGATGTTCAACATTTCTTATCCTGCTAGATCTCTCGGCCGCTTTTGATACTGTGGACCATGGGCTGCTGCTGAGGCGGCTGCGTGACCTGGCAGGTATGGACGGGACTGTTCTTGAATGGTTCTGTTCATTTCTCTCGGGGAGGAGCCAGCAGGTAGTGCTGGGGGAGAAGACATCGTGCCCCCGCGCTTTATCGTGTGGCATTTCGCAGGGTTCTATCTTGTCTCCGCTATTATTTAACATCTAATGCAGCCCTTGGGGGAGGTTGTGGAAGGGTTTGGGGTGTGGTGTCACCAGAATGCTGATGATACTCAGCTGTACCTCTCTTTTTCAACTGACCCAGACCCTGCTGTCTTGTTGCTATCCCAATGTTTGGAGGTCATGGCGGAATGGATGCGGCTGAGCAGACAAACTCAACCCCGATAAGATGGAGGTGATGTTGGTGGGGAGAGCGAGGGAAGTAGTGGCCCCCCTGGTTGTGGGGGGTTCGCCCTCCTATACCTCAGCAGGTTCGGAGTCTGGGGGTGATACTGGACGTGGACCTCCGCCTGGAACGGCAGGTGGAAGCAGTCGCTAAGGCTGCCTTCTGCCAGCTGTATCTGGGGCGTAGGCTGCATCTGTACGTCTCCGGCCCGGACCTGGCCTCCCTCATCCATGCCTTCGTCACCTCGAGGCTGGACTACTGTAACGCGCTCTATGTGGGGCTTCCCTTGTTCCTGGCCTGGAGGCTGCAGCTAGTGCAGAATGCAGCAGCTCGTCTCCTTACGGGGACGGGCCGTCAGGAGCATATAACACCTGTGCTCCGAGCTCTGCACTGGTTGCCAATAGCGTGCCGAGCCAGGTTCAAGGTGTTGATGTTGATCTATAAAGCCCTACACAGTCTGGGCCCCTCATACCTCAGGGACCGCCTCGCCCTCCACGCCCCAGAGCAGCTCCTGCGGTCTGCCGGGGGTGCCTTTTTGGAGGTCCCCCGTGTTAAGCGGGGGGTCACAATGGAGAGGGCATTCTCTGTGGCTGGGCCGCGCCTTTGGAACTCCCTTCCGGAGGAAGCTCGCCTGGCCCCTAGCCTATTAACATTCCGGCGAAGTTGCAAAACCTGGCTGTTTGCCCAGGCCTTTGGGGAGGGTGGGAGGGTAAGGTGAGGGTTTTTTTAGCTCCCCCACCTGATTTGATGATATTAACCCTGTTTTAATATTTTATTATCATTGTTATGAATTTTTAGATTGTTTTTATTGTATTTTTATCTGTTGGAAGCCGCCCCGGGCTGCTTTGCAGGAGGGGCGGGGTATAAATTTGTTGTAATAAAATAAATAAATAAAATAACATTGTTTTTATGGTCTATATTTGCACACATTTTATTATTTGTATTACATGTCTCTGCATATGATTAAACTGTTTGTTCTACTTTCTTAAGTAATATTTCTTACGTTAGCCTAAGTATTCTATTTATTATAATTTACAGATTGTTTTTTGACACTTCAAAACTGTAAACGACTACTTTTCTGAAAACTGTATCATTTTCTTACCTATTTATTTTTCATTTTTTTAAAAGTACTGTATTGTCTTTTTTTTAAAAAAAAGGTATTATTTAAGTCATTGTCCAGTGTTTTTCATGTTTATTGGGTTTTAAAATGCATTACCATGTTTTTTGTTATTTAACCAAGATGTTAATCCACATAGTTTAAAGTTAATAGTTTTTGAATGATGTTTTAATGAAGAAGGCATTGCTTTGACATACTGCTCTGTTAACTTTCTTTAATTCTCCTGCACTTACTGTGCATTGCTAGAGCAACTGATGTACTGTCTGACACCAAGCTGCGATGTACTGGTGACTTCTTTTAAGACCATGGGGGGCTATCAATCCTCTGTAGTGTAAGCTGACAGTCCATCAACACACACACACATTCTCACAGTACTTGCACTGGCTCGCACACGTCGATCTCCAGCAAAAACACAAACATGCTCTTGGACATTTCACAAACATGCATGCACACGCTCATACGCTGCACTGGTGACATACACATTCACAACAGTCGAATGCAGTATGAATGTACTGGGCAATTTAGTATTGCAAAAAAAGAATTCCTTTATTTCCTACACAATAGAAACTACATACAAAACATTGCTTGATGATGACCCTGAAATGAATCAACTATTAACACACTGTACAATGTGCGCACATTACCAACAAGAAGCACAGCTTTGTATCAACAAACCAAGGAACATGTAAGGCGCAGGATATAACACAACTTAGAGATATTTAACCTTCCTGCAAAAATTTAAAATTTTCTAATTCAGAACATCTGAAAAAATATTACACACAAAACAGGACATAATTACAGGTATAAACTGCATGTTCACAAGTATTTGCTATATTTTCCTGTCAACTTAAACAACCTATGAACCATGCTGTGCTGTTTCTAACACATTCTAATGCTATGTGTAAACTTTGGGGAGTGACTGCCTCTTTGCTTTAAATTTCTTACAACATATGGTTTGTAAAGTGCAGCTGTGCATATGCCCCTCTAGGCATCATAATGACTGAGCTCTTTTGTCTGTCGTTTGGTTCTTCTTGGGGCTGTGTACTGTACTGTTGTTTTCAAGATTAACCACATTTCTTTCCAAAGCACCATTTTCATCTGCTGCACAACCTGCAACAGGCAAAGCAGAGGTGGATACAGTATGATTCTGCTGCCCTATGCTACCTGTTTTTTGTAAAATGTGAGCATTGACATCACAAGCTTGTGTTTCAGCAACTACATCAGAGGAGGCAACATGTTTCTTTGCACCAATCTGCATGCATACAGTGCTAGATTTTTTCTTACGTGCTGCCTGATCAACAGCATCACACCTACTAGCCGGTCCCCTAGACGGACAGGCTGAAATTCTGCATATACTAGCAGTTCCCTGTTGGAGTAGTGCATGCAGATCAGGGATTGGCACATTAGTATCAGGGATCGGTGCATGAACTTCAGGGATATGTCCATGCAAATCAGGGATCTGTGCATGGAAATTAGGGATCATTGAATGCACATCTGGTTGACGGGCTGATACTGTGGGGGAATAGTCATGGATGGTCTGCTGAAATGTAACTGTGGGCGTGTTTCCAGTATGGCCCAGGCAAGCTGCTGTACAGCATCTGATGCCCGTCTTAGCTCCTCCTTACACTCCCTTGCCACCTCATCCTGATGCTGATTAAACTGCTCCTGCATGCGGTTAGCTTTTTCAAATTCATTTCTTAAATCTGCCCACATTAAATCCGTGTTATCAAGCAAGTCTTTATAGAACTGTCTGTCAGATTGTAGCAGGTCTAGACGCAGCATCTGATCCTCATCCAGCATCTCTCGCTCCTCTGCCATATTTTGTATTGTCTCTAGAAGGGTATCGGCCCGCTTCCCTGCCTCGCTGATCATTCTTTCAGCTATGTCGTCCCTCCTTTGTCTTCTCCTGACGGAAACGTCTGGATCGTTCGGCCCCAGTTGCAGGTGCAGGTACCCGTGAACTATTATGCAGGTTTTCTACAACATCTCCTGGGACATCTATCTGTGTTTGATCAGGTAACTCCTCTTCTGAGTTATTATCCTGTTCAAGAGGTGCTTAACGAAGATGAAAGAAGAAAAAACATTAATTGGATAAAGAAATTCTCATGCTATGTTCTTGGAAATAAACGTACACATTCATGGTTTCATCCTTTATTGAAGATGGGGTGGGTGGGGGTTTGGTGAAGCGAGGAACATAAGCACAATTTTCTGATTGTTGTAGTTCATATCTCCACAGAGGACAAGCCTGATGCAAGCCTGCTATTTTGGTACAATAGTGCAGTTATGGCCTCCATACTATTACACAGTACAAACAGACTCACACTTTGCAAAGGACCAAGAAACCATGTTCGTTTGGCATAGAAACATAATGCATGCATTCACATGTCAAAAAAATATAGCACACAACTCACCTGTCTCTGCAACCGTACCCTCCATCTGCTGCCTTGGATGAGATCCAGCATGATTGCCCCTTGCACAATCCTCCACATTTGTCTCATCTGAATAGGTGTCTGGCACCAGGACATCATAGGTCCACTCCTCATCCTCAGTTTCTTGATTGATTAGTAGGTCTGACATTTTTGTTATGAGCCCACCCTGTGGGTTTGGTTCATCCTGCGCCAAATTATCATTTACTATTAACTGCTGTAGATGGTATTCATGTGGCTCTACCTCAAGCCTGGGATGCATAGCATCTTCATAATTTCCAACGAGTACATTGGGTTCAATGGTTTTATCAGTGTGAAAAATCTCAGCTAGTTTTTTTTCGAAAGGAACTGTTCTTTTACCTCTTCCTGATCTATTCTGGTGGTCCTTCAGTTCCTTGTAGCCCCTTTTGTGGTCCTTTGCTTTCTGCCTACACTGCTGCATATCATGCTTTTATCCCAGTTGCCTCATACCTTTGGAAATCTGTCTAAAAATCGACTCATTCCTGTGAGAGTTCCTGAGCAGTTCCTGCACAGCAGGATCACCCCAAATTCTGATGAAGACTCTTGTTTCCTCTGTCTCCCAAAGACGGCCCCTCTCCTTTCCATTTTTCCCAGCTCGACCTCTGTTGCTAGCTGGCATGTTTGATCGCCCGTCCATTGTGAACAACTGTTGATAGATTTTGCTCCTGCTGATGGCCCCTTTGGCTACTGGTTAAATTTGCTGCTTTGAAATAAAAGGCACATTGAACACAGCAGTAACTACTTCCAGATACACTCCCCGGAACCACTTCACCATACCCTCCGATGCACTCAAATCAGTCATGTGACAGGAAGTATGTGCCGACACGCTGCGGTACATGTTTACACACAACGATGAAAAGGTGTTCATCGGGAACACCAGAAATAAACCCGCGGCAAAAGGGTGAGTACAATCCCTGTTCTCCAGGTGTCTGTTCGGTGTTCACTAACGTGTTCAAAACGTCACGCTGTACACAAGTAACACCTGCATTGTGTTGAGAGTGTGTTTCCTTCCGCCAACACCCTCCCCCCGTTGCATGTAAAAACAGCCCAAGAGTTAGGCTTTAAAGTGTTCACATAAACTCCTTCATCCAACACCAAGAAAGAAAGTGGCCAGTTAAGTTGCTATCCAACCCTACTTCTTTTTCCTTCACATTTTTTACAACACACTATTCTATAAGGAAAAATCATGTACACACACAATCATGAAGAAATGCCTGTCTAATAATTCTGTTTACACTATACACACTTTGTGATTTTAAGATTTAGGCAGCCTTTTCTTGTGTTTGTGAATGTGCTTTAGACAAGAGATTTTATGTACAGAGTAGTGTATCTAGGAAGCAGACGTAAAAAGTCAGTGAGTGTTTCTAAAGCAGAACTAAATACATAAAGTGGTGCCAAGTATTGTTTAGACTCTTTGTTCCCCTTAATTATCTTTAATATAATATTTTAGACTAAAATACTCAAACATATTCAGGCTAAGGTCAAGGAACTGTAGCAAAGCTGGCTACTCTTGGGAAATCCCAGACATCAGTTCAAGGACTGTGATTCTTGACACATACAGTTGGTATCATTATACAATGTGCTTGTTGTTGGAGATTCAAAAACTGTTGCATGCCACTCCTACAGCAAAATGAGTCAGAAATCAGAAAGATTATTGGGAGCCATTTCATTCGCAACCTAAAAATCTTGACAATACAAAGTAATCCTGAAATAAAACAAATCTCTAAGCTGTTGTTAATAGAGAATATTCTTCATAGAGCAAAATAGCTACACACAAATTCTCTTATCCCCCCTATAAAACAAGCTGAAGCAAAGTCTTATTTATTTAGTTAGTTAGTTAGTAAAGCTTATATCCTGGCCTTTCCAAAAGGCTCAGGGCTGCTTACAACAGTAAAAACATAATACAATTAAATAAAGTTAAAATACATTACAAAAAAATCCTGCCCTCATCCCAAAACCACCCACTGCAAACCCAACCTCCCCAAAAAACTTTCACTGAATCCTTATCCCTGCCCACCAAATGCCTTTATAAACAAAAATGTATTGCACCGCCTCCAGAAGATGCTCGGATTCAGGCTCAAATGAACCTCCAGGGGAAAATGAATTACTGCTAAAATAATTGGTTCTTTCTTGGTTACTGCGGAACTCCCTTGGGAGTTCCGCAGTAACCAAGAAAGAACCAATTATTTTAGCAGTAATTCATTGACAGATCTAGTTGGAACTTCCTCAAGGGTACAGCAAGAGTCAGCCCTTGTCTTTTCAATGGTATGCTGTGAAAAGGACTGGGCACTTAGATTTAAAGTACAGATAAATAAATTCTCTGGTTAAAATATACTTGAAATTTCCTGAGACAGCCTTTCTGACATCAATCATACTATATTTTACTACATCAGTAACAGAGCTTGACAGGGTGAGACCTACCAAGAACTGCCTGCACTCCGTACTTCTCTTTTTTAATCTTAATCTTATCTATCGTATTATAATATCTGTGTTGTTATAGTTCTGTTCCTTCTACTCCCTCCAAGTTGAGGGGCCTGATTCTCTGGCCACAAGATATTAATAGGGAGTTTTTCACATCCAACAATGAGATAATGAAGTTCTTGGTGTTTGTTCAGGACCATCTTATCCATTGGACACCAGGTGGGAACCTTGGTCAGGGCTTCTGGCCTTGTGGAAGGGCATCATCAAGGGGGTCCATGACTGTTGTAAGGACCCTCTTCAGTGCTGCACGTTGAAGGTCAGGTGCCATCCATGGGCCTTTTCCTACTCTCACCATTCAACTGTGGGTATTGACAAATTTTGTCTGGGGCAACAAAATATCTGTATCCACTGCATTTTTTTTTTTACAGAATAATAGTTCTCTCTGTTCATTTATAGGTAAAAATACACAAACTTTATAAGTAGCTAAAGAATATGTATAATTTTTATCATAAGCACTTTTTATTTCACCAGAGATTTATCTTTCTAAGAAGTCCTGTGTAGACCTTTAAAATCTCAGACAAGAGTAACACAAGGTGAAAGGCTTTTTTTTCTTATTACATTGTGACAGGAATCATAGTATAGGTAAGGTTGGATATCATCCTTGTTTAAAAATCCAGACATTCAAACCACTATAACTTTTATACCACTAGGAATTTTTTTTTGAAAATTTATTTGCAGTGTGATCAAGGAATAGTTAACTAAATCAGGAAACGTTTATTTCTGGAGGTTTTAAAAAAATTAAAATAAAATAAGTTCAAGCTATCCTCATCAATATCCTATAAAAAACAGTAAAGTGTTCTATAGGTTTGCATGTCTGAAACCTCCTGAAAAAGCCTCCCAACTATAACAGACTACCAAACCCACAAATGACTGAGGAAAGTGATTGGTTTAACTGCTGCTGCTGTCACAATCAACACAGTTCACAGTGGCCTGATACTGAGTAGTTTCTGGGGCTGAGGTTGTTGTAGTGAGGCAGCTTGACGGGGAAGTGTTTGAGAACAGCATGAGGAGGCCAAACAGAGCTCTTGAAGCATGGAGAGCAGAGGAGATCCAGTACAGAGGGGATAATATCTCCCCTCCCTTTTCTTCCTTAGGGTGTTTTTAAATGAGACGTCCTCAGGCATGGACACCCACTGTACACGTGGGGAAGCGCACTCATCTGATGTCGGTGTGTGTGGATGTGCGCTCCCGTGACTCACTCACCCCTTCCCCCAGTCCATGCATGGGGCACTCTGGAAAAATATGGAGTGCCCCATGTGGGTAGGCAGTGTGTGGATGGGGTGGCCATGTGTGGGTGGGGGAGTTTGTTTGAAGCACTCCCCCATACAGGATACTCCCGTACCCACCCCATGCACCGACCGTGGACCCCCATGACTGCTACTTGTTTAAAAACACCCTTAGATTGTAATCTCCTTGGGGTAGGGACCTGTCTCTAACTACTGATTGTACGGTAGCAGGTACATTGCTTGCACTATGTAAATAAATAGTAATAATGATAGTGTTGATGTTCATGTTCTCCTGCCCATGTCTACTAGCAAGGTAAGACAAACAATGTCCTTTCATATGCTTTGTACTGGCTTATTCCTTATTGCAGTAATGTTATCTGCATATTAAGTGTAGCTTTTAAAATTGGTTGTGGGAGAAAGGATGGATGGACTGTCATGGTACATTAGTAATTAACACAGGACTAAGGAAACTTTTTTCTCAAGGGACCAACCACATTGGCAATTTTAAAATGGGCAGTGTTCCACATCAAACAACATGGAGCTATGTCAACCTACATAATCGAAAATCCTTATATTTATATTTCATATTAGTGTTGAAACCCTGTCCTCCATTTCCCCCCCAAAAACCAGAAGATCGAGATACTTGACTTGGTTTTCCAAATTCTGAAGTTTTGAGGAACGGCCCCTGAAACTTTGGAACTCAGCAAATCCTTGGATGAGTATAGGTAAGGGGGCTGGATGCCGGCACTAGGCCCCCGCCCCCCCCTTCACTGGCCAGGGAGAGAATAGGCCAATAGGGACCTGGAAAAGGGAGGGCAGGGGCCTAGCGGGGGCTCAGGGGTCTAGCAGGGGCTGAGTGATAGAGTACTCACTCTCTGAGGGGTTCCAGTGATGCATGGCTTCTTCCAGAACTGGTAAGTTTAAAAAAAAAAAAAAAGCTGGGCATGCTCAGAAGGGCCAAAGGGTCCCTTCAGAGCATGCTCAGACTTTTCCAAGATGGTGCTGGCAGTGCTGCAGGCGCCATATTGGAAAGGTCTGATTATGGTCAGAAGGGACCATTCAGCTCTTCTGAGCATGCCCAGTTTATGAAAAAAAAAACACCCAAAAAACCCCTTACCTGGTTCGGAGGAAGCCATGTGTTTGCCAGATCCCCTCCGGAGGGTGAGTACGCTACCTCTCAACCCCTGCTAGGCCCCCGCACCCTCCTCCATGGCCTATTCCCTCCACTCAGGCTCCCTCTGGTCCCTTCCCTCAGAAACTACTCACAAGTATTTGTCGAGGGTCCTTGGACTGACCCAAGCACTTGGGGCCAGTTCTTAGAACTCAGGCAAATATGAATAGTTTTTTTACTACTCGATTCAGCCCTATTTCATGTATGTGTTCAAGCCAGAGTCTGAGTTATTATAGTACCAAATAGAAGCATTATCTCTATTATCCTCTCTGAGGAGATAATGGGGAGAATGTGGGAAAGGTCAATTGAAACAATGGCTGCTTAATACTTTATACCCCATGCATGTTCAGGATTGCTAACCTGAGCAATTCTGATTATATATGGAGTTGTGTACACATAAAAGCTAGTGGGTAGCCACTAATAGACTTGGCATCTACCCACGATTTTTTGGGAGGAGGCAGGGAGGCTTACCATCTGTCTCCAGGTCTTTGAAATGCAACATTAATAGTCAAAGTTCCCAGGAGAGTTAGAAGACTGCTCCCCAAGGCCTGCAGCCAACACCATTGGCACTCCAGCTGCCACTGCTTCCTAGCATCTTCTGCCTCTGCTCCTGCAGCCTGGACCCCTGCACAGCAGCAAGTCCTTGGGAACAGCAGGATCAGCTGCAGCTCACTGATGCTTCCCAGGACCTGCCACTGCTCCTGCCGCCACTGTTTGCTACTCACTGGGGGGGGGATTCAGACGTTCTGATTTGTGCGATTTTTTTAAAAAAACGAATGTTTCATGCCTGTCTGAACACTTAAATTCGATTAAATGGAGTCAATATCACACTAAAGCAATGCGTGTTGAAAAGCTACTCAAACCTACCTTTTTGCTGTCCGTTTTCAATAAATCCGCACTTAACAGCAGTGTGAAAGCAACATCGTACTGGTTTTAACTAGTGTGTAATCTTTTCTGATGTGAATGCAACCGTGCTTCCAAGTGCGCTGTTTTACTCCTGCCCCTACCGGAAGCAGTGAGACCAGCTGGAGCCCTGTAGTTGCCTCGCTGGGTGCAGGCTGCAGCCAGCTTCTCCCCAAAAAAGTTCTTCCCCTCCATGTTTCCCCTCCATGCTTCTCCCCAAAAAAGTTCTTCCCTCCAAGGGACTTTCAATCATCTGCCTCTGCCTCTACCGTAGTGCTGCAGCAGTAGCAGCAGCGGGATACCGGAAAGAAACCAGGGAGAGAATGCGAGGGGCTTCTTTCCAGCAGCCTCAGGCTCTCCCTCTTTACTCCCTGATTCTACAAAGTAGCAACCTTTGCTACAAAGGTTGTAGCAAAGGTTGTTGCAAAGTTTGCAAAGTTGCAGCAAAGGTTGTAGCAAAGTTGTACTTTGCTACAAAGTAGCAACCTTCTGGCTCCCCACAGGCCACTTCCTGTAACTGAACCGTACTGAGCAGCCGGGTAAGCACGCACTACAAGAAGGTCTGAATGCATTATTTCGCTGTACTTAAAATCGGTATGGCATGCATGTGAATGCAACAGGACTTGTTAACAGTGAACTATTGAGAACCAGTTTTTAAAAATCCAGATAATTGCTGCACGTGTGAATTCGCCCTGGGATGCAGGTGGGGAAAGGAACATCTGGAGAGAGCACAGTGGCAGCGGCAGCTCTGTGCTGTCGTCATTCTCCCCATAGCATTGTTCCTGTCTCCACATTACAAGTGCTTGGTGCTTGCCCCGCATGGTGCACATTTCCAGCATGAAACAAACACCTAGTATAATGCATAATATTTGAACTAGCCATTGCTCTGACATTTAGTGAAGCCTGCATCCAAATCCACCATGCAGGGCAAGTAGCCAGCATGTAGTTTTAAATTTAAATACACATTACACTAGGTGCATGTTTTCAGCATGAAACACGCATCTATCATAATGTGTAATAACACCCAGAGTGCCCAGTTGGGTGGGCACTCGGGGCTACTCTCAAAATGTCAGATTGTATGGGGTTGTACCAACTTAATTCTTGGGGCCTCTAAAGATTTGAATTGAAGTTTTGATAAACAACAAGTATTTTGAATTTTGCAGGAATCAGACAGAATCTTGGAAGTCCTTTTTGAGATGTTGCATTCTTTAGACCCTTGTCATTCTTAACTGCCTACTTCCTCAAAATGTTTACTCTACCAATGATTGGCTTTATAGAAGAGGAAGTTAAACAAGCCCTACACTTTTATTTCTCTCTCTTCCCTTCAGTATCTTCCAAGAGGATTCTTTACACAGGCATACACTTCTCCAAGGGTACAAGAATGGAGACAGCAAAAGGCCTGGGAGTTATCGACTGAACTGTGTTTCTCTGGAGTAATTAGGAGTGAGACATTAGAGATGCCCACAATCTAAATATTGACTGTTTCACAACTCTGTGTAAAAAGTTTCTCTTGGCTATATAATAGGGGCAGGGAACCTTTTCCCCTCCATAGGGTCACTTTTAAAATAAGCAGAAGCTCTGAGGGCAGCATAGAAGTTGAGGTTGGGAAAAGAAGGGTCCCAATCATACTCCCTTACTATGTTCATTCTTTGAGTGTTTTGGGGTAAAAACTGGGTCCAGGGGCTAGATACAGAAACTAGAAAGTGGCTAGTTGAAAACTAGCAACAAACTGCATTTAGCCCCTGAGTCTGAGGTTCCCCACTCTTGCTATATAAGAACAAAAGAACATTTTTTTTAAAGGAACAAAGTTTAATTTAGATGGCTTCAGATAACAGTGTGTCTTAAGTCCCATATTTGCATTTTCCCTGAACATGTTTCATCCCTCTGCTACCCATGAGATCTGGTGTAGAGGGGAGCTTACCAGTTCCAGGGAGCAATAGGGACTCAGACAACCTCTTCCAGATGTTGTGCTCCCCAGGGCTGGAGGCAGCATGAGAAACCGTGATGGGAAGGCAGGTCCAGGAGAAGTTTCTGGTCACTCCCCGCTGCTGATTTTCCTGGTGGCAGCAAAAAACAAACACAAAAACAATAGCAGAGAGAGCACCAAGCAGCAGTGGCAGGAACAGTAGTGGGTTCCCCACCACTTCTCCAAGCCCGCCAGGTGCTCCCGGGAAGTCCTCTCTTGACACAGCAGCTTGGGGTGGCTTACAATAGCAAACTGCAATAAAACATTAAAACACATAACACAACTCATAGCAAGGAGGATTAAAAAAAAACTTCCTCCCAACCCATTCCCCTATCCTTCACCCATCTCCTCTGCCAAACAGAACAGCCAGGTCTTACAGCTACGTCGAAAAAAGGGGAGATCTGGGGCCAATTGAGCCTCCACCGGGAGACCTCACAACAGCTACGTGCCCACATAATGGACCCACAATCTCCCTCTTGTGAGTGGTTAACAGAATCTGTAAGACACCCTTAAATATAAAACAGCGACCCTAGACAACAACAACGACATGCCAAGTTTATCAAATAGCAGTTCGGATAAGAGCCCCATTGGCGAGTGGCATAATCTCACAGTTTGGGAACTGCTGCTTGATTACCTCTCCTACTGTATTCAGTATTGCAATGATAAGAAGTCCAAGCATGCTGTCCCTATAGTTTCAGTATACTGAGCAATTCAGCAATGTTCGGTGTGGAAGGGGGAAAAGGGAGGAGGAGAGACTAAAATTCTGTGAGTGATGGGGGGAGCAGGGGGAATAATTAACTATCCCTTAAACAAATTTGAAAACCTTGAGCATGATTTTTCTGTCTAAATCACTCACAGATGGCTTGTCCTTTCTTTACTTTCTAAATCCTACCAAGTTTCAGGAAGGATGGAACTGTTGAAGCTGCAGGCCTGTCCTGTAACTGTTGTAGATGAGGAGATACGGGATACAAGTTGAGGTGCAAGAAGACAGGCAGACAGATTCAGGTCACTTTCACATGAGATGATTTTTCACACACATTTAATAATACAGCAAGTTTCATACTTCTGTAATTGTGCTTTTTCGTGTCCTTCCTGCGAGCTTGGGTAAATGTAATCAATCATGACTGTCTGGATGGGGAATTCCTACTTTTACAGTGATGGGAGTTTAATCTACTGCAAGATTTGGAATGTGGGAATGCAGTGTTTGTGAATGGCATTACAATTACGTGAAACCTGGAATGTGGGAATTCTTCCGTTTTGATATTTCTGGATTTGGACATCATTTAAAGCTTGCAAGGGAAGAAAAAATTGAAACATGAGAAAGGTGTGTTGTGTTTTCCCCCCAGAATTGGTGACAACAGATGTTCGCAGCAGTTATGGGAGCTATCTCGCATGAGAATGGGTACCAACTGTGTAGTGGCTGCTTGCCTACATTAAGAAAGGGGCACAGATTACAAGGCTGGATTTTGAATTTTGTAATCTGTGAGAGAAACTGTAAAAGAAACAGGGTAAAACCCCACACCCACAAGTAGAGCTTCCTGCTATTGCCCTTAGCGTGATTTTGGCTGGTGTCAGTCCCTCCCCCTTCCTGTCTCGTGGGCAAGTGGTGTGGTCACTACCCCTTTTCTTAACCTTGTCAAGCAGCCTGTTTTGTCCAGCAATCGGTGAATTCACAGACATTTGCAGAATGCCCTCCATCAGGGAGGATAAGGCAATGTGGGGAAGCGGCTTTATTCGTGGGCGAGTTCTGGACTGCATTTTCACAGGTGTTCTTGAGGGGGCGCTGCGAGTCCAGAGTTGGAAAAACAGAGGGTGGAAAAAAGCAAAAGCTGTGGAAAGCGCGCATGGAGAGCCACTAGCTAACGCACCAGCAGTGCCGCCTCCCTTCGTCTCTAGTCACTGACCCAGGGCGCCGACTTGAAAAGCAACGTGCGACTCTCTTCACCGCACACGCACTCCGCCGCTATCTCCCTGTTGCTGCCTTTGAAGGGGCGCAAAGCGGTTAGGAGTTAGGAAGGCGTGACGCGTTTGCATTTGCTGGTGTGGCGCTGTGTCAATAAAGCAGGTGGGGCCGGGGTTTCCACTTGGGTCGAGAGCAACTAATGCGAGGCGAGAAGAGAAAGAAGAGTAACAGCCGCAGCCACCGGCGGCAAAATCCTTGGGCTCCTGGGTGCGGGGATCAGAGCAGATTGTTTCAGGGCAAAGAAAGACGCCTGAGGCGGAGACGTTGGCACTAACCTCCCCGCCCCCCTAGGGAGTGAGGCTTTGAAAGGAAGGACGGTGGATCTCCTCCGCAGCAGCAGACCAGTTTACACCTCACCTCATTCCCAATAAACTAGCTCTGTAATTGCCCCTTCCAGTTACCACAAAGGGGGTAAGAGCTACCCTTGCGGTTGCGCCCCCCTCGTTCTGCTCATGCCCAACTGTGTCTGCAATCCCGGCCACGATTGCTCCTGCCTTACCTAAAGCAGCCAGACCTCGAAGGTGCAGTTTCCTCAAACTGTTTTGCTCCAGGTGGTTGAAGTTGGGGGATGGTTTGGACTCAGAGCAAGAGGTGAAAGCAGGTTAGTGGGGATGGGGGTCTGAGAGTTAGGGAGAACACTTCGGGCTCACCGCTTCATTTAGCCCCCGGGGGTGGAAAGAGAAAAGCAGCAGGAGACGGGAGAGCCGCCCGACTGTCGCCCAAGAGGGGAGCGGAGGGACAAAACCCCACTGAGAGACTGAGGGAGCGGGGGAGTAACCTGCAAAACAGCTCATCCGCCAGTAAGACAAATTGTTGCTGCTGCCGAATCTCCAAACAAACCCTTTGCAGCGCCGCGTGGGGCTTCCTCTCGCTTTCCTTTCTGGCGCTTGCAAGCCGGGATTCGCCGCCCCCGCTGTTCCCCTCCCGACCAGAGGAGCCCTAGCCTGTACTCCAGTGAGAGAGAGGAGAAAGTTGTGAGCGGGGTGTCTGGCTGCTGAGAGAAAAGACCCGCCTCCCCGAGTGTCAGCACAGCCGGGGGGGGGGGGGTTGAGGAAACTGGGATTAAAGGTAGCAAAGGAGGCGAGCGAGGCTGGGAAACTGTTGAATTTCTTGACTTTCTGCAATCAAGCAGTTTGAGCAGAGGTGAAGTGGAAGCAGGAAAAGTAACTCGGAGACGAGACCGGTATTGTTTTTCAATGAGAGGAAAAAGCAGTTTGTACACACTGAAGAGAGATGGCAGGCAACGAAGGTTTTGCACAAACACGCGCGCGCGCTGAGGGAGTGTGTACGGTCCTTCTGCTCTCTGTCATGGCACGATATTAAAAACAAACAAACGCCCCCAGCACATGCACCACGCTAGAGAGAAAAGGCGGAAGGATCTGAAGGAAGGGAGGGAGGGGGGCTACAATCCAGAGGAGGAGGAGAAGCAGTGACAGCAATGGATTTCAAGAGCCATCAAAATCTATGAGAGTATGTTGTCTGCTGTGTAGATGTCACTGGCACTTTAGGGAGTGCACCTCAAGTAACCTTCTACCTTCGCCTTAGTTTCCCACCTCCGGAGTGTAAGAGAGGCTTTCAGACGTGGTGGCAGGAGAGAAGAAGGAATAGCAAGAGCATTCGGCCAGCAGCCCTTGCGATCTGGCATTGCTGCTGCTTCGGGATTTAATTTTTGTTCCCCGTGGATATCGCTTTCCTGACCTTGATTTGTGCATTATACTCCTTCGTTTTTGTTGCAGGTTTTTTTATTTATTTGGGTTTGGATTTTTTTATTATTTTTTTTGTGCAAGAAAGACGGAAGAGCTGGCGGTGGTTATAAAAGTTGCAGTTGTTATTTTGCAGCCACCATGTGCACCAACATAGTCTACGAGTGGCTGAAGACACTGCAGCTTTCCCAGTATGCCGAGTCCTTCGTGGATAATGGCTATGATGACCTGGAAGTATGCAAGCAGATCGGAGACCCAGACCTGGACGCCATCGGGGTCTCGGTGCCACAGCACAGGCGCCGGATTCATGAAGCTGTACAGAGGCTTAAGGAGGAGGATGAGACCGCGGCTGGTCTGTATTTTACATTGGAGCCTCAACAGCAGGGCTCACCATCTCCAGAGATATACACCAGCCACTTGGTGGAGCAGTATGAGGCAAAGACTTGGAAGGAACAACCGCCTAAGCAACAGCAGCATCAAAACAAGGGGGGACCCAGGAACCAGAAAGTAGGACCCCGTAGCAAGGAGCTGCTGATTTATCCCAAACTCAAACTGAAAATCATGATTAGGGATAAACTCATCCGAGATGGGATCAACCTCAGCAAGCCCCCTTATTCCAACAAGGTAAGGGACGGACCTCTTTAACTTCTTTTCCTGTATCCCCTGTTTGCATCAATACCTTGTCCCAGATTGGGCATATCTGGTCTGGCTCTTGACTTCAGGCAGAGCAACCAAACTTGTTCTCTGTTTTGTTGGTGGGGACTTAGAGAGCTGGGGTGGGAAATTGTCTAGACTGGGTATGGGTTGGTTTCCAGAATGGTCTTGTTTCAGGTTGTGTTGAATTCTGGGATTTACTTATAATAGCTGAGTAAGGGAAGGTAGACTGTCTCTTTTTTTGGTAGTATGTTTTGGTGACTTGGGTACAAAAACTTGTCAGGATTCAACATCTGTCATTTTTCTTCCAAGAGTAGTTAATTGCATATACGAATTATACATCTTACCTTATGGATATTATCACACCTAATGCTACTCACAAATTTTCTTCCTTAAACTCCTGTTATGTGTTGTGTGCCTGCAAACACTGTCGTACTATGGGAGAGATGTGTTGTTTGAGACTCCGAAAGTATGGCGCCAACAACGCTCCTCCTCTTTCTTGACAGGTAGCCTATGCTGCTTGTGGATATGCTGTTGCTTAGGATGACTTTTTAGAGTCAGTTGGGTAGATGGCGGTATATTTTCTGAAACAATCTGTAAGACTGGCAGAAAAGTATTGCTTTTATTTATTTATTGGGGTAGGCTAGAAGTGGTGATAATGCACCTTCCCTGAAAAAACAACTGTTCTTGGGAAAGGCTTTTCCATTTCAGTGAAACACCATAGAACTGTTTTGCTGTAAAACACCTAAGTTCCTTTATAAAATGAAAAAAGGTGACCTGGCATAAATAACCTGCTTTATTTGATTTATCAAAGAGCTTTTGATAAGGCGTCTTCTAAAAACATGATAATAGAAATAACAAATTATGGAACTAAGGGAGAAAGTTGTTCAGTAGGTTAAAAACTTTAAGTGAAAGGAAAAAACTGTGTTGTAATGTGTTTGCTCTTCCATAAAGAGAGATAGGTCAATGAATGTTGAGTGCATCTGAGAATGTACAGGGCCCAGGAAAAGTCAGTAGTTTTATTAATGATCTGGGGTTTGATACCACTCACCTGCCATTTTCCACTGATAACATGAATCTGTAGTATATAAATCTATGTTCAGCTTCCTCAAATTGTGTTCAGTTCCCCCAATCAATTATTTTACTAACCAAATCAATTCAGAAAGTCACCAGTTTACTGTCTGCTTCCTCTTACAAGGGTTTGACTTTCAGAAATACTGTAGTTGGTTTTTTAAAAATTACTTCTGTAGTTATGCATGCTAAATCTAGGGAGATGTCAAGCTCCTACACAAACAGATTACTTGGTCAGGAAGAAAGACCGCTCCTTTCCTCTTCCAAGTACAGTATTACCCAACTGACTGGGTGTGTTGTTGTTTCTCTTTCTTCTAAAACATCACATAGTGACTGCTGCCAGAAGCTGCATGCCATATTTGATGGACCAGTGGTCTGATCGTGATCTGATAATGGCAAAGCCAATATGAACTCTTGTATTGCCTGTAAATACCTCATCTTCTGAAAACAAACTAAGTCATCTGGACTAAAGGGCACTTTCTTTTCAAAGTTATATTTTGCTTGAATCTAGTTTTTTAAAAAGCCATCAATGTTCTGTGTTTTATTTGTTAATGGGGCCACTGAAAGTGTCATGGAGGGTTCACATTGTTCATGTCCTTTATGACATTTTGCTTACACATTCGTTACAAGAGGTCATTGTAAAGAGGCCATACTTTCAAATTATTGTCTTGATGCTTATCAAATGGATCTTTCACTAATCCATTGCTGTCAGAATTTCAAAAATCTATGCTACAAATACACAAATCGGGGGATATTTGGAACTCTGGCAGCTCTCTCTTCTCCATCTTTTCTTATTTAGGATTTAATGAGAACTACATAGGCTCAATACTTATACTATGCAAGAAGTTTTATTGATGCAAGTGTGAAGAAGCAACTATGATTTAGCTTTCAAGACTGATATAATGGGGGTTGCATGCAGAACAAAATAAAAGCCTTTATGCAAAATTTTCTTGCTTTATATCATCTTGTCTCAAGACAAACTATTTAAATTATATATTTGAATATTTAATTTCCAATTTATGCGCAGTAATTGAAAACTTCTTGCTGTCTTGCAAACCCTTTGCAGGATTCAGCTTGCATCATATGGGCAAGGTGTTCCTTTATTTCCCTATCTGGAAGGAAAGATAAAATCCTGTCGCATGTTTGGTAAAATGCTTTGACATCTATGAATTAAATATACTACATAAGAACTTAGTATTATTATTTTATTTTGGACTTTGGACCCGCAGAATATATCCACTATCACTTAGGATGCAGCTCCCATTCACAATGTGATTCGCTTGAGATTCCAACCTATGGTTTTGAGATGCTCTTCCTTCAGGGTAAGGAATCAAAATGAACTGGTGTCCTAGGGTTAATTTCAGATGAGAGAAAGGAAGTTCACTGCTGATCTTATATGTCCATTTGATAGAGGAACGGACCTTGAAATGAGTTTCAGTTATGCAAGGCATGAAGTACAAATACAAACTCAAGTTTTCCAGAAGAAAATGAGTAAAATAATGGTCCCATTTTGGAGACTCTCAGGATGAAGGGCACTTTCACAAAACATTGCAAAGGGTGGAAAGGAGGGAAATCCTGGAGTGCAACTCATGCAATTCTGGACCCTGGTGCTATGTGAAGGGCTTTCCTCAACATCATGGGGTTGTCTTGCATGGCTTTGTTCATGATATACAGCTCTCCATTCAGCACTGGCATTCATGGGGAAATAGTGTATGGGACTTGCTCTTTGAGCCTCCCTCTGTGGCTGTGTTGCTTTGTGAGTGTGACTGAAGGAAATGAACTTTATGTCCATTTGGGGAAAGGGAAGAGTGCTAACTACAGCCCAAACAGATGAGGGGGGGGAAGGTAGGGCCTGTGCTTCATGAAACACACATTTAAATTTTGAGAGCTCAGTGAAAAGCTATTTGAAGAGCACCATTGTAGCAGTACTGAAAAAGTCTTGCCAGGGTATTCATAATCTCCTAAAATATGTGAACAAACCCTACTTAAAATAGTTAATGTTCCTAAAATTGCTACCAATATGTTAAAATGGGATGGGAAATTTCCTTTTTGTCAATATCCAGACATTCGGGAACCCATAGCTGCAGAACATGTCAAGAAGAATTAAGGATTCTATTTATCTTAGATATAGACTAAGTGACATCTAATAGTTTAGTGAAATTTCATTACTGCTTCTAATTGAAATAAATGACCTGACCCATTCTTGGGCAATGTTTATTCAATTTTTCTTCCACAGAGAATTACAAATACATACAGAATAAATTCACTAAAAACACATACATTTTAAAAATAAAAAAGCCCAACCTCAAGATTAGATTAGCTGCAAGATGATTTGCTTAGCTGCAATAAACTTATATTGATGCAGATTTCAATGTTTGTGACAGTATTCTCGTAAAGCTATGTGCTGTGGCATAGACCTATTATCTGCATTCAAAACATTGTTCATGAATGTTGATTATCAGCATTCTTGGAAAGTGCATGCTAAAAATTACATTACATTTGAGGTCAAAATATATTGGGAGCGCATACAAATGTACAGAATAATGAATCCAAATTTCAAATCATTGTCTGTTTAGACATTTACTTGCCTTTCTCATCAAGCTTAAGTGCTATGTTTATGGGGTACTATTGTGTGGTGTTTTGCCCTATAATTGTGTTTAAGCAGTTTTTTGCATTTGTTTCCTGTATGTTTAATCCTTTTAACATAGAATAATCCTTTTAACATAGATATTTTATATACCACATTTTATATTTTGTACCACATATTGTAGTAAGTAATGTGGTAATTAATCTAGTAAAATAATCCAGTTCGTTGCAAATCTAGTAAGGAAGAGAGAGAGAAAATGTGTCCAGTGTTTTAAATGGGTATATAAACAAGTACAGTATTGTACCAAACTGGTAACACTCACCTCTGTTAGAATTAATCATTAACTTCCCTTCGGAGATCTGACTGCTTTGTAATAACTGCATCAATTATGAGTAGCAGTGTGCTCAAAAATATACCTGGGGGAAAGCTGCCCATTGACTAAAGTAGCTGCGTATTAAGTAGTAGTAGTAATTTTCATGGCAATATACTATCGGACCTATAGGCGATGTTTATGAAGTAAATAGTATTTAAACCACTGAACTTCCTCTTGACTCCTTGTACGTCCAGTTTTTTCAAGCATCTGTCAAACATAGACCCTCATTCAATATTGGGTTCAAAACTATTATTTATGAAGCTACAGAAAGCAGACAGGAAGAACGCTGTCTCTTCTTCCACCAGAGCATTAGGCTAAAAATTATACAGTAAGCAAATTTTATAGTATTCTACTGTCTTTGAATTTGGTCTGTTTCTCAATACTGATTGATGTAAGCCAGCATCTTTTATTCTTTGCAAATGTTTAGCTATTAATACTTGCTGAATCTGATTATTCTCTTCCCTTCAGTGAAGGGAAAACTCTGAGAGGGCTCATCTGGAATGGGTTGTCGTGCTAGGTCCTTTCCCTCCATCCTGTGGAAGCCCCTCCAGGGATGAATTTCAGGGACTGGGATTCATGGAATAGGAGGGTTATATGGGAAGATGACGTCTTTTATGGTACTGTCCGAGCCCCCTTCATTTACTCAAGTTCAAAAGCTCTTGCATAAAATTCAGTTACACACAGAAGAATTGTAGCCTTTTATTAAAAAAATAGACAAGACTTGCCTTTTATTAGGCAAGAAGAAAAATGTACAGGACAATGGGTGTTTTTACACAGATGCAGAGGTGCTCAGTCCTGGAGCAAGTCCGGGGGTGCACCCCTGCATCTGCCTGCTTGTAGACGTGCCTGAGACCATTTTAAAAGGGCCCAGTAGCTGCTGTGACCCACAGTGCAACCGCGTTGCACCCCTCCCCTACACCATAGAACTATGGGGTGGGCGGGCCACCGCTCTAGGTTGCCACCTGCAGCACTATGGCGTTGCCCAAGGCAACTCACCAGCCGGGCCAGAGCTGCAGCGACTGTGTGCCGAGTAGTTGGACCGCAGCTCCACTTTTAACCGGTGCCCTGGGTTTGGATGGGTGGTGCTGTGGGATGTTCCGGAGCACCGCTAACGGGACTGGGCCTCCACATCTTGTGGCCTGCCTTTACATGGATGGGCTGCTCAGATGTGAGACAAAGCAGAGCCATGGGTGCCGTCCATGTAAAGCAGGGGTGGGGAACCTTTTCTGTTCCAGGGGCCATGTTGAAAATGAGTACGAGCTCTGAGGACCACATTGATGTTGGGGGTGCTTAATGGGTGTATTCAAGAAAAGGAGGGCCCAGATCATGGATCTGTGCTGTGGATCTGTCCCCTACCCTTGTGTGCAGCATGCACTCTTGTCTGCCCCATTATCCTGAGCTCAGTTTTCAGTGCTTGGGGGTAGAGACTGCATGCAGGAGCCAGATCCAGGCACTGGAAAGGGGCCACGGAAAAACTTGCTGAGGGCCGCATTTGGCCCCTGGGCCTGAGGTTCCCCACCCCTTGTGTAAATGACAGTGGCTGGGAAACGTAAGTGAATGTGAGATAATACAACAATAACAAAATTCCTGTGGTGCATGTAATCCGAAATGCAGATTGTTGGTGGTGTTTACTGCATTTTACCTGGCCTTCTGGGGTGCATTGCTGCTTAGCACTCTGCCTGTACTCCCAGCCTTGTGAAGGGATACAGAAAAAAGGGATGTTCATTACGCTTCATGGAGTTGTGATCAGAATAAGGGATGTCTGTTATGTTTTACGGAGCTGTAGGGCTCTGAAATAAGGAATGCTCCCTTTAAATAAGAGAGAGAAAGTGGTTTGATCTCTTTTATTGGACCAACTCTTGTTGGTGGCAATAGGCATGTAGCATAGCCAGCAGAAATATATAAACTTAGCAAGTGTAGAGCAGATATATATGGGCATGGAATTAGGATGGCCATACATCCCCTTTAAAAGAGAACTCTTATGAAAAATACATGGTGCAGGGCTCACTAGAACCAATGCAGTCTGGCATCATGTATTTTTCATAAGCGTCCTCTTTTAAAGGGGAGGTATGGCGACCCTACATGGAATGGATGGGAGTGGATAGAACAAGGTGGGATGGGTGTGTGTGTGTGTATGTATATATATAAGAGAGAGAGGTGCCAGACATTTAAAAACATCTGTAAGATTATTTACTAGGAAACAATGGTTAGTGTTACACCCAGAGAGAGGGTAAACATATTTGTAGGGAAATAGTGGGTCCACAGGTTTTCCTCTGTACCAAATTACTAGAGATCATTCTAACCGCTTTGTGTGCCTGTCTGTAACTGACCCTGTCAGCAGAACTGTTACTGTGAACTCAGTTCCTTTGTTATGCATAGTCCCTTCTCCTGATAAGCTATTTCCCACTATATCCCTACACATATGTGTGTGTAAAACTAACTGCTGTTTCCTAGTAAATAATCTTACAGCTGTTCTTTAAATCTCCCACCCCCACCCCCTTGTTCTATCCACTCCCTCCCATTTCATGCCCATATATACCGACTCTACGTTTGCTCATTTTATATATTTCTACTGGCTATGCTACATGCCTGAGGAAGGGCCCTGTGTGGCCTGAAAGCTTGCTCATTTCCAACAAGAGTTGGTCCAATAAAAGAGATCATTCAAACCACTTTGTGTGTCTATCGTTTGGGAACAACACGGAAACCACACTCTATCCCTTTAAATAAGAGAAACCTGGCAACCCTAAAGGAAGTAGGGCACTAGGCTGCCACTGGTGTCCAGAGATCAGTGTAAATTTTGGGTCAGCTCTATATTAAGGGTCTTAATCACCTGCTCATGAGGATGAGTGCGTGTCAAATCTGGGAATCTAACAAAATAATTAAAGGGAAATACTCAAGTCTTGGGTTGTTGTTTTTTTGTCTCTATCCTTTTTCCTTCCTACATGTGGGAGAATTTGGCTGCTGTCTCTTATGGGAGAGTACAGACATTTAAGAAAATAATACCTTATTAAGCAACATAAGCTACCAGTGTATTTCGGTAGTTTTTTTATTGTCCCATTACTCAGTGAGAACTTCGGTACATTAATACATTTCTTCTCCTAAGATGGTTTGTCTGGTTCGACGTCTCCAACCGTACATCTCGGCCTCCGATCCTGCCACCATCATCCATGCATTTATAACCTCAAGATTGGACTACTGCAATGCGCTCTACATGAGGCAACCCCTGGTGACGCCCTGGAAGCTGCAATTGGTGCAGAGTGTGGCGACCCGCCTCCTCACGGGGATGGGTCACTGGGAGCACATAACACCGGTGCTCCAGTCTCTGCACTGGCTGTCTATAGTCTTCTGGGTCTGATTCAAAGTGTTGGTTATTACCTTTAGAGCCCTATATGACTTGGGCCCCACTTACCTGCGGGACTGCCTTATCCCTCGTGTCCTGGATTGGCTTCTGCGGTCGATTGGGGACACCGCTTGGAGGTCCCCCAGGTTTCCCTGTGGCCACACCGCAGCTATGAAACTCCCTCTCAGTGGAGATTTTCCTCTCTCCAGATCTCCTTTCTGCGGACAATGTAAGACCTGGCTGTTTCGCCAGACGTTTGGTGAGGGGGATGGGTAGTGGGTGGGTTTTTTTTTGTTTTTACCGGACCCCTTTTATGGTGGATTTTAATTGTGATATTTTATTATGTATTTTTATTTTGATACTTGATGTTTTATATATGATGTCCGCCGACCCAGGCTCCCATTTGGCAGGAGGGGACGGTATAGAAATATTATAAATAAATAAATAAATCTGTCGGATATGAAAGTATTGCTATTCCCGTTTTACTGGCGAGAAACTGAGGTACAGGGGAGAGTAAATGATTTGCCCAAGATTATAGAGGAGGTCTGTAGCAAAGGCAGCAACAAAATCTCATTAACTTAAGACAGTAAGATACTTAATGTCAACAGCATCCCTCCCAACATATAAATGAGCAAACAAAAGAAGGGCACTAAAGAGCAGTCCATGGAAGTTCATTTCTGTGACTGCCAGCTTTTGCTGTTGTATTCAGGTTCTGAATAATATTAGTGGTCCAGATCTAAATCTGATGTACATCTATAGGCATAATTTGTTGAAATGTAGAGGCATACACAGTAAGGATTTTTTCAGGAGAAATGAATATCTGCATGTCTTGCAGATTCAAAATAAACATACCAGTTTACTTGCAGTTTTGAGAATTCTTTACAGAGCAGGAGTGGAGTGAGTTAGGAATAGAGGGGCAGCATTAACTTTGAAATTTCCGGCTTTGTCAGTTTAAATTAGACCCTTAACTGTTTTTCAACATAGCTATCTGGGGGGGCGCAATGCGCATGCGCGAATAGTCGGCCGCGCCGAAACCACGCTCCCCCGGCAAACCCGCTCCGGCGCTTCTAACCTTAATAAAAACCCAAAATCAAACAAATCAAAAGAAAGGATCAGCTGTGGGAACGTCTGGGGCACAGAACTGACCAAAAAAAAACGGAGAAAAAAAGGTCCCTTGATCGGCTCTGGCGGCAGAAGCGCGAGGCAGAGGCAGCAGAGGGAAACGCGGTAGGAGGCAAAATGGCGGGCGCGGCCTTTTCAAACGCCCCGAGGGACCCAAAGAACTAAAAAACCCAGGCCAAAAACAAACGGTGTAGGGACTAAGGCCCAAGGGGCAGAAAGAAAAACAAAACTAAAAACCCCAAACAGAAGTAGGGGTTGTAATAGAGAGAAGAGCAGAACAAAAAGCAAGCAAAAAAAATATAAATATATAGCTTTATAATAAAAAAATAAAAATAAAATAAAGCTGCCACTGACAAAGGCCCAGAAGACAGAAATAAAAAACCCCAAGGCAGTGGAGGGGCCTCCAGCAGTACAAAAAAACAAAAAAAAAAACAGAACAAGTAAAAAGCAAGAAAATAAATATTTAAAAACAAATCTGCCAGAGATAAAGACCTAAAGGGCAGAAATAAAAAAACCCAAAAAAAACAGAAGCAGGGGCTCCTGCAGTAAAAAGAGCAGAGCAAGCAACAAGCAAGAAAATATACATTTCAAATAAAACCAGCATAACAAATAATAACCCTACTATTAAACAATTTAACAACAACCCCGGCTGGGGGAAGATCAGGGGCATGGGACCCCCCAAAAAAGCGGGGGAAAAGGGACCGCTCACAAGAATGTGGCAGCAAAAACAATCAGCTGAAGCCGCTCAGGAAGAGGGGGGGACTGACAAAATGACAGCCTCAATTTCCCCCAACACCCCAGAAAATCCAGAAAACGAGGAACAATCCACTATGGAAATGATTCTGGCTGAGGTAAAAGCCTCAAGATCAGAAATACAAATAGCAAGGGCTGAAGCCCAAAAAGATAAAATGGAGGTCCTCGAAAAAATCAACTCAGTCAGCAGAGCAGTGGAAAGTGGAAATAAAAAGCTAGAAACCATGTCAAAAAGACTAGATCAGGCTGAGGGAAGAATTTCCAATCTAGAAGACCAGGCATTGAACACAGACGGAGACCTAGCAAAAATAAAAGAATCCCTCTCCCTGCTGAGGTTCAAATGCGAAGACCTGGAAAACAGATCGAGACGCAGCAACCTGCGCATAATGGGAATAAAAGAAAATAGTGAAGCGGAGGGGATGCAGGAGATGCTGATGCAGATCTTCAAGCAAAATTTTCCAGAACAGCCACAGCTCCACAACATAGAAATAGAAAGGGCGCATAGAACACTGAGGCCCAAACCAAAAGACTCTGATCCGCCCAGGGCCATTATAATTAAATTTTTAAAGTACAAGGACAAGGAAGCCATCTTAACTTCATCCAGAAAAAAAAGACAACCGATGGAATTTCAAGGCAATAAGATCAGGATTCAAGCGGACTACGCATCAGAAACCATGACAAGGCGCAGGGCGTGGGCAAGATTCTACAACGAACTAAATGAAAGGGGGCTCAAACCCCAACTGTGGCATCCAGCGAAATTAGCAATTCTCGTAAATGGCAGGAGAAGGGTTTTTGAGGACACCACGGACTTGGAAATATTTTTACATGCCCAAAAACCAGATCAGGCGAATAGAGGAGAAGAAAGATGAGTCTTGCTAGTACAGGTTGAATGGTCAAATAACAAAGATGAATGGGTAAAATAAAATAATATATATAAGATCAAATACGATTAGCGCAATAGATAAAATGTAAAACAGGTATCATTCTGCCGGGGGGAGGGGTGGGTTAGAAACAGTAACTTAATTACATAAGCAGCCCCCAGAGCACCCTCTGAAAAGAGGGAAAGAAATGGGAAATTGCATTCCCATCAACGTTATGCTGTTAAGCAATGCAAAGTATAAACAGGCAAGGTTATATTGTTGTATATGTTTGTTGTTAAAGATGTATAATATGTGTTTAGCTCCGCAAGGAATATTGTCATTATCCAGGTACATTCAACACCTCAAAGACATCTGGGACCCCAACAGAAAACAAGTCAATGAACACCAAGTGCTAATAGAATCAAAATGCAGTCAAACACAAATAGCGCAATGGCAAGGATAACAGGTAAAACCTTAGATATAAGATTCATTTCCCTAAATGTAAAAGGCTTAAACCACCCGGTAAAGAGGAAAAAAGTCTCAGAGCTAATAACAGACCAACAGGTAGAGGTTTTCTTCCTGCAGGAGACACATCTGCTGCAGAAGGATTTGAAAAGGTTCACATTTAAGGGCAAAGGGGATATATATGCTGCATGCGGGAAGAAAAAAAAGACAGGGGTGCTGATAGGTTTCTCATCAGCCACCGATTTCAAATTACTAGAACAGAAAAAGGACAAGGAAGGTAGATTTCTAATGATAAAGGGGATATTAAATTCACAGCAGGTGACATTAATCAACCTATACGCCCCAAACGAAAAGACTCATCAATTCTTTCAAAAATATATCCCACTGATCATGCAATGCACAGAAGGCTTTTTAATCCTTCAGGGGGACTTTAACTCCCCCTTGACAATTTTGGACCACTCTACAAAATCACAACTTACTCACACTCATAAACATATTGCAACAACGATAGCGCAGCATGGTCTAGTAGATGTGTGGAGATGTCTAAACCCCACCACAAGAAGCTATACCTTTCATTCAAGCAGGCACAACACATACACAAAAATAGACCACCTGCTAACAGAAAAAGACACACTACACTACTGCAGTAAATGTGAAATAATCCCTATCACATTTTCAGATCACAATGCGTTGGTTTCTACCTTCCATTGGAACAGAAATACAAACCAAAAATCTCGCAGCTGGCAATTGGATAGAGGAATACTAAAAAATGATTGGATAAAACAACAGCTAGAAGAAGATCTTAAGGAATATTTTGATATAAATGTAGGGACAGTACAGTCACCCCATATAGTGTGGGAGGCAATGAAAGCAGTAATAAGGGGTAAAATCATTGCAATAAAAGCAAAAATGAATAAAACAAGGAGAGAAAGGAATGATGATCTTCTCAAGCAATTAACAAACCTAGAAAAAGAAAATAGCAGATTCCCCACCAAAAGCAACCAAATTGAAATTGAAAAGATACGTAGTGAAATAGACACTTTAGAAACACAAAAAATCACGCAACAATTGAGAAAAATTAAAAGCTTTTATTTTCAAAATTGCAACAAACCGGGCAAGGTATTAGCACAATTAACAAAAACAAAGCGAACAAAAGCTGCCATTCCAATAATAAGAAAGAAAGATGGAAGCAAAACATCAAAACAGCAGGAAATTCAAGGAGCATTTGTGGAGTTCTATCAAGAGCTGTACACATCCTCAAATCCAGATCCTGAAAAAATAACAGAATTTGTTAATAAATACAACATGCCTAAATTTAACAAAGATCAATTAAACTATCTGAACTCTCCTATAACAGAAAAAGAGACAAAGAGCACAATTAAAGATTTAAAAAACAATAAGGCAGGTGGACCCGATGGCCTACCTGCAGAATTTTATAAAACATTCAGTAAAACAATTATACCACACATAACCAACACATTCAACAACATTATGAATACCCAAGAAATGCCAACAACATTTTATGAAGCAGTCATCACCATAATTCCCAAGCCAGGCAGAAATACAGAGGAATGTGGCAGCTACAGGCCAATCTCCCTGCTCAACACAGACTATAAAATATTCACAAAAATACTAGCAAATAGGCTAGCAGCAATAATTGGAGAAGTAATTCACACCGATCAAACGGGCTTTATTCCAAATAGACTAGGAATTGACAATATTAGAAGAACAGTTAATTTAATTCATGCAGCCCGAAAAATAGATCAACCGGTAATAATACTATCCGCTGACGCGGAGAAGGCCTTTGACAGGGCGGAACCGTTATGCCTATACAAAATACTAGAACATATGGGAATCACAGGCAATTTCTCAAGGGCAATTAAAGCCATCAACTTAAAACCCAGATCGCGAATTTTAATCAATGGAGAACTATCGGACCCATTCCCCCTGACAAGAGGAACTAGACAGGGATGCCCGCTCTCCCCCCTGTTATTCAACATCACATTAGAACTGCTGGCCTGCGCCATCAGACAAGAACCAGACATTAAGGGCATACAGATAGATAAGACTCACCACAAATTATCTCTATTCGCGGATGACATGCTGTTATATATCACCAACCCACATGCAACGATACCAAAAATCCTCACTCTAATAAATCAGTTTAGTAAAATTTCAGGCTATAAAATCAACCCAAAACATCACAGGCCCTTATAATTACCAAAAACAATCAGGATACCCAAGCCATCTCGGAGCGATTGCCGTTTGCAATAGCTGAATCTCAATTTAAGTACCTAGGGGTAAATATCACCAAAGATCACACAAAATTATACAAAGCAAACTTCCCCCCCATCTTAAACCAAATACGTAATGAAATCTCAACCTGGCAAAGATTCAAAACTTCCTGGTTAGGAAATATCAATCTATTCAAAATGATAGCACTGCCTAAAATCCTGTACAAGGCAATGGCCCTCCCCATACAAATTCCAACCAAATTTATAAAACAATGTGAGCAAGCTATGCTTGATGCTGTATGGAGAGGAAAAAAACATAGAATAAATAAGCAAACACTAATCAGGAAGAAAGAAAAGGGAGGTGTTAATATGCCAGACATAAAAACTTACTTTAGAGCAGTTGCACTGAGAACACTTAGGTACTGGTATCACCCTACGAAGAACACCACATGGGTGGAAATAGAAAAACATCTATTAGGTAGTCCAAACCTTCAAGAGATGTTAACTACACGTGATAAAAGAAATTTAAGGAAAATAGCGGAACACCCATTTGCAAACGCCATCATGCAACAGTGGCACTTAACACAAAAAAAACTAACAATCTCCCCAGAAGCTTCACCATACACACCTATAAACGCCCAGGCATTATGGAAAGATAACATAGCAAAGAATCTAAGGAAAACATTAAACAAATGCAACATCCATAGAGCTGAACAATTATTTAAGGACAACCAGTTCATAACAAAACAAGATCTGCAAGACACAACCAAAACAAAGATAGACACATTACAATACCTCCAATTGAAAAATAGATTTACAGATAGAAATAAAAGACAACATTTCACTAGAAAACCGACGACTCTTGAAAAAATTGTATTCAGTCATACTGCCAACAAAGGATTGATCTCTAGAATTTATGGGGCTCTAATCGAGGCCGACGCAAATAAACCGACTAAATACATAGGAAAATGGGAACGAGAATTGGGAATAAAACTAGAAAAGCAACAAGTTGAACAAATTGGACATTATATGCACAATTGTGCGAGCTCATTAGAAATTAAAGAAACCCAAATTAAGGTGATTCTAAGATATTATTTAACGCCAATTCATTTAAAAAAAATAGAGGGCGATGGCCTCGATCGGTGCTGGCGGGGATGTGGAGAGAAGGGTACCTACCTTCATTCTTGGTGGTCCTGCCCCAGGGTACAACAGCTATGGGGTATAATTTGGATGTATATGAAAAAGGCCACAGGTTTGATCGTTCCTTTCAGGCCAGAAACTGCTTTGTTGGGATTGTATCCAGATGTACCGCTGATGAAACAGCATCAAGAAACATGTACACTTATGACCATGGCGGGTTTAAACATAATTGCCCGCAATTGGAAAACGGCGAAAAATCTAACAGAGACAGAATGGATAAAAAGACTCTGGTATATGTACTCCATGGAGAAGATTGCAGCAACACAAGAGAATAAATCAAAGAAATTTACAACAAGATAGTTCTCTTGCATAGAACACATACAAGGACATACAGTCGTAGAGAAAAATCGATCATACTTGGTGGACTACAAGATATAAACGTAAAAACAATAATACATCAACGGAGCAAGTTACAAAGTTACAATGTTAATTTAATTAGTTATATAAGTTAGTGTTGTTGAGTGTGTGTAATGTTGGAAGAAAAATAAAATTGTGTATAAATAAAAATTTTTTTTAAAAAAAACATAGCTATCTGGGTCAATCTCTTCTAGGCTAATATGACATTTAACATTGATATACATACCTTGAGAAATGTGGTGGACTGTGTAGTTTGCAAAGATCTTCATTTGTTAAGAAGTGTGTAAACACTATGATTAAGATTGCTATGTTTTTTTAAAAGCTGCTCTGCAACAGGCTCTATTCCCAGTGCTGCCACTGTGCTGATGTGTAATCTGCGCTAATCTGGAATGACATTCATTCATTTATTTTGTGTCCATCATATCGCATACCAACCAGCCCAGTAGGATTGGGACTCTAGGCAAAACCTTTTATTTGTTTGTTTGTTTGTTTCAGTTTTCCTGCATCTCGGTTCTGGTATCGGTATCAGATCTATTGGTTTTGGTTCTTTTTCCCATTGAAGTTAATGGGAAACTTTCCCATTAACTTCAGTGGGAAAGAGAACCGTCCAAAACACAGGAACTGACTGACACCCTCCCTCCTCCCCCGGGAAAACCCACCATCTCGCTCACGGCCTCAGAGGCTGGGGGTGGGGATCCATTAACACCCCATCAAACACACCCCACCACCTGGGCCTCTGTACTTATTGTCGCCGGTCTGGGTCTGGAGGGTGGGAGTGGGTGTCGGAATGGCGGGCTCCCGGCTCCGCTGCCAGTGACCGGATCTCCTCTGCAGCTGGCTGGTGGCAGGAGCTGGCTCTGCTGCTGCGCCACCAGGCTTTCTCTGCTGTGGGGTGGCGGAGCCAGCTTCTGCCAACAGCAGGCACCTGGCAGTGGAGCCAGCTCCTGTCAGTAGCAGAGGAGGCCCGGCTGCCAGCAGCTGAGCCAGCTCTGCTGCCGGGCAGCCGGGCCTTCTTTCTTGGTCTGCAGAAATTTGGAAACGCTGCCAAATTGGCAGTGTCACAGCACACATGTCCGAAATGGCTGCCAAGGCCATTCTGCACATGTGCAACCCTAATCCAAAAAGGCGCCAGCAGCGTCGGTACCATTTGGAAAGAGGGCAGCTGTTCTGCACATGCATGGGAAGCCATTCCATGCATGCGCAGGAAATTCAAAATAGCACTGATGCTGCCGGCACCATTTTGAATTAGGACTGCACATGTGCAGAATGACCTCGGTGGCCATTTTGCTCATGTGTGCTGCAGTGCTGCTGGTCCGGCAATGCTTTCAAGTTTCTGTGGATCAAGAAAGAAGAGGAGAAGGCCTGGCTGCCTGGCAGAGCAGCTGACCCTGCTGCCGGCAGCTGGGTCTCCTCTGCTGGTGGCGGGAGCTGGCTCCACAGCCAAGCGGCTAGGCCTTCCCCGCCATGCGGTGAAGAAGGCCCGGCGGCCTGGCAAAGGAGTCGTCTCATGCCAGCAGCAGAGGAGGCCTGGCTTCCAGCAGTGGAGCCAGCAGCCCAGCCAGTGGCCTGCTATTCTGACACTCATCCCCACCCTCCGGACCCGGACCGGTGGCAGTAAGTACAGGAGGGTGTGTGTGTGTGTGTGTGTGTGTGTGTGTGTGTGTGTGTGAAGCCTGGTCCTGGTAGGTGGGGGTGGTGGTGTTAGGGGTAATGGATCCCCCCACCCACCCTTTGAGGCTGGAAGTGGGGTGGGGGGTGGAGGAGGTTTCCGACCGGCTCTTCCCATTGACATCAGTAGGAGGATTTCCCATTTACGTCAATGGGAACATAGACCTGAAAATTGGGAACCGAGACGGGCCCAATTTTTTGATCCTTTGGTTTTAATTGAAACAGCCATTGTTGGGCTGTTTAAGTGAAAACCAAAATCAAAAGTCCCAACCCTACAGACCAATAATAGCCATTTCCCAACATGTGGCCTCATTTTGAGACATAATACAATCCTGTGACCCCAACCCCAACAAGCACAATGAAAAATAGAGCAAATATGGATTGCAACCCCATCTACACATGATGTGATGCCACTTCGGGTCCCGACTCACTGGACTCGATCCCAAACCCTGCGGATCTTGTGTGGAGCTGTGTGCTCACCACTGTGCACAAACTGTGTGGATCCTCATTGTGGAAACTGTGTTCATGTGGTGAAGGAGGTAGTGGGGGACCCCGGTTCTAGTCTCGCCTTAGCCAGAAACTCACTGGGTAAGCTTGGGCCAGTCACAGTATTCTCTCAGCCTGACCTACCTCACATGGTTGTTGTGAGGATTAAAAGTTGTGTTAAATTGTTATGTGTAAAGCACCCCAAGGGCCACTATATAAAAATAAAGATTATTATTAAAAATTATTATTGTGACTGAAAGAGGAAGACTAAGCATGGATGTGTGGAGCCTAAGTTGTAAGGGAGCAAAATATGTGATAGTATACATCAACTTTGCTGCTTTCATGGTGCCCAAGTTAAGACTATAGCCTTAACTTTCAGTTCCTATGCTTTCTGGAGAAGGACTGAATTTGCAGGGGTCTAAACTACTTTCTTAAACTATTTTTTTTTTGTTATTATAGAACTTCCCTGGTTTTTGAAAGGGGAATACTCTAAATTCAGCCATATGGTCAAAAATTTGAACAACCATGCCCAGCCCTTCATTTCAGAAGCCACTATCAGGGATGCTACCCAGAGAACTGTCTCCCTTCCCTTCATTCCTAGGTTGAAAAAAGCCACTGCAGGGTCTAAGGCGCTCTTAATATTTTTTGATGGGGATTGAATTAATTCTATCCAGTAACACAGTTGTGCTTCACCAATGAAAAGAGAAAAGTAATACTTGTCCAGAATTACTTTTCCATATGAAACCCTGCAGTCTCGCTGTTTTACACAATGTCTGGCAGCTATGGCGGACTGGATGAGGGCAAGCCGACTGAAGTTGAATCCCGACAAGATGGAGGTGATGCTAGTGAGGAAGGCGGTGAGTGTGGCATCCCCTGTCATTGACAGGGTTCACCCACCACTGGTTCCCCAGGTTTGGAGTCTGGGAGTACTCCTTGATGTGCAGCTTTGTCTAGATGCCCAGGTTGGAGCCGTGGCAAGGAGCACATTCCGTCAATTACACCTGGTGCGACGGCTTCAGCCATACATCTCAGACTCTGACCTGGCCACTATCATCCACACTTTCATCACCTCAAGACTGGACTATTATAACGTGCTCTACATGGGGCTGCCCATGGTGCTGGTTCGGACTGCAGTTGGTGTACAATGCGGCGGCCCATCTCCTTATGGGAACGGGCTGCTGGGAGTATATTACCTGGTGCTGCATTCTCTGCACTGGCTGCCTATAGTCTTCCAGGTCTGATTCATTCCATTCCATTTTTAATTTATATCCTGCACTCTCCCCTTCAAAATGGATCCCCCCAGTATGGCTCTGAGAGTCCATCAAGGGAGATTCCTCCGGAATGATTGAAAGGTTAGCCCAATTGGTCTTTGAAGAAAGGGACTGGGAGGGTCCCCCTGCTACCCTAAAGCTAAGAGAGGAGGTTCCAGGGAGAGCTGGAGGCATCAAGATAGTCTCTTTAGAACTGGGTTCCTGAAGCTGAGAAACCGGGGCAGAAGGGGGGTGGGTTCCCAAGCAACCAGAGTCTCTCATGGATGGTGAAAAACTGGCGGGGTTTGCGTAGCTACATCTTGCTTAGCATGGAGCAAAGAGGAGGAAGGAGAAACATCAGGATTCCATTTACTGAATTCCATCCATAACCCTCCAACCAGTACCTTCATGGAAAACAACATATCCTGGGCCTGATCCAATTTACCTTCTAGTTCCTTGAAACGGGTGTCTAGATCAATCTTCTGCCTAACCACATTGTCATCCAATGCATTGGCAAGTCTTGTTAGCTGGCTATATATTTTATCAAGATTAGGGTGAGCACAGGGTAAGGGACTGGATAAAGGGGGGGAATGAATTTCGGAATTAGACACAAAACCCTCACAAGATGGATCCAAGCTCACTCCCCCAAGAGCGAGCGGAGGAAAAAAATGAGTCCTCTTGGACTGTACTACACCCCTCTCCATCCTCTCCGCCTGCTCTATTTCAGCAGCCAAGCTAACATGAGGACGCCGCGCCTGTGATCTTAGTTCCATAGCAAAAAGAAAAAAGTTCTCACAAACCAGCAACTCAGGAAACCAATCCAAATGTAGACTTGATGGAGCTGAATATGCCAAGGTTAACATGACATAAAGACCCAAGGGTCTAACACAAGTATCAAGAATATCCCAGCAAGCTCGCGGCCAGCGCACAAGGCCACGCGCAGCCCTTAGGCATGATGCCCTTTGGCGCATGTTGTTGGCGCTGCTGCAGGCGCAATTCCCCCCCCCATAGGCACCGCTAACAGCAGAAGTGGGAGGAGCCTGCTCGATCCAACTCAGGTGAGGGTGGAGGCTAATTTGTAGCCGATAGTCCACAGAGTCTCTCCACAGGAAGGTCGCCCGCTAATCCTCCAAACACCACCACTCCCAGCCAGGTTCCTTGCAGCAGCAAGTCCAGAGAACTCTCCACCTCCCTTATACAGAAACAGCTTCAGTTTAAAGTTCCCACTGCCGCAGGCGCAATCCCCACCATAGGCACTGCTAAGCAGCAGGAGTGGGAGGAACCTGCTTGAACCGACTCAGGTGAGGGTGGAGGCTAATTTGTAGCCGATAGTCCACAGAGTCTCTCCACAGGAAGGTCGCCCGCTAATCCTCCAAACACCACCACTCCTAGCCAGGTTCCTTGCAGCAGCAAGTCCAGCGAGCTCTCCACCATCTGACCCTTTTCCACTGTGCATCCTGGTTGGGGGACTTTGAACTGAAGTGGTTTCTGTATAAGGGAGGTGGAGTCTCCACCTCCCTTATACAGAAACCACTTCAGTTCAAAGTCCCCCAACCAGGATGCACAGTGGAAAAGGGTCAGATGGAGAAGAGTAGCAGAAGACACGTTGAAGTGACGTTATTAACATTCCATTGACTAATATGGGAAATGCAAAACTGTATAACTTTTTAAACTACTAGATGGATTCCGGGGGGGAGGCACCCGCTGAATGGTACCATTGAATTTCCTAATGCCACTACACCTCACACAATTTTTCTTGAAGTACACTTTCAAGAAGATACTAAAACTGTCTGAAACAGGTAGAAAAAACAATTTTTACTTAGATTGCCAAAGGGCTGTAACTTTTTTGTTGTTTTTCGAATTGCATGAAATTTGGATAAATTGTACCCCTCATCCAAGCAATCCTCTCTGTCAAATCTCAGACAAATAAATGGTGCCAATTTTATAATTAATAGGATGACCTGGAAAGGGGAGTGAGGTGATGAAATATGCAGACACCAAATTTCCTAAAGCATTTCAAATTTGAAACTTTTTAGCCAATAGTTAAAAATAACACAACATTTTGATTGGAAATTTTCTTGAGTTCATAAAATCAGTTTTCATTGAAATTCAATTTTTTCATCAAAATTTGAAGATTTAGAAAAAATTAAATTCTACTGAGAAGTGTCTGCATTATGTCTAATATGTAGACATATAGAAGAAAAACATTACTCTGGAAAAGCTTCAGCAAGTCAGTGTGTGTCACTGCAATTCTGTCAGTTCCCTCAAGAATTTCTGGGAAGGGTCCAGCAAAGTGATGTTAATAGTTATGTATAAAAATGTCAGAACAAGTGAACACCTGGAAAATAGTGTAAATCTTTGGGAAACAATCTATGAAGAGGCTCCTTGTATCACTTCCTAGTGGTAGCTATTGTAGAATGAGTAGCAGTATTAGATGAGTCTGTACCCTCAACTCATTGCAGTGCTAACTCTTATTAACTCTTTATAGATAACTAGGGATATTGGGTAAAAGTGAGTACATCAGTCACCATAACTCAAATTCCAGCTAGTGACTCAGGCCAAACTTTATAGGTAGCTTGTCTTAAAGCTCAGCCTTCTGAGAGGGGATTCTAAAGAACTATGAGATTAATTAAGAAAAACGATAAAAGTGTCTGTCGTTTCTCAGAGGACTAGGCATGAAAGATACAAGCTGTTGATCAGACGTGGGTCCTGTCTAAAACTGAAATAACGAAATTGATTGTAATTCTCATGTTTTGACGGTTTTAGCGAGAGCCTGTATTTGAACACTGATATTTCAGCTTACGGGTGTCCAATTTTGATTTATCAAAAAGTCAATTCCTTTTACCAGTCCCAATCAAAATAGAATGCTTTTAATTTAAAACAGGGCGAATTCACACATGTAGCAATTATCTGGATTTAAAAAAATTCGGTTCTCAGTAGTTCGCTGTTAACAAGTCCTGTTGCATTCACATGCATGTCATACCAGTTTTAACTACAGCGAAATAACGCATTCAGACCTTCTTGTAGTGCGCGCTTACCCGGCTGCTCAGTGCGGTTCAGTTACAGGAAGTGGCCTGTGGGGAGCCAGAAGGTTGCTACCTTGTAAACAACATTCTTTGAGATGGCTCTGAACATTCTCACAACACACCACCTTCCAGCCCGATGTCTAGAAAGGGTTGGAAGGGACGGTCATTCTGAAGGGTAGAGTGCTTTTTATACTAGAGAAGCTTGAGACCATTATGTGATCTATTATTTGAATAGGGTGAACATGCACAACCCAGTTGTGAGAATGTTTGGAGCCAACTCAAAGAATGTTGTTTACAAGGCAGCAACCTTCTGCTTTATCTCACAGTCCAATCGGAGTGCCGGTGTCCTGCTGCTGCTACTGCTGCAGCGCTACTAGGAGGCAGAGGCAGATGATGGAAGGGGACGGGAAGCATGGAGGGGAGGCAGAAGAACTTTTGGGGGAGAAGCTGGCTGCAGCCTGCCCCCAGCGAGGCAAGTGTGGGGCCCCAGCTGGTCTAACTGCTTCCGGTAGGGGCAGGAGTAAAACAGCTCAGTTGGAAGCACGGTTGCATTCACATGCAGCAAATATTTCGCACCAGTTAAAACCACTACAATGTTGTTTTCACACTGCTGTAAAGTGCGGATTTATTGAAACCGGACACCAAAAAGGTAGGTTTGAGTAGGTTTGACATTCGGATTTCTTTAGTGCGATATTGACCACAATAATTCGCATTAAGGACTTCAGACGTGCATGATACATTCGAATTATGATTTAATTCGAAAAAAACTGAACGTCTGAATCCCACCCAAGTGTCTACAAACAGTATCTCGTAAATGTCCCAGTAAAGGAAAAGCCTAAAAAGTTATAAAGAATGCATTGGAATCTAAGGGGGGAAAAAGACACAGTTCTTTTTAATCTAATTTGTGTTTTTCTTAAGGAATGGAAACTTCTTGGGGGATCAGAAAAGAACATTCAAGAAAGTCTTTATAAACTGGAGGATTTTAAAATACTGTTGTGAAACAGAATGATCTATGCCTTAGGAATTAAGACAGAAGTTGAAAAGAACAAAGTAAAATAGTCTTCCAGCTCTGAAAACTAAACAGGAATCCTGCTTCTGAAAAAGTGAATGGAATCTTTCCAGTAACAGAAAACCTCTACATAGACAAATTTTGAGACTATAAAATCTGAACCAATAAGGAAGGTACAATGTCCCAGTTTCCAAGATCAGGTTGCTAGCATTACTAGCAAAGGATATAAGGAAATCCTAAAAAGAGTTAATCCCCCCCTCTGCAAACAGCTCCGCCAAGTAAAGTGACTAGAGATTAAACAATTATTATGGAGAATAATATTAACTTCATAGAGGTATCTTGTGTTATAGTCTGTTTGATTCCTAAGAAAAGATTGTTTCTTTTAAATAAAGATTTGCAAACACTGCATTGAAATAGCTGGTGTAAACTCACTTGCTTTCACGAGAGGCTGCAACTTTGTAAAAGTCAGTGGAGTTGCGCTTGTTTACACACGCAATAAACTTAGTCAAAAGCTTTATATCTTTAAAGTACCACTTGCACTCCGTTCATTGCCGTCGGACCGGTAGAGAGCCGAAAAAGCGGCAGCCCAAAGCAGAATGGCAAACAACGCTGCTGCTTCAGGCCTGCATGTTAGTAGGGGTGTGCAGGAGGCACTTCATTTTGTTTTAGTTTTTGTTTAACAAAATCATCTGTTTCATGTCTTCCTTGAAAACCTGTTCATTTTTTTTCCATTTTAATAAATATTATTTTTTTGAAAAATGGTCATGTGCATTATAGACTGACTGCCCTTTTCCAAAATGGTGGTGATGCTGCTGCCCTTTGGAAAAGGACATTCATGTGCAGAACAGTTCAGTGGCCATTTAAAAAAAATAATAATATCCCACCCTTTTTCTAAAAAAAGGCTAAAAAGCATATTAAGAAGTCCATAAAAACAATAAAAGACAAAAACAACCCAAGAACCCCCAAGCCTGCCATAACCCATCACAAAACCCACCCAATACCATCCTCTAATTTCCCGCATCCAACCTTCCCTCGCAACCCTACTCCAGTCCCACCCACCAAATCCCCCACTCCCTATCCCTGCCTACCAACACCTTTACAAACACATAGGTCTGTGGCAGAGCTGAGCCACAGAAGTCCTCTGGTCCTTTAAGACTTAGAGTGGGGTAGGAGCCACACCCACTCCTGGGATATAAAGAGAGGAGTTAGAAACTGCCTGGATGTCAAGGGAAATACATCTCTGCTCCATGGAGTGTTAACTTTGGAGCTGACCTGAGGAACCTGACTACTAAATGTGAGTTGGATGTGTGAGCCTGCCAGTGGATTGCTACCTGGCTAGACTTGGGCTTATTGTGATAGAGACTTGTATATAGAGAAGACAGAGTTTATGGACTGTGTATATATATGAATAAGCTGTATTGCTAATTCCCTATGAGACTATGTGATGTGAGGTTGATCCAGAAAACACCCATCCATAGCAACGGCATTTCCTGTTACAAGGTCCCCAACACCTTTTTGTGTAATTTTGCAGATGCGCAGGGGTTTTCTAAAAAATGTTAAATTGAAATGGCTGTCTGATTGCTCTGTGCATGCACGCCCTTTTCCAAAATGGTGGCGATGCTGCTATTTGGAAAAAGGGTGCACATGCACAGAATGGACTGGTAGCCATTTTATTTATTTATTTATTTATTTATTTTCCTTATATTTTATATGCTGCCCCCCCCCCCCATGCCTACGGCATCTTGGTGCAGCTTCCAACATAATATAAAACAATTTTTTAACATAAAAAGTCTACAACATCTAAATTAAAACAAATTTAAAACACCCCCCACATAAATTAACCCCCCCCACCCTCCCCTCCGAAGGCCTGGGCGAACAGCCAAGTCTTACAAATACGTTGAAAGGCCAACAGGCCCGGGGCCAGGCGAGCCTCCTCTGGGAGGGAGTTCCACAACTGCGGCCCGGCCACCGAGAACGCTCTCTCCATTGTGGCGCCCGTCTTACACGGGGGACCTCCAGAAAGGCGCCCCCGGTGGACCGAAGGGATCGCTCTGAGGCGCAGAGAGCGAGGCGGTCCCCGAGATATGAGGGGCCCAGACCGTGTAGGGCTTTGTAAATCAATACTAACACCTTGAATCTGGCTCGGTACGCTATAGGCAGCCAGTGCAGAGCACGGAGCACCGGTGTTATGTGCTCACGCCGCCCCGTCCCCGTCAGGAGACAGGCTGGCGCATTCTGTACTAGCTGCAGCCTCCAAACCAGAAACAAGGGAAGCCCTATATAGAGCTTGTTGCAGTAGTCTAGCCTCGAGGTGATGACGGCATGGACGAGAGTGGCCAGATTGGGCCCGGAGAGGTAAGGTCGAAGCCCCCGTACGAGATACAGCTGGCGAAAGGCGGCTTTAGCCACCGCCTCCACCTGCCGATCCAGACGG
>QEPC01001533.1:8162936-8179072 GCA_003113815.1 Sphenodon punctatus
CCCCCTATCAGGGGGGCCAGCACCTCCCCCGCCCTTCCCACCACCATCATCTCCATCTTATCGGGATTGAGCTTCAGTCTGCTCTGTCGCATCCAATCCGCCACGGCCTCCAAACATTGGGAGAGTAACGAGACAGCAGGACCTGGATCAGTTGAAAACGAGAGGTACAGCTGAGTATCATCAGCATATTGGTGACATCGCACCCTGAACCCTCTCACGATCTCCCCCAGGGACTGCATATACACATTGAACAACAGTGGAGACAGAATGGAACCCTGTGGAATGCCGCAGGTTAAGGCTCGGGGGCTAGATGTTTCAGCCCCCAGCACCACCCGCTGACTGCTACCCAAGAGGAATGAGCGGAACCATCCAAGGACAGTCCCGTCCAGACCTCCCAAGTCTCGCAGCCGTCTCAACAGCATTTTGCACATGCACACTGATTTTTAAAATGTTTAATTATTTTTTATATGAAAACAAAAATGAATGAAAGTCCACTGACCATTTTGTTTTTGTCCTGTGGGGAAGAAATTTTCGCTTCTGAAATTTATTTTGATTTAGTGACTAAAACTAACAAATATTTCCAAAAACCGATCTGAGAGATTCCAGGAAGGACTTACAGGTGGTTATATTTCTAGCAGTAGCTGACAACAGTCCAAAGTTTTAATGACTAAAACATGCCATTATTTTTGAATGGTAATAACTGAAATTCCCAGGTCTGTCGATGCTTAAGTAGAAGGACATAATCTTAAAGTGGAAATAGATAGTTAATGTTAGCAGGTTATCCAAGAAAAATAACTCAGGGCAGAGATGTGGTTTGCAGAGTATTCCTTATTTAATCAGTTCTGGCTATTCTGAATGATGCAGATGTCAAAAGTTGACAACAGCACTGTTAAGCACATTTTATATTGCTACAAATTAAACATCAGTGCAGTGGAATAAACCACAGTGGCATTCAAAATTATTTTCTAGCTCATATGAAACCTGTAAGTGTATAACATTAATCTAATAATTTTGTATGATAGATTGCTCTTCATAATCTCATGTTGTTAGTAGTCCAAATAGTTACTTTAAACACAGGAAATCTACAGATGCATATAAAGTTCTAGTTAATTTCCCACTTTGTGGGACATCCCTGCAATAACTTAGATAGTTTAGACAAGAGCAATATGTTCTTTGTGAAAAGCATTCCCTCCTTCCATTGCAACCTTTCAACACAAATAGAACAATAAGACTGCGATCTGGCTGCGCCATGTAGCAGCACGAGTGGTAACAAAGAGATGGGTTACTATATGCTGGAGTATGAAGTGACTGATCTGACTAGCTGGTGAGCGGGCTGAAGGCAACAACAGCATGAGGGACTTCTGTGCCGATAGCATCCTGGCATAACCATAGCTCCCCCCCATCCTGCACAACCACGGATACACCACTACAGACCCTGCAAACCAGGGAACCAGGAAAGGGGACCACTAGTGTGACTAAGTTATACAGCCAGGGCAGCACACCCCAGGCCATGGTGTGATGCCACCGGGGCACAGATAGTCAAGAGGCTGTCATGGGTGTGTGTGGATAAGGCATGTCCCATCGATCAAAAGGCATGCGCCCAAACAACAAACCTCTGAGAAGTGTATGCAGTGTGGCGGCCACCAACCAAACACTATTGCGCTCCAGCTATAGCCTCGGCCATAAGAGCGAGATGCACTGGGCTTGGTTTGTGGCCATGCTTGTGCCTGCTGTGACCAGGTGCAGGTTTGTGCCAGTGGTCCTCAGGCCCCAAAGGGGGTTTGTTCATGCTGGATGTGGTGTTATGTCCCTATTCTGGAGCCCCATCCCACACACTATTTTGTTAATGGTGTTCCACCAGCGTACCACTGGTTGCACTGCCACCTGGAGAAACAGTTGGCATAAGGGGTATTCCCCTTCCTGTGACTTGTGGGCGTGGCTTCTGCGCTGGTGTTTGGGCACTGCCGGCAAGATTACACACGCTTTTTGCCTTCTGCGGCTTGCACAACCAGACCATAGCACAGCCGGGTTCGCTGGTGGTGGCTTCCAGCTGGATCACGGTCTAGATGTTTTATTAAAAAGAGTTGGTTACTATGAAATGTAGATGAATTTGGTAATACAAAAGGCCCTAGAAGACTAATTGGGTTTATTCAACATTTTCAAGAATAATATTTCCTTCTATGATCTCCTCGTCTGGTTATTCAGATGTAGGGAGCGTTCTCCCCCATGGCCAGTAGGAGGCAGCACTGACTTTCACTGGGCATGCGTAGGGAGAGCGTACCCTCACTTCCCCAGTTGAAAGTCTGCCTTGGATCCGCTAGGAACTGCAGCGTGGGTATTCCACACCCGGCATGATTTTGAGCCCCTACACTCCCTACGAGGTGTGGGGGGGAGCTCCTTCTAAATTAGTTGTTAGGGAAGAAGGGGAATCCCTTCCAGTTTCTACAAGCGCCCGATGGGTGCCATCCAACCAAGCGGCTTCTCCCGCTCCAACATTTCCCCCCCGGTACCGGCCTCCGGGTACGGTCCGGGGCAAAGCAGGTGCGGGGGATCGACCCACGAGATACGCCCCCCCCCGTTTAGGGGTACCTGCTTTTATGGTGGAGACCTCCAAAACCCGCAGGGCTGCTGCCCTCTGAGCCACGGTGCGGCAGGAAGGCCCCGCGACTGCGCCAGCTGAAAATGAAACTGCTCCATCCCCTCCCACCCAAAATCCAGGCGCGGCCTGCCTCCACGACCAGGAGGAACCTCGCAGCTTATCAGAAGCTGAGGAAGAGGATGAGGAGGTAGCCTCTTATGCCTCCGAACAAGTAAGGGAGGGCCCCCTCCATTGACCCAATCTAGCAACTTCAGCTGGATGCTTTAAAATCTGTGATGGGGGTACTGGCTCACATAGAGGGGAACCAGACCCGGGGATGGCAACCCCGCAAGTGCTTTTGCCCCTCCCCTTCCCCCCCCAATTTCTTTGAAGGAGGCATCAAAGGCCTCGGGGAAGGGCAAGCAGAAAAGCTCTTGCAAGCCTTCCCGGAAGCGATTCCTTAAGGATCTGATTGGCTACTCCTCAGAGGAAGACAAGGGGGGCTCTCTCCTCATGGAGGAGGGTGAACGTCAGTTTGACGCAGAGTCAGATCATGACTCCCCACCCCACCACCAAGCGAAGGAGAGGTGCCAGCCATGTCAGAACCCCGCTGGCTACTGACGTAACCTCCGAGGAGGATTCATATCAGGCCTCCTGTAGCTACTCCCCTCACTCTTCAGACAGAGAGCCGCCCGAGTGGGAGGAGATCCTGTCAAGGGGACCTAAAGAACTGGGTAGGGAACTACCTTCCAACCGGGGCCCCAAAGCTACTAAAGCGAGTGGAAAGGGTTCTCAGGATCACGCCCAGAACCCCAAAGAAAAGGGACTTGGACTCTTCCTCTGATGAGGATGACTCTGACAGGGAGTATATCCCCAAATTAGATAGCACATCAACGGGCGCCACCCTGGACAGGGCGTTCAGAAAAAAATAATAAAGACACAATGGAAACAGCCCACCAAATCCTTGAAACTATCCAGGGTTCAGCAGTCCCTGTATACCTTCTCCAAACACAGCAACCCTATCTTTAAACCACCTCAGGTGGACGCGGCTGCTGCCTCTTAAGCTCAACAGTCCGTATTCCCCTCCGAGTGAGACCTACTGCCCAAAGACTCCACCGACAAGGGAGTAGAAATCAGGCTTAGGAAGAGTTATGAGGCCCTAACTAATGTCTTACAAATGGCCACTATGGCTTCCTATGTCTCCAGAACCATCATGAAGTGGTTCAAGCAGGGCAAGGACCCCGACATATTGATCCCTCTATCCTGTAAACTGGCCACTAACATTACCCTCATTCACGCCTTTCTAATAGACTCATCCATGGATATTGTTACCTGGGCAGCCAAGGGCATGGCAGCCAATGTGGCTGCCAGATGCAGACTGTGGCTCCACTCCTGGCGTGCAGACCCTCATGCAAAGAACCTCCTAGTTAACAGCACGTTCAAAGGGGGCAAGCTATTCGGCTTTGCCTTGGACAAGGCCTTGACCGAGGCTTCAAATAAGGAAAGGAAGCACTCCCTCAACCAGGTGCAGTTGTTTAAAAACTTCTTTCGCCCCTTTCAATGCTTCTCACAGGGACCCAGACGTGGCCATTCTACAGGCAACTCCTGGAACTTCCAATCACATGGCAGGGGCCATCGGGGACGCGGGGCGAGCCCAGCAAGTTCCCAACCCAACCTTCATACTCCAGGCGATCCGGATCCCCATCCCGCAAGCAGGATTCCTGACTTCTCCGGATCCTGCTTCCCAGCTTCTGCCCTGCTTGGTGGCCGGCTACTACATTTCGCTCACAGGTGGGAGCAAGCGACCACAGACATCTGGGTTCTACAAACAGTGGCGATGGGATACTCAATCGAACTCAAATACAAACCCAGGGAGTTCTTTCATGTATCTCCTCATTCACGCATCGCCGCCAAGCATGCAGCAATGCGCCTCAAAATAAACAGACTACAACTGATGGGAGCCATAGAAAGGGTGCCGTGGCACGAAAAAGGAAGGGGTCTCTACTCCATTCTGTTCCTCATGCAGAAAAAGAACGGAGCGTGGAGAGGAGTCCTCGATTTGAAGCGCCTGAACAAAGCACTCTCAAAGCGCAGCGATTCAAGATGGAAATCCTGGCCTCCATCTCCCTTTCCCTCTCGAAGGGCGACTGGCTGGCCTCGCTGGACCTCAGGGACGACTACCTACACGTCCCCATCCTGTCAGCCCACAGGCGATGGTTCCGCTTTTGCTACGAAAGCCAGCACTGGCAATACCGAGCCAGCTCCTTCGGCCTTGGCATGGCACCTCGGATGTTTACCAAGGTACTCATTCCACTCATTGCGAACCTTCGTTTAGAGGGCATAGCCATCTTCCCCTACCTCGATGACCTGCTCATCCGGGCTCTGTCAAGAGTAGCTCACCCTGCTTCACCTCCAGCGCTCCATCTCCTACCTGGAGTACCATGGATTCCTGATCAATCGAGACAAGAACCACCTCACGCCCACACAACGGCTAGAACACCTGGGAGTGATCATCGACACCACCCAGGACAGGGTGTTCATTCCTCCACAACATCAACACAAGATCCTGAACCTCATGATGTTAGTACGGGGGCAACCTCAATCCCCCCCCCTATGAACACTTGCGTCTCTACTAGGCCTCATGGTGTCCTGCATTTGACATCTACAGTGGGCGCGATTTCACTCACGAAAACTTCAGGTGTTACTTCTACCATGGCAGGCGCATATCATCAACAACTCATCTGCTACCCTCCCAGTCAATCTAGAAACCCTCCTCTCCTTCAATTGGTGGGAACTCCCTCACAGATTCGAACAAGGAGTTCCTCTGATGGAACCAACAAGAGTGATATGACAGACACCAGTCTCTCCAGCTGGGGTGCCCACCTAGATTCAAGTGTGATGCAGGGCACCTGGTCTGTCCCAGATCTCAATCACAGCATCAGTTGGCTGGAGCTCAAAGTCATTTGACTTGCCCGTCAACACTCCACCCATTAAGTGGACTGGCGACATGTCTTAGTTTTCACGGACAACACAACAGCCATGGCGTACGTCAACAACCAGCGGGGTTCAGGATCCCAAACACTCCACAAAGAAGCCACGCACCTCCTACACTGGGCAGAAATTCATCTCCTCTGTCTGCTCTGCGCATATGAGGAGTGGACAATGTGGAGGCGGATTGGCTGAGCTGACAAACAGTGGACCCAGGGGAATGGTCCCTCAGCAAATCAGCATTCCAGCTGATTGTACACAGATTCGGCCCCCCAGTTCTGGACCTATTTCCCTCCCCTTCCAACACCAAGATGACTCGATTCTTCAGCAGGGGTCCCCACCCCAAAGCTGAAGCACACGACGCTCTCAGCCAGCAATGGCCTCTGAGCCTCCTATACGCCTTTGCCCTGTTTCTCCTTCTCAACCGGGCGATCCACAGGTACAAACAACAGGAAGCCACCATCATCTTGGTGGCTCCCTTCTGGCCCCGCAGACCATGGTTCACAGACCTGATCATGTTATCCACCAGGGAACACCTGGAACTTCCCGTCGCCCCGGATCTGTTATCCCAGGGTCCCCTGCTCTACAACCAGTCTGGGTTCCTGAGACTGACAGCCTGGCTATTGAGACCTTAACCCTTCGGAGGTTGGGATACTCCGACACTGTCATGCGGACACCGTTGGCATCCAAATGCAAGTCCACTCAGCGTATTTATCCGTGTACCTGGGGGGTGTTCGTCAAATGGTGCCACATTAATCAGGTGCCCTCCCAGGCCCCTTCCGTAGCCCAAGTTGTCCAGTTTCTCCAGGAGAGGTTGGACAAGGGGCTCTGACCAAACACCCTTGCTAGACAATTAGCACCGCTAGATAGCACCCATGGGGCTTTCAGCGAGATTCGCCTGTCCACTCATCCCCACGTACATCAATTTTTGACGGCCACCAGACACATTTCCCCGCCCATTGTCCATAGGTACATTGCTGGAGCTATATAAATGCTTATAATAATAATAATGTGGTGCTCAGGGTCTTTACGGGTCCTCCCTTTGAACCACTCAGGGAAGTCTCTCTCTACTTCCTCTCTCTGAAGGTAGCGTTTTTAATTGCCATTACCTCCGCTAGATGGGTCTTGGAGATCGGGGCCCTCTCTATGGATCCGGCACTGTGCACCTTCGGAGGGAATCGGTCATCTTATGATTAGACCCTTCCTTCTTGCCTAAGGTGTCCTCCCTCTTCCACCTCTCTTAGGAAATGGTCCTCCCTTCCTTCTGTTCTTGCCCTTGTCACCATTTAGAAAAACTGTGGCATACCCTCGATGTACGCCGAGCTCTTAAAACATACCTGGAACGCACAGAGCCTTTTCGGCGTTCTTCCAGCCTCTTAGTAAGCTGCCACCCTCACTCAAAAGGCAAGAGGGCTTCCAAGGTGGTTATCTCCAGGTGTATCTCGGCCTGTATCGCTGATGCATATAGGGCAACGGGACTCTTACCTACTGCAAGAGTTCTTGCTCACTCCACTCGAGGAGCTGCTACTAATTGGACCTTTAGATCTAGGGTCCCGCTTGGTGAGATATGTAAGGCGGCTACTTGGAAAAGCCCTCATATCTTCACCAAGCATTACAAAATTGATCTCCTTGAGGCTGCCGAGGCCGCCTTTGGCCAGCGGATTTTACAGGGAGTCCTGGGTTCATCTTACTCTCTGTCCCTCCCTTTGCTGAATAGGCGTACTACTCTGTTACCTCCCTACGTCTGAATAACCAGACGAGGAGGCCATAGAAAGGACAGTTGGGTCCCTTACCTTGGGAATTGTCTTTTTATCATCTCCAAGGGAGGTTATTCAGCCCACCTGGGGTTTCTGTTTATAAGTCTCTCTGATATAGTCTTTGGGTGGGTGACGTTCTGTTTACCCCTTTTTCATGGGTAGTTGTGTGTTGTTCCCCCCCTGTTGTTTTTGGGAGGTTGTCTTTTCTTTTTTTCATTACAGATATTGTCATGATCCTTTGGCTGTGATACACCTGGGGAAGCGAGGGTGTGCTTTCCCTATGCATGCCCAGTGTAAGTCGGTGCTGCCTCCTACTGGCCATGGGGAAGAATGCTCCCTACGTCCAAATAACCTCCCTCGGAGGCGATAGACAATTCCCAAGGTACAGGACCCAAATGTCCTTTCTTTATGCAGACCCTTTAAAATATCCTCTTATGCTATCTATAACTATGTGATATAAGGATCATATTATTGGGCTTACTTGAAATGCAATTTGAAAGTTACAGTATATAAACAAACTATTGATATATTTGAGAACACTGATTAATAGATGAAATAAAAAGTACAAAATGTAAATGCATAGAAATTTCAACTCTGAATAAGCCAGATAAGTTATTAAATAATTATGTTTATGCATATAATTGTTTAGAAATCAAGATAATGAAAATAATTAGCTTTATTTCCATTTCCATGGTCATGGACGTTTTATTAGTTGCTGTCTGAAAATATGGCAGGTCTTTAGCATACCTGGCAACAGTCCCTATTTAGGAGGGACAGTCCCTCTTGGGTGCTGAACACCACTGTCTAGGGATGGCAACTTCAAATTTGGATCGATCCGTAATTGTCTGAAAAATGGCAATTATGGATCGATCCATAATTATCTGTATCAGCCCCCTTACCCGTAATGCCCTTAATTTATGGGCACTGTGGTGCGTGCGGGCTGGCACAGAGAACTATAATTAAAAAAAGAAAGAACTGCGCCTGCGCAGAATGGCCATGTGCATCCCTTTCCCAAGATAGTGCCAAAGGAGTCGGCACCATCTTGGGAAAGGGCACATATTCTGAGCATGCATGCAGTAGTGCTGCACATGCTCAGAATGGGTGTCCTTTTCCAAGATGGCGCCAGAGGAGTCCTCTTGGGAGAAGATGGGAGCACCGCTCCAATGAGCGTTTTTGTTTTTATTACGGGTAAACTGTGTACCTGCATTTTGGTTTTTATTATTAAATTTACGGTTTAATAAAAACTGTAAATTATGGATCTGTATCCTTAATGGATCCGAATCTGTAATTTACAAAGGTTTGACATCCCTACTGTCCCTCTTTCAGAAGAGGCAGGTGGAGGGAGAAAGAGTGAGATTCGAGCATGGGGCACCTCTTTCCTGATCAATTCTGATGCAGTCAGGGTCCAATTCGAGCCTGAATTTGGTGTGCTAAGAGGGCAAAGTGCAGAGATGGACATTGAAGAGAGAGAGGTTGAGGGATTCTGCTTGAAGGTAGGGGTTGAATCTGCAGGCCTGGTCTATGAATTTTAAAGGGGTCATATAATAAAAAACCAGAGTCTATGTTTATTCATTTCTGTCATAGAAAGAAGATACTAATAATCCTAGGAATCAGTAGTATGGATGTGTAGCATGGATTGGAGGCAAATGCTGTGGGCACTTCAGTACTATCAGTTTTCTGTGTCAGCTCTGATGGTTTCCAATAACCACTGATACGTAGTGGAAAAGTTGTTTTACTAGAACTGCCAGAACAAGGAAGATTGCAGTCACATAGGTGTAGTTCTTAACCGTTGTAATTCAAGGTGAAGTAGTTCAGCCTTTAGAAGACTGCTACCATTGTCCAATAGAAAGGTACAGTTGTTCAGGCCTAGCAAAGAGTTCCTCCTAATTCCAGCTTTACTAGGCCAAGTAATGTGTAGAGGATGCAAGACAGGCTCAGTCAACACTGTGCTGTGGTGGAGTCTCCACTCCAATTCCCAGAGCCCCTGCTGGTGTTTTCCCAGCTCATAACAAACCTGCCTTCCAGTCGCAGTATACTCAACAGTTTTCTTCCTGAGATCCCTGTTATCTCCATGCCTCAGAGTCTGTCTGCCCTGACCCCAACAACTACTTCTCTCTCAACAGAGGAAGAGGTGCCCTCGCGGCCAACCCCTAGGAGGCAGAGCGATTTCTTGGAAGTGGAGCTATAGGATGCAGCCGGATGAGCCAAGCCAGGACTGCTCCCTGCCCAACATAGGGTGGGCCATAGATGACTCGTAGGGGAGGGGCATAGGGTGGCATGTCCAATTTTTGGAACCCCAAAGAACCCTATAGAACTCCTGCCCAGCCCCCACTCCTGTGCCCCCCTCCTGCTGTCAACAATTACCAGTGAGCCATTTCAGTCACCACATTGTGGGACCACCACGGAGAGCAGGGCAGACAATCTGTTTCCCTCCCTCTGTGGGGAAACTCGGCGGGCCACTGTTGGCCATCCTGCCATGACCTGAGGTAGGTCGAGGCACTGGCCACACGTGCAGGTGCCAAGCCCAGCCCTCTCCCAGCTAACCCACTACTATCCCCCCCCTAGCTGTGACGTAGCTGTGTGGGAATGGCAACAGCACCTGCTGCTCAAAGCCCTGTAGCGGATTTTGCCGTGGGATGGGGCAGATGGGTACCAGACCAACGAGCAGCGATGTGCTATCAAGAGTTGGGCAGCCTTACCCCTCTTTTGGTAAGGCTACTATGCCCTGAGTCATCAGTCTTTTTCTGAGCCATCTGACTGCCCCGTTCTGGGGCAAACGTCTGGCGGCTGCTGGGCACACAAGCCACTGCATCTTCTAGCAACATTGACCAAATTGGGGTAAGGCTGGCCAAATTTTGGTAACTCATGTGGCTCTACCCTTTGAATTCCTTCTCTAGCAGAAGGGGAAAACTGCCTCCAGTTCAAAGCAAGGAGGCAGGGTGAACAGATTCATCACAATATCTTGGGAATATCATAATGTTCTAAATGTTTGGTTAATTAAAATCTAACAAATTAATGCTAATACATCAAAAGTAGACCTGTTTTTTGGATAACATTTTGGAATTTGAACAACTATTCCTGAAAAATAAAGGGTGCAGAAGAACAATTTTGTGTGTCAAAGATAAGCTGTTTTTTGCAGGGTTCAAGAATTCAAACAAGGTTTTTGGATTCAACCGTTTATAATACACTTCTAATTCATGCAATGGGCTTCTGCTAAAAATATGAATTGTTTGTGTTAAACTTGAAAATAATATTGGATATAGGTATCAAGATTTGTTGTAATGCTACTCAGGTCACAATTAGGGATGGGCGAACAGATCGCAGTTCGGGTTCGGCTGTGTTCGGTTCGGCCGTTCGGTTCGGCTGCGTTGGGTTAGTTCGCCGGGTTCGGCCGTTCGGGAAATGTTGTTATGGGTGTTTTTGTTGTTCTCATATGGTTTTTTATTGGGTTTTATATGGTTTTCTTTTCTTTTTTATTTCTTTTTTTTGTTTTTATATATATATATATATTTTTTAATCTAATATTATATCTATCTACACTAAATCTAACTGCTATTAACTATTCTAAATGCTATGAACTAAATGGATTATCTAATAAGTACACAGGCCTACTCCTACAAACACTAAAACTAAATCACTAACGCTATCTCTATCACTAAACTAGCTCCTACAACTACTATCCCTAACCTATCTCTCTATATATCTCTCTCTCTATCTCTCTCTATATGGGATGTGGGGGAATCACAAACACAAGGTTTCAGTTTAAGTTTCATTTCAGTGCAAAACTGAAATGAAACTTAAAGCAATCTAATAGTCCTACTCAACGCCTGCTGTTCAGGAACAGTGACTAGCTCAGAAGGTGTTGGGAAGGGGGGAGGCAGATAGTTTCATTTCTTGCAAGCGTCTCCATCCCTGGTGCCTGGAAGTCTGCTCCTCAGTGACTAGTACTACCCCTCCCTGTCATGTTTGACCTTCCAGTGAACCTTTTTTTGCCACCCGAACGCGATCCGAACTGACCAAACTGTTCGGTCATTTCGACGTTCGGAATTGAGTTCGGTTTGCCCAGTTCGTGTTCAGAAGTTTGGTTCGGTTTGGTCGTCCGAACAGGCCGAGTTCGGGCCGAACTCCGAACTTCCAAACTGCGTTCGCCCATCCCTAGTCACAATCTTCCACCCATTGAAGTTAGCTTCCATTGACTTTAATGTTGAAATTTGCACCCTCAGTCTTGTCTTTCTGCCCTTTAAATATTTGGTTGTGCCAGAGGAAAGCTGCAGTGTTCATAATTGATTTGTTAATTTTGATGCCTTTCCTAGTTTTTCAAAACTTTAGAGAAACGACTCAATCTCTTTGTTGGAATTAGGATTTTATTCTGCACACGAAGTCAATAGATTGCTATTGACTTTAATATGTTCTGGATCTGACCCATACAAAGCATTTCATCCTAATATTAAGGTGCTAAAAGCAGCAATTAACATTTTCATATTATCCAAAGAGGACATCATAGGAGATACTGTTCTGCTAGTCCCTGGCTCTTGAACATTATACTCCATTTTTAAAAAATGTGAACTTTGTTAATTATAATTATTAATAAATGCTGGTCTTGTGAGAAATGTTTGTTTTAGAGTTGGTTCATCTTAGGGTGCTAGAACAAAGGATGTTCTGAAAACTGAGTAAGGATATAGCTTGAAGCTCAAACTGCCCCCTATCCCTTCCCCACTTTTTCTTAAAAATAAAAAAGATCACTTCACAGAATTGTGTCAAACGGCATGCTTTCAAATAACATCCTCTGGCTACAGTTTCTTTTGTACTTCTATTTATGATGTAAGAGGGTGAGATAAATGTTTAAGGGCATCTAGTGTTTGAAAGCAAGTCTCAGATATCTAAAAATAAAAAGGCTGGTAGCTGTGGCCTGGCTGCTTACTGCCACGGTGTTTTAATGCTCTCTAAAGGTATTCTTCTTATCTTAACTCATGCAGGAAGACTGTCATCTCTGTCAGCCTGCTTATGAGCTCTTCCCTGAAGCAGATGATACATTTCTTCATGCCAAGTTTTTAAAGTAGGAAAAAGCACAGCAACCCTCCTGGAGTCCTAATAGAGTCCAATTTTCACATCTCCGTTTATAATTTTGCTACTCAAATAGAATACTGCATAAAGAGTGGATAAAGGGTCCCAGTTCCGCAAGCACTTGAAGGTTTGTAGTTTATGCACACATTTTCAGCTGTACCGTCTTCGTTTTCCATACAATTTGGGTGAAATTTGTTCTCCTTGTACCCATTCTGAAAGGGATTATCCCTGCCAACCTTCAGGAAAATTGGATAAAGGGTCCTGATTTTTATTAGCAATTTAATCATTTCATGGTTTGTACACACATTTCCAGGTGTAGCATCTTTGTTTCCCATCAAGATTAGATGAAATTTGGCCAGGTTGTTCCCCTAACATAAGGGAGCATCCCTGCAAAATATCGGAAGGATTGGATAAAGGGTTCAAATTGTACATGCGATATCAGTTTCATGATTTTAACAGAATTTGTAAATTTCCTTAAATCACTTGCAGGTGTTGCTTCTGTCAGAGGTTTTACTAGATGCAGACATCTGCTTTTTCGAGCATTTGTACAGATAGTGATGAAGACAGGAGAAGTTGGGCAGAGTAGAGGATGAGCAGGTGCCAGAGGTACTGGCACAGGCTTCGGTTATTGGCACCCCAAAATCTGTAGGGGCATATTGTTGGGATTTTTATTAATGGTCAGAAAAACAAAACCCCAAAAAGCAGCTTGAATTGTTAGTAGCAACAGCTTAGTAGTAATCAACACCTTGGAGATTGTTTCTAGGTTAAAGTAAACTACTTTATTGAGAAGTACATTGTGATAGGAAAGGCCTATCCCTAGTCTTACTAGCTAGGTGCCACCAGCATGGTGGCCAGACATGTTGAAGGTCAGAGAGAGAATTTAGGAATGGAGAAAGGTCAGGAAGAAGGAGGAAGTCCAGTAGGAGCTTCCTGGGCACATCCCACCTGGGAGGGGGCTTAGAAGCAGAGATCAGGAAAGGTAATGTGACACTTACACTATCTCTACTCCCAATGCCCCTAGTGGTCAGGAGAAGTTACAGATAGTGATGAAGACAGGAGAAGTTGGGCAGAGTAGAGGATGAGCAGGTGCCAAAGGTACTGGCACAGACTTCGGTTATTGGCACCCCAAAATCTGTAGGGGCATATGTGGCGGAGAGTAGGTGCAGAGTTCTGGTTTTTTGAGCACTTGCAGTGAGGCTGAAGACTACAGCAATGTCAGTCACAAATGCAGAGCACTGAGCCAGCCTATGAGCCACACAGGATCTAGCCATGGTGGGGGCTGTGCAGCTTGCAGAAGCTTATATTTGCTCCTCAGCAACCACCCCCAAGCCTCCCTGACTGTGGTTATTGGGTACTGACAAGCTGGAAGTCTGGGAAGCATCTTCAGAGAATGAGCCTATACCAGAGATTTGCTTATGTTTGTCACAGTGATACAAGATGGGTTCGTGATGGGCTGCATGTGGCGGGATAGAGCGGGATATAAATCTCGTAAATAAATAAATAATAATAATGTTAATTGGCCAGCAGAAATGTCAATTGTATATCTTCATTCTGTGCTGTGACCACCCCAAGGCCCCCCTGCTTGTTACTACAAAGTTGGAAACTTAAGAGCTTCTCTGATGTCCTCTGTCACGGTGCTGCAGGGTGTGTTTAGGATGGCAGCTGGCCAGCCTGGATGTGTCAATCATGTCTCTTGATTGCTGGGGTGCTTCCCTCTTCCCTCTGCCTTGCTGCCTGAAGTCCCTCTTATGTCCTGAAATTTTTGTTTTTGTCCCAAATGTTCAGGGCTTGTATCTGCATGATTTCTGTTAAGATCATAAAACTTCAATTGCTCATAAAATTGGGTAAATTTATATAATTGTTCTGGAATTTGGCAGGGATTATCCCTTGCATGTGAAGTATACCGAGTCCAAATTTCATCCATCTTGGATGGACAACTAAGTTTCTACAACTGGAAATGTGTGCACAAACCACAAGACATAAATTGCTTATAAAATCTTGTCTTGTTATCTAATCTTTCTGAAACTTGGTAGAGATGATCCCACATGTTAGGGGTATAGTATAACCTAATTGCATCCAAATTGGATTTGCAGAAAGGAAGTTACATCCATAAATACATTACAAACCATAATGCTTATAAAATCTGGACCCTACATCCAATCCTTCTGCAATTTGGCAGAAATGTTCTCTTTTATAAGAGGTACACTCTATCTAAAAGTTATTAAAATTGGACACAAAACACAAAGGTTACAGCCTAAGATATTTGTCCCACAGTCAGAAAATAGTGAAATAATTACGATTTCTGAAATTTCGTTGTTTTGGAATTGTTAAATTTGTTTTCATAATTCTGATTACAATAATGAAATGGCCAATTTCATTTTTGTAATTATAATTATGAAAATGAAATGCACACCCCTAATGTTTACTCAGAAGTAAGTTCCACTGAGTTCAGTGGGGCTTACTCCCAGATATCATGGAGCGATCTTAGAATCTAACTGCCCAATCCTATGCATGTTTACTCAGAAGTAAGTCCCACTGAGTTCAGTGGGGCCTACTCCCAAGGTAAGTGTGCATAGGATTGCAGGCAGCTAATTAAATAAATGGCTGCTGGCCTCAGCCAGTGCTGGGTAAACTGTGCTGTCTGCAGATTGGAGGGAACTTGTTCAATTACAAGTTCTTAGATTTCTTTTTTATTCAAGTGTAAGTATGATTGTGATGAACTCATTTCAACAATATTGAATGTGATAGGTTATAACTTTATTATTTGCCCATTATATAAGCAGATGTAAAAATGTGCCTGTAATTTGGCTGGAGGCAAGCTAGGGGTGCTGCTGGTATACTGGGCCCCTTCCTGTCCAGCGGCATCCCTTACTGCTCTAGCAGAGCTGGCCTCGGAGGTGGTGTTGGGCTCGCTGATGCCAGCCTTGTCGGGGCGGAGCGAGAATTCATGGCCGCCATAGCAACCATGGATTTGTCCCAGGAAGTTATCTGCCCGACCCACGTGGGGGGGCATACCCTCGACCTGATCTTCGGTTCTGGCCTTGAGGCAGGGGGTCCGGTTGTGGGGGAGGTTACAGCAGTGCCCTTGTCATGGACAGACCATTATTTCCTTCAGGCCGGTCTCCTTGCGCACCCTCCCCAGAAGGGGAAAGGACCAGTTAGGATGGTCCGCCCTCGGAGGCTGATGGAACCCCAGCGGTTCCAAGAGGTCCTGAGGGAGGTAACCTTGGACTTGGATGATCACTCTGTGGATGAGCTAGTCCAGCATTGGAACACCCTGCTGGAGGAGGCCATTGACAGGGTGGCTCCGAGACGCCTTCTGCCTCGGTCTCATCACCGCAGGGCCCCTTGGTTTACTGAGGGGCTGCGGTGTATGAAGCGTGTAGGCAGGAGGCTAGAGCGACGCTGGCGTCGGACTCGATCTGACTCCGACCGTCTTCTCCATAGTGTTGAGGCTGTGAGGACAGCAAGGAAGGAGTTCCTTGCTGTCCTCATAGTGTCTGCGAAGTCACGCCCAGCAGAGCTGTTCCAGGTGGTGCGGTCAGTCCAGCCTCGCTCCATCTGGACGGGGACTTGTCCCAGGCGCGCTGTGAGGAGTTTGTCACCTACTTCACAGACAAGATTGCTCAGATTCAGACCGACTTTGACGCTGGATTAGGGGCAGTAGGTAGAGAGTGCGAGGTGCTGGAGGCCCCGTCTGGTCCATCTTTGTGGGGGGAGTTTCAGGAAGTGACGCCGGCCGATGTGGT
>QEPC01001533.1:8179363-8210427 GCA_003113815.1 Sphenodon punctatus
GATGTTCAACATTTCTCATCCTGCTAGATCTCTCGGCCGCTTTTGATACCATGGACCATGGGCTGCTGTTGAGACGGCTGCGTGACCTGGGGGGTCTGGATGGGACTGTTCTTGAATGGTTCCGTTCATTCCTCTTGGGGAGAAGCCAGCAGGTGGTGCTGGGGGAGGAAACATCTTGCCCTGGTGCCTTATCATGCGGCGTTCCGCAGGGTTCCATTCTGTCTCTATTATTTAAGGGCATGTGCAGCCCTTGGGGAAGGTCGTGAGAGGGTTCGGGGTGCATTGTCACCAGTATGCTGATGATACTCAGCTGTACCTCTCTTTTTCAACAGACCCAGACCCTGCCGTCTCGGTGCTAACCCAGTGTCTGGAGGCCGTGGTGGAATGGATGTGGCAGAGCAGACTGAAACTCAACCCCGATAAGACGGAGGTGATGTTGGTGGGGAGAGCGAGGGAGGTGTTGGCCCCCCTGATAGGAGGGGTTCGCCCTCCTGTAGCTCAACAGGTGCAGAGTCTGGGGGTGGTGCTGGATGCGGACCTCGGCCTGGAGCGGCTGGTGGAGGCAGTCGCAAAGGCTGCCTTTCGCCAGTTACATCTGGTGCAGAGGCTGCGTCCGTTCGTCTCCGGCCCGGACCTGGCCTCCCTCATCCATGCCTTCCTCACCTCGAGTCTGGACTACTGCAATGCACTCAACGTGGGGCTTCCCCTGTGCCTGGTTCGGAGGCTGCAGGGGACGGGTCGTCGGGAGTACATAACGCCTTTGCACTGGTTGCTGATAGCGTGCCGAGCCAGGTTCAAGGTGTTGGTATTGATTTATAAAGCCCTTCACGGTCTTGGCCCCTCATACCTCAGGGACCACCTCGCCCTCTGCGGGGGCCACAATGGCGAGGGCATCCTCGGTGGCCGGCCTGCGTCTCTGGAACTCCCTACCGGAGGAAGCTCGTCTGGCCCCAAGCCTTTTGGTATTTCAACGACAATGCAAAACCTGGCTGTTCGCCCAGGCCTTTGGGGAGGGGAGACGGGTTTAATGGATTTTTATCTCCCCTGCCCTATTGATTTTTTGTATCCCGGACCCTGTTCTTAATATTTGAGATGTATTTTTATATGTTTTAAACTGTTTTATATTGATTTTATTGTTGGAAGCCGCCCCGAGCTGTGTTCAGGAGGGGCGGGGTATAAATAAAATAAAATAAATAAATAAATAAAAAAGTAGGCAACATTCATCACCTTGAGCTCCCCCCACAAATTAAAAATACTTCTGGGGTCCCTGCATGAACTACAGATGTGTTGCCCTTTTTGCAGAGGGAACTAAGATAATGTTTTCACTAACAAAAGCCAAAGCTACAGAGGAAGCAACCAGGATTGTGGACACAATTTAGGCTGTGAGTTGATTTAGTATTTTGGAATTATAAAGCCCTGGGAGAGCTGATTTTTGGAGTTTTTGATGATTACTTTAGGAGGAAGCATTTATGACCCATCTACGGGTCCTGCCACTGGAAATTCAGCAGAAATGAAGGCTGATTTTTTTTTTTTTTTTAAATCCCCTCTTTTGTTCTGGTGGTGTGATAAAAAGTTCAGTAGGTTCCTGCCAATAAATTGCTTTCACATAGTTTCTGGTTTGTTGGAAAAAGGGCTGATGCAAGAAGAATTTAATACCTGAGAGACTTGATTCATTTATAGAAAGACCATAAAATCATCGAGATATCATTTTCTAGGTATTGGGGGAGTTTCATTCAGTATACTTAACTAAATATTTGGCTTTTTTGCTAAGACAGCACACAAGATGCTAGTTAATACTAATTTTTCAACAGTATTTTTCAACAGTGACTCTTATGAAAGTCACTTATGAAGGGAGTGAGATTATTTCCCTTTTGCCACCAAGTATAGAAAAATCTTTGTCACATCATCAGAGGCCTAGATTGGATTTGAACAGCTGGATTCATTCCAACTACTGTGAAACTCTTGTTACCGATTTTGTGATTTTGTTGATCTGACTTCACATTGGTAAATTACTGATCTTAATTTTTTTAAATCATTAATTTTAGTTGGATTTATAGCCTACCCTATCCCAAGAGCTTAGGGCAGGTTATAGCACACAGAATATAAAAATAATATGCCCCAACTTAAAGTCTTCCTCCCCATAATCTATCTCAACCTGCAAAATGCCTGGCCAATAAAAAGATCTGACATTGCTTCTAGAAAATGCTCAGGCTTTGGCAAACCGTCATAGGAATGGAGTTACAAAGTGGTGGAGCAGCTATCAAGAATGCCTCACTGGGTGCTTATAAATGGACAGCATCTCTGCTGCTGCCTGCACCAACCTGCTTCGCCCCTGCGTCGGCCTGTCCATGTAGAGAGTGGATGCCAGATGTACGTATTGGAGCAAGCGCAACCCCTCTGGCAGCACTCCAGAACATCCTGGATTGGATGAAGCTGGAGCTGTTGTCCATCTGTTGGGTGGGTCTATGGTGCAGCTCCACACCCGATCAGCTGTTGCCCTGGTCAGCACGGTGGAATTGGGGCCGCCAGCCTGGAGCATCGGGTGAGTGGCTGAACTGTATGGTAGGGAGGGGTACTGTTTGGGTGGCCTAGGGAAACAACTTGTCCATCTAAAGCAGACCCAGGCGGGGTTGGAAGCGGGTGGATGCGGGAGTGCACCCCCCCTTCCCTGAGCAGCTCCACAGGCGGTTAGCCTCCACATTCGTCTGTTTACACCCATTATGACAAGAAGACCACTACAACTTGAAAAAAAAAAGTTGTTGATTATACTATAAACTGCTGTTTCAAAGAATCCAATTTGAAGCCTTGAAGTCTACAAAGAATCTTTTATCTTTGCTGAATAAAGTTTTTATTTTGCGCCCTCTCTTTTTGCGGATTAACCTAGGTAGTATTTACATAAAATGGGCTAAGTTTCTAGGGTATTCTGTGCTTGCTTCTTGCTGTACCACCAGTATGGTTTGGCCTTTAACTGCCTAGACAAATTTACCCTACTAGAAAGATGACCCTGCAGCAATGCAGAGAAGATTCTGGGCTAATGGCACAATCTTCCTTCAGCTTGTGTCACAGGGAAGAAAGAAGGGATATGATTATGGAAAATGGGTTGTGATTATGACAACTCAATGCCGTACCATTTCTGGGCTGCTTCTTCTCCCCTCCCCCCCCCGCCCCGCCCCCGTGTTTTTAAAGGTATTGTAAAGTTGCAAAGAAATGTACAAAGCAGCATCAGAAGTTCTACATGCATTTTAGGCCAAATACATGGCCTGATGTATATTGAGTATAGCTGACTGCACAATATCATATCAAGCATTCACAGCAAGGGCAGTGACTGAATTAAAATATAATTAAAATTTGGAGCTGGTTTAAAAATATTCTTGAATCCTATGCACATCATGATGAAATCTCTTGGGCATAATCTTTGTTGATATTAATCAGGCTCAAAAGTATGAACTAATGAACACTTCCCTCTACAAAGCATGTCATGTAAATTTTATAGTCTTTTCTGCATCTCCCTTCAACTGTATTGACCTAAATCTAAAATTACATATACATTTTGCTTTATCAGAGCTTTGTATTTTCTCTTTCTGCATTGAAGGGTTTGGTTTGGTTTCTCTCTTCCCTCTTTCCATAATTTCTATGGAAATTCTGCTTCACTAAATAAAAATACCTTGCCTTTCTTTGAGTGTCCTTTTCCCAAGGTCTCAGAATTTCACAAATAGTAATTAAATCTCATAAGTAAGGAAATGACATTTTGTATATAGTTTCAAATGGCAATTTGCAGTTAAAAAATAAGTTGAGTGATTTGCCCAAGGCTACATAGTGTTGCTGCAGGGAGTAGATCTTGAGATTCATGATTCCTATGTACTGCTTTAACCTGCAGTATAATGATGGCATATTTCATGTCATTCAGTTGTAACCTCCATCAATATATAAAATGCATTTAATAAAACATTGTGTTTGAAGTGAATACGTATTCGGTTTTAGTGTACCTAGCCTCCTGGTATACCGAGGTGCATGCAGTAGCATAGTCTGAATCATTCATAATTATCAAAGTACACACTCACCCGTAATATAGTCACATCAAACGTGAAGTTTTCAATTCATATTTATTTTAAGCATCTGAAAAAGTTCTTAAATGTTCTGACATTAATCACTCTGAATGTGAAAACCATAAGCTGTTCTCAAATCTTCCAAACATTCTTATTCTGAGCTGAGACTATTTATGAACAATTTTTTGCCTTAAAACTAATTTCTATTAGGAAAGTTACAGGATGGGAGAAACAGAAGTTTGGAACAAGGGTGCTCCAGATGCAGCACATCTACAGCCCATATGGAACTGCAGTTGCCTGAGCTCTGGTCTGCATCTCTGCAGCTGGAAAGGAAGCAGCCTTCCCTGTCCTTCTCCGGTATTTCACCCTTCCAGATGCTGTGGGGCCGCCACTATTTCCCCCTAATTTTCCTTGCTGCTCAACTGCAGTGGGGAGCAGCATGAGCCAGTCTATCACCTACATGTGGTCACCCTAGCAAAGAGTACATCCCATCCCCATCCAGAGCATCCCCTGTATCTGCCAGAGACACAGCAGTGACCCCTCCAGCCCAGAACTAATGGTGTGGGAAGGAACAAAAAATGTATTCTGAGTCAGAGAAAGTAAGTCCCTTTTGTTTCCCTCATCATTCTCCATGTAGTCACATAGTGGATCGGATGGTGGAGGCTGCACCTTAGGAGGTGTAAGGGTGTGTTGGTGAGGACATCCAGGAAGAGAGCAGATGTTGTATTGGGGCTGGGAGTGAGGAGCCAAAAACAAGGTGCAATCTAGAGTCGGGTCAGAGCCAAAGCTCAAGCTGGCAAGGCAGTCCGAGTTGGGGCAGGAAGGGGTACAAGGCTGGGGAAAGAGAGAGCAGGGTTAGGCTGGGGGGAAAAGGAGCAACACTGGGCTGTAAGAGAGACAAGGAGCAGAACGAAGTACAAAGCTGCAGAGAGACAAGAGCAGGAACTGGAAGAGGGAGGATCATTTTTCTGCCCAGCTTCCTGAGGGAGGTGGAAAGCCTTATATCCCTCCCAGTGGTCAGTGGGATTGGTGGGAGGTGTGGTTGAGCCAGCGCAGAGGAGGGCCATGTCAGATCGCACTGTAGAGCTGAACGCTGCCTTGGGATCCCAAGGTTTGCAGTTTGAGGCATAGATCCTGACAGGAAGTAGACCTTTTCGTGCTGATAGTGGAGTTGGGAAATGGGGGAAAACGTTGCTTGTGAGGCTCCAAGCCCCAGGGGTAGGTGGACGAAGGGGCATAGCAGTGTCAGCTTCCCCGTCCCATTCACTTCTGATCAGGTAGTAGCGATGTGCTGTTTTTTTGTGGTTTTTTTTTTCCTGTTTGAGCCTATGCATGCAAAGTATTTCACATATCAGTCAGGACTGTGACCTCATCCACACATTGTGATACATAATTTGGAATCCTCTGCCCTAAATGTAATACCAAGCACTGACCACATCTTCTAGTATTTTCCCATGGACTGTTAGCTTGTATTCCCACTAGCCATTTCATATACATTTATTATAATGGAGCATTCACAAAACTAGTTAAGGCTGCATTAAAAAAAAAATCAGTTAAAGCTGGGAAACAATAATTTACATCTCTACAGCCATACGAGAAACTAAAAAGGATATTTAAATTTTGGGTAAAGTTTTACTTTACTTTAAAATTTAGCATCTTAAGCACTCTAGCATCGTGGAGTTGTATGTGTCTCAAAATGGGGTCGTGCGGCTTGGGGAATCACTGAAGAATCCTTGCATAAAATACCAACTTTTACTGCTATTCCTTGTATGCACTGATCTTCCTTATAAGGATTCTGTAGGCAGCGTTAAGGGTTGGTTTCTTTCTTTAAATTTTGGACTGTCTATGCAAATTGAAGAGGAAAGTTCGTGTAGGAAAGCAGTGCAACCAGCTTGATGCACTGGTTTTCCTCCTCCCGGGATCTGATCCTTGGCTTTTACCACCTTGCAGGTTGCCAAATTTCTAGTAGCGGCACTTAAGATGCCTAACACTTTTGTAAAGGAAGCTACTGATTCCTCGTGTCCTGTATTTCATCTTGTTCTCAATTTTGTAATTTACTTTTTAACTTATTTTAATATTTAATTTTTAATTAATTAATTTAATTGTTTATATTGTAAAGGCCTGTGGCCGTTTGATCAACAATAAAAGAGATCATTTCACTGAACGGAAGTGCAGTGAAGGAAGAACTTGGAAGTAGATCTAAAAGGCCTTTACTGCTTGCCTAACACACTTCTAATCTGGTTTGTGTTGAAAGGTGGGAAGACAGGAAGAGCATGCTGCCTTGTTTCATGTTAGCCATAGGTTCTGTGTGCATACAGTGGAATCCATTTAAGTAGTTCCTGTTTAATTTGAATTTCTGGATATGTCTATGGGGATGCATTGTTTCTTGATCTGGATGTAACCCTTGTGCCTATGGCCTCGGTGGCAAGAAGGGCTGGGTTACCTTTTCTAGGTGTTTGGTACAATTAAACACTCTGGCTCAAGCCCCCACCCAGAAACCTGGGAGACTAAATTCTGCTGGGCATCCTGGCACGCAGTTACCTTCCCCACTTGCAAGCACGTCAGCTAGGGTATGAACAATGAGCTTTATTAAAAGGTAAGAACTAACAAGGTAACAAAGGAGCATCTGCTGCTCACGAACTTTCCTACATGCAAGTTCCACCCTCAGCGCAAGGTGCGCTGGTGTCTCAGCAAGAGTTACAGTTGCAGGTTCCCAAGCCGCTTCACCCCACTCAGGGAATGTTCAGTCCTCAGAGGCCTGGTTGTCTCTTCTGCGGCTGCAGCTTTCTCCAGGGAGGCCATCCCTCTAAGGCTGCTGCAGCTCTCCGTCACTGGCATTCCCACACATGCCTCACCAGTCTTTGCCTAGCCCAGGGAGTCCATCCCTTAAAGTCTGTTGCTGCTCTCTGGTGCTGTCCTCAGGAGACCCTGGGAGCCCACCTGCTGATCCAGCAAGTGACTTCAGCAAGGGGCTGGATCAGAGGGGCTTACCCCCACTGAAACCCATCCCAGTGTCTTGCTAGGACCCTTATTGTTGGGGCTGCTGTTGCACCCAAAGAACTAAATTCCTAGCATCCAAGGGCTGTAGATTGTCCTCTACTTGTTCCCCCTGTCATCTCCCATCGTGCATCTGACACGTGCATACAAATTAGGCAAAATGATGCACACCAATTGAGTACATTGCTTCCCCTTGCAATGGGCTGTTTTAGGCGTGCCTGCAAATGGTGTACATCCATTGAGTACATCGCTTCCTTGTTCAATAGGCTGTCTAAAACCCATGGATAAGTAGAATTCTGAACTCCGGTAACCCAAATTTTGTACAGGGCAGGAAAATAACAGGACCTTTGAGTGTATTCATGTTTTCTTGGCAGTATGTAGTTAAAATACTGTATTGTATACTGCCAGAGCAAGCCTTCATGTCAGGTAGGCTGGAGATGCGCATTAGGGACATTAATTCTCTCCAGCTGTCTGGACATGCAGAATCGCACTGTCAGCCAGGCAGAGGGGTGTGTGTGTGTGAGCGTGAGAGAGAGTGAGAGAGAGAGAGAGGGGGGGGGTACAGCCACATGAGCCGGGCAAGACAGATCCCCTGCTTGCCATTGCAGTCACCACACTTAGGCACCAGTGCAGAGACCAGGGCATGTGGTCCACCCCTCCTCATGGAAACTGGGTGGCCCACTGTTGGATGTCCCGCCATGCCCCAGGGCGGGCTGAGGTGCCAACCACATGTACGGCCGCCCAGCCCTGCCCCACCCACCCTCCCTCAACTTGTCCACTATCCTTCCCCCGGCCGTGACGTGGTTGCACAGGGATGGTGACAACCCCTGCTGCTGTGGAGCAGGGCAGATGGGGACTGGGCCCACAGTGGTAGTGTGGTACCGCGATTTGGACAGCCTTACCTCACTTTGGGTAAGGCTGCTATGCCCTGCATCCCCGGCCTTTTCTGGAGGACACAGGATGTAGCAACCAGCTGCCCGCCTTGGAGTGAGGTGAACATCTGGTGACTGCTGGGAAAACGAGCCACTGCATCATGCAACAGTGGTACCCAAATTGGGGTAAAGCTGCCCAAATCAGGTTTATCATATGTCTGTACCCAGAGAGAGAAACAATTGCCCAAATCAGGTTACTGTATCGTGTGGCTGTACCCAGAGAGAGAAACAATTCTGACTCTGGGAATCTGAAGGAGGCGGTAAAGGGGAGGAAGCACCAGGTTTCCTTGTCTTCAGGCTATCAAGACTCTCGGAGTTGGAAATGATAGAATTTCTTACACACGCACAACTCTGCCCTGCTGTCTGCTCTGACTTGTCTAAGGTGTACGAAGGCTAGTGAAAATATAGAAAACGGATGCTCAGATTAAATTAGTAGTAGGTTTCTCCAGGTCCATTTCCTTAGAATTTCTGATAACGTTTTTATATAGCTGGACAAATTCAACCTAAGCAGACTCCAGTGTATATCAGTTGTAATTTCCCATGTCTCTATAGTTAAGGTGGCTGCATCATTGCGTTAAAATCATGAATAGATTTATAATCAAGATGCAAGAGTGCCAAGGTTACCTATGCGCTCTAGCTTATTTAAACATTAAAATAAAGTGCTGCTCCTCCTGCCACAACCGCTCTGCCAGATAAAGTAAATGTTTTTAAAGTAATTTCTGCAGGGCTGCATTTCTTGGCAACAAAATAATTTTGAATACTAGTAAGGAAATTTATGGATTTCAATTACAACATGTAGTGTATCATAATTCCAGTTTTATCCCCTGTGCAGTTCAGTGTTTTGGATTTTTAATGGGTCTAGAGCAGTAATCATAAAAGTGATTCAGAATGCACCCAGTAATTACAGAGATTTGCGGTTCTTTTGCATTAAAAATGATGGTGATTTACAATCAACAAAATTGTAGTCTGTGGCTAGTGAGGATACTCTTGCTATTGCACTACTTATTAGTTCTGGTCAGTGATTTAAAGCTTAAGAGCTGCACATTAGAAAGCTGTACAATTATTTATTCTTTAATAGATGATAACAGTAAATTTGAAACTGACATATTAATTATAACCTTGTACATTAAGGAATACATATGTAGCCCTTTTGTCTAGCCTTTTGTTATTTTGAAATTAATTTCAAGTTGAACTGTAGTGATGGGGTTGTAACAAGCAATGCAATAGATGTTGTCTCACTAATTCTGTCTACTTTGCAAGTTGTAAGATTGGCTAGAAGAGTCACTACTGGAAAATATTGTAGCAATTGAAGCTTTTGTGCTCTTTTCTGTGGTATGTGCCTTCTTCCCCAGTATATTGCTAATTACGTATTCATAGGCTAGCTAGTATGTTTAATCATTGGCACTTTAACCTGTATATATTGAACTTGCATGCATAAATTGAGGTGATAGTTTTCAAAAGTCTTTAGAACAGTGTTGCTCAAACTTTTTGAATTATGCCACCCTTTCTCTTGTCTATGGCATGCGAGTCACCCCTGCTATGTACATGCACATACATCTTGTTTCCTCTCGCACCCTTGCTACCCCATCATTTTGAAAATTCCCCTTAGCTCAGAGTGGAGTTACAGGTTTGACAGCTGTTACTTTTTGAGTGCTTCCTACACCCCTACCACATGCACATTAAAGCTCTGCCTCCATTTTGAGAACCACTGCTTTAGGACACCTTTTATAGTCAGGGTTAAAAAATAATATTTACACAACAGATTGCCAGAACATGACTTTCCTTTCACATTTATTGCAAAACTTGTGTTCAGATATTTGTTAGATAATTGTACACACTGAGCCTTAGGCAAGAAGATAGTATCATACCATATTTATTTATATCCCGCACTCTCTAGAACAAGTCGACTCTAGGCAGCTCACAACATAATCAATAACAACATCTGGGTTTTCTGTCCCATGCAGGGGAACCCATTAAACAAAAATATAGCAGCAATTTACATTAACATCATAATAATATCCCTTTCTTACTGGTATTCTCCAACACCTGCTCACACCAGGTAATTGGTCACACTCCAACACTCCCATCCCCTGCTGCCACCAGGGGACGCCAGGTGTCTCCACCCCTCTCTCACCGAGGGGAGTCGTCTGAACCACCTTTAACCAGTAAGCAGTCCCACGAATACAAATCTACAAAACTCTTCCACCTCAGTCTCACGGCCCGGCTGAAGGGCAGGCCCGGAAGTAAGTTCCTCCAAGCCCCACCCCTGCAAGGGTGGGGGGGGAAGAGAGAGCAGTTCCGTGGCCCCTGTCTGGCCCCACAGCAACACCCCGCCCCCAACACCAAGTCCCACTAATCCACATCATCGGGGAGAGGGAAGGGGGAGGTCCTGCCTGCTGGGATCGCTGCTGCACTGCCTCTGGAGCCCCCAAACTGCTAGCTTGTGGGGTGCTAAGCAAGGACATAGAAAAATGCAGAGAATACAACTCAGCAATCAAGTAGAACAATTTATTTATTTATTTTTTAAAAAGAATGTAAGAGCCTCTGTAGCAAAATTCATTTGACAAGTGTAGCATTATAGGAAGAGTGTTATTTATGAAATTTAATTCTTTTATTATTTAAGCCTATATCCCTAAGGTTCAGTGTGAGTTACAACATAAAATAGATATACATAAACCATTTAAAAATCCCCTATCCTGACCTCCCCAAGCCCTATCCCCAACTGCCAAATGCTTGGCCGAATAAAAAAGTATTTCATTGCCCCTTGAAAATGCTTGGGCTTTGTTGAATCTCCAGGGGAAGGGATTTCTGTAGTTGTGGAGCAGCCACTGAGAACACCTCATTCCTCAAAGGGAGAGGAAGCACCCCACAAGCTAGAAGTTTGTAAAGCCCTGCTCTATTACATTGGCTGTACCAAAGCTTCTAACACAGATGCCCTATTTGTTCTGTTTGGCCCGGGCCATAGGGATTTCAGGACATCTATGCTGTCCCTCTCCTGTCAGATTAGGGCATGCCTTGCTCACAGCTACAACCCTGCAGGGGTCCCTGATCCCCCAGAGGGGTGCGGGCTCATTCGGCCTGGTCGTGTTACTAGCAGCCCTTGGGCACTTATCTCTAGAGGGACCTGTCAAACAACCACATAGATTTCTCCATCTACCTTTGTTAAGCTCTGTGCTGTAGATCTGGCTTTGCAAGCCAAGGCCAGGTTTGGCCTGGCTGTATTGTTTAATTGTTCTGGTACGTTTAGAGCCATGGGTTTTGACTGCAACCCACCTCCATGGTATTGCTTTCTAGTCTACCTATAGTGGGACTTGGTGAGAGGATAATGATGAAGAAAAGTAAGTTTCTTATTTGCAATGATTCTTCAAGTTTCTTCTCACCAAGTCCCAGCTCCCACTTTCTTCCCTGCTTGCAGTCGCTATTCATGAACTAAAGGGGCTGATCCATTAGGACTATTTATATGCCCAGGGGAAATTATGTCAGAGAGAGAGGGGGAAAAAAGTGCTTGCTCTACTGTAGCGTAGGCACTAGGAAGTAACTTGAAGAAGAATCGTTACAGGTCGGAAACTGCCCCCACCAGCTTCAGGTACACATTTAATAGGAGGGGAGATGAGATGGAACCCTACAGGACCCTATATGGGAGAACAGAAGGAGATGACAAGCACTTACCCACCACCATCCTCTGGGACTTTCCCAACAGGACTAAATGGAACCACTTAAGCACGGACCCACAAAACCTTGCCAGGTCTCATAATTATGTCAACACCTTTTGATCAACTGTATTAAAGGCCACCAAAAGATCTAACATGATCAACAGGGTACAATTTCACCTGTTGATCTCCAGGGATAGAGAACTATCTAGGGCCACAAGTGCGATCTCAGTACTATACCGAAGATGAAAGCCGGATTGACATGGGTCCAGGAATCTGACGACAATCAGGTGTACCTGAAGCTGCATGGCAACTGCTTGTTCAATAACCTGCCCTAAAAAGGAGAGGTATTTTCAGACGTGATGGCACCACAGATTTCCGCACTTTGCCAAGCGTCCAATCCATGGTGCTGTCACGTCTAAAACTGATCGCCAGATTTTGGCCGAGGTCATAACATGGGTTTGCATGGGCTGTGGCGGTGCTTAGCCTGGGCTGTTCCTTGAGATCATTCCCAAGGAACAGCCTGGGCTAAGCACTGCCACTCCTGTCCAAGGGACTCTGGACTGGGGTAAAGCGGGCCATAATGTCTGTTGGCCCGCTTGGACTTAACCTGGTCTGGGTCCATGGCGGTTTCGGGCAGCCATGGCGGCCTCATATGCTACTGTGGCTACTTGTCAGGAGGGTCTGAAGGAGCAAAATTGGAACGTGCATTCATTTTGTATGGCAGTTCTAAAACAGAAGACATGACTTCCATAATAATGATATTGTGAAGTGAAGTCTCATATTCCAGATCATTCAGTTAGCACTAGGGATATCCACTGGAGCCAGTTGCTCTGTGAGCTAAGACAATGTGAAATTTCAATTTTGAACTCTAAAGCGAGATGTTTTAATTTTTTTAAATAGGTCTTTTCCAATTATAGATGATTGTACTTTTGGTACAGAGTGTTCAGATATGACGTTCCTTTGTTACTTTACAACTTAATTCTTTCTTGACCACCTTTTTTAAAATGCAGGAAGGGACAAACTCTACTCCAGTGTTTCTAGCAATGAATTTAAACACACCTGTTTTCTCTGTGTGATTGCTATTGAAGTACATGAATTTAAATTAGTATACTGATGTTCCAAGATTACAGCCCTTGAATTTCTGTAGGAAACAATAGTAATCCAATATGGCTTAATCAAAGAAAAACTAATAGTTAGTAATTATTTAAGAAAGCAAAGTGGATCGTTTGAAACTGTTATAGTTTGAGATTTGGAATCCAAGTAACTTAATCTGAAAGGTATTGTGTTGGGAAAGTTTAGCTATAAAAATATCGATGAGAAAGGGAAAAGAAGAATGAAAGAAGTGCAGTTAACAATTCGTTGTCAAGATTTTTCTGCTTGGAAATCAACCGTTTACTGTTACTTATGAAGAGGAGAAGAGGAATCGCAAGTTAACAGTTGTGAACGTGGCCATAGTTTGACTTTTACATTTGGGAAACTGAAGTAAAATTGTTTGGGGAACTGGAATGAGATTATCCTCTGTGTGTCTCCACAGCCCCTTACCATCATCTCAGCAGCCCCTCCACGCCTACCTCAATCCATCACTGCACCTCTAGCAACTTGATTTTTCTCTCGTACACACCACAACGTGCCTCCCTGCTTCTGCCTGGGTTGTGCTGCAGGCTCCTGCTGCCCTCACTAGGCATGCATCTCACAGCAGATTTTGTACCAGCAACCTCCTCTGGGAGGCACTTGCCAAGCTCCACTCCGAATAGGTCCTCTTTTAATTTCCTCCTGTGTAGCACAGCGTGCCATATGTGTTGTTCTGGGCAAACAGCTGTTGGAGCCTGAGGCCACAGTAGATGGAGAAGGGTGCAGCTACACGAGACAGGTTGGGGAGGCTACCACGTTTTTAGGTTGCCTTACCCCACCCTGGGCAAACGAGCCACACAATGCAGTGGCTCATGTGCCGAGGGCCTGCCAGATGTCCCCCACCCCACCCCAAGCAGCTGGCTGCAGGGCGACGTGTCCTTGAAAAAAATTTGAGGATGCATTGTGGAACAGCTGTATCCCAACTACCAGGGCAAGGCTGCCCAAGGCAGGACAACTTGTGTCGCTGGGCAGTGCAGCTGATCTGGGGAGTGGAACTTGGGAAGAGCATGCATCCTCTTCCCAGGCTGCCCTCCCACCAATCCACCTGACAAGCAGCTGTGAGGACTTACTGCCGGCTCCGGCAATCTGCAGCAGGGTGCCCTTCAAGCCACAGAGGAAGGGGAGGAGTGGCGGCCCTGTTGCTAGGCACCGGGACGCTGCAGTGCTGCGGCGTTGGAGAAACCGGAAGTGCGTCGGTGTTCAGAGGCAGACCTAGTATTAACACACACACACACACAATTGCCACCAATATGCTGATGACACCCAGCTATACCTCTCTCTTTTAACTGACCCAGGCCCTGCAGTCTTGGTGCTTTCCCGGTGCCTGGAGGCAGTGGCTGACTGGATGCAGTGGAGCAGACTGAGGCTGAATCCCGATAAGATGGAGGTGATGTTGGTGGGTTGGATGGCAGGGCTGATGACTCCCCTCGTTGAGGGGATTCGTCCCACGTTGGCTCCCTGGGTCTGGAGCTTGGGAGTCTTGTTGGACCCCAGCCTTCAGCTGGATTGCCAGGTGGAGGCGGTGGCGAAGGGAGCCTTTTGCCAGATACATCTTGTGCAGAGGCTCTGGCTATATGTTTCAGACTCCGACCTGGCCACCTTCATCCATGCGTTCATCACCTCGAAGCTGGATTACTGCAACACGCGCTACGTGGGCTGCCCCTGGTGATGGTTCGGAAGCTGCAACTGGTGCAGAATGCGGCGGCCTGTCTTTTGACAGGGACAGGCCATAGGGAGCACGTAACACCAGTGCTCTGAGCTCTGCACTGGTTGCCTATAGCATTCTGAGCCCGATTCAAGGTGTTGGCTTTAACCTTTAAAGCCCTACATGGCTTAGGCCCCTCCTATCTGAGAAACCGCCTCACTCCTTAGGTCCTGGGGCGATCCTTGCGGTTCGCCGGGGGCGCCTTATTGGAGGTCCCCTGGTTTAGCCGGGGGGCCACAATGGAGAGGGCGTTCTCGGGGGTCGCACTGCGGCTGTAGAACTCCCTCCCAGAGGCAGCTAGACTGGCCCTGAGTCTACTGGCCTTCTGCCAGGCCTGTAAGACCTGGCTGTTCATCCAGGCCTTCGGAGATGGGTAGTGGGTGGGGGGCTGGGTTGGGTTAGGAAGGGTTTGCGTATGGGTTATTTTAATCTGGGGGATTTAGGTTGTTTTAATTGTATTTTAGTTGTGTGTGTTAAAATGTTGCTAGTCACCCCACGATGCTTGTAGCAGGAGGGGGCGGCATATACATTTTAATAATAAATAAATTTAATAATAATAAGTACAGGATGGGTGATACCTGGCTTGGCAGCAATATATATGAATAGGATGTGAGGTTTGTAGTTGATGAGTCAGCAGTGTGATGCAGTTGCAAAAAAGGCTAATACAATTTTAGGCTGCATTAACAGAAGCATCGTTTCCAAGTCAAGAGAAGTAATAGTTCCACTCTATTCTGCACTGGTCAGACCTCATCTGGAGTACCGTGTCCAGTTCTGGGCACTGAACTTTAAGAAGGACATTGACAAATTGGAAAGGGTTCAGAGGAGGGTGACAAAGATGGTCAGAGATTTGGAAACCAAGTCCTATGAGGAAAGAAAGGTTGAAGGAGCTGGGTATGTTTAGCCTAGAGAAGAGGAGACTAAGGGGAGACATGATAGCAGTCTTCCACTACCTTTGCCTTCACAGAGAGGATGGCAAAGACTTATTCTCTGTTGCCCCTGAAGGCAAGACTAGAAATAATGGGCTCAAATTATAAGAAAGCAGATTGTGGTTAAATATTAGGAAGAACTTCCTTTTAGTAAGAGCTGTTTGTCAGTGGAACAAATTGCCTAGGGTGATGGTGGGCTCCAACCATCATTGGAGGTTTTCAAACAGAGTCTAGACAGTCATCTGTCAGGGATGCTGTAGCTGCGGATTTCCTGCATTTTGTAGGGGGTTGGACTAGATGACCTCTGAGGTATCTTCGAACTCTGTGATCCTGTGTGTCCCCTGGATGATCCTGGGCATGCATCTCAAGCTAAGGGCCGACCATGCAGGCCACAGTGGGCCAACCCATCGGTTCTGCCCTGCCATCCCTGTTGCGGGGCGGGGGCTGCCATGACTTCCTGTCAGGGCGGGGAATGGGGTGCTAGGGGCGGGGGCAGCTGCTGTCACGTCTATTGTGGCTCACCCACCTGGGTCATGTGGGCGGTTAGACACCTCTCTGGCCGCAGACAGATTTGGTAGTGCCCTCTGTGACCTGGAGTGTGGTGGCTGCTGTTCCCTGCGCTGAGCCAGAATGCCACTCACACATCCGTTTTCACCCTCTGTTAGGGATCCGATGTGTTGAGTTCGCTGACTTTGTACTGATGATTATCATCTCACTAATTGATTGTAGTTCTCCTGTCTGTCTGTCTGTCTGTCTGCCATATCTACTTGCAGTTTTTTTGCCTTTTATTTAGATCATAAGTTCTCTGAGACAGGTATCATTATTTCATGTGTTTGTGGGTCCGACCGTTATTGGGGAGCATAAATAATATCACAATAAATATAACTTTCAAACGTGCCCAGACTTCACAGCTTTAATTAGTAGGTTAATTCAAGATGAACTGCTGAAGGAATAAGCATGTTCTTGAATTTATCTACAATTCAAATTACCAATTTTGTCCTTAATTCTGAAACTATTTACAAGCTTGAAAATCCCTAATTTAGTAGTTTGCATGTAGACTGGGGATGTAATCTTAACTTTTTAATCTATTATTGGAAATTCAACTCTGATACTGTAGAAGTTAACTTCTATAACAACAGACTATTCAAGAAAGAAAACAACCAAACAAAACCCCTAAGTCCCCAACAGAGATTAAACAGGTAGCTTATTTACTATCCGCAGGTAAAACCCATATTTTCAAGTACTGTTCTGGTTGTGCAATGGTATGCCTGATCACCAGTTGGGTACCTGGATACTAAAAAATTGGTAATTTCCAGTACTAATTTTTTAATTACTATTTTTTCCGGTTACTGATCAGTAAATCGGGATGGAAAACCTAAAACTTGGGACGGAAAACTAAAGGGTTCCGAAAGTTGACATTCTGAAACATCGGGTATCTTAATTAGGTCACAATTGGGTACCAGTTGGTACCCAATATTATCAAGTTAAGTCAATTCATGTACTGGAAATTCAATATACCTGTTTTTGCAGGTACTTGATTCAACTCTATTCCCTAAGCTTTGGCAAGCCCAAAGGCAGATAAGTAGTGTTCACTGTTGTTTAATCCAAAGGTATTTATTGTACTCAATTGCTGACTGAATGAAAATATGAAATTTAGGAATGTGATTTACTGTAATGTTTCCATGCCGCTTATCAGATTGTCAAAGCTAATGAAATAAATCATTTATGGACTGCAGCAAAAGACATGTTTCTTCAACAGCACTGCTCTTTTCATTTAATGAGATTTACACTACATTTTTTCTGATGATCTGCTTGATGTTGGTGAGTTTCCTGTGCAACAACTCTTTGTAAACAGTTTACAAACTGATCTCTCCTTTTTGCTTCCAGATTACCTGCTCACTCACTCTCTCTCTCTCTCTCTCTCTCTCTCTCCAGTTGCAGTGCACTGTGAAAATATTTGTAATGTGCTGTTTTAAAAAAAATCAATAAACATTTCTAATGGTCATTATACATTAACATTAAAACTCTATCAACTTTGTCCTCCATTAGTCTATTATACCAGTACAACCTTTCTTTTTAGCAAAGCGTTTGGCAGGCAGGGTTAGGGATTGAGGTGGGAGGGTTTAGGGGCAAGAGTGGGTTTTTAAATGGAGCTTTTATTTGTATTTTTATGATGTGTGTGTTTATCCTATAAACTGCCTTGAACCTTAGGGGGAAGGGTAGGGTAGAAATTTGAATAAATAAAATAAATTATGGTATTTAGACTTTTTAAAAATCTGTCTTATGTCTTACATAAACTCCTTAATTAGGGCATTACTATGCAGGGCCTAGGGAATTGGCAGGATTTTGGTCTCTGAGGCTATGTGGGCAACAAATGAACAATAATCATGTAGGCATGCCAGACTCCGTCTCCTATGTCTGTATTTTTAATTAGTTTAAAACATTTATAAATTTAATAAGTTATTAAATCCATTGTTTATAATGAGCTAGGTTTTTTTTTTCCCATTGAGAGGAGGTGTCTCTCTCTCTGTGGGCTATATGGGGATTGCTCATGTGAGTAGCCTTGCTTGTGCATCTGCTTGTGGAATTGGAACCTTTCCTAGTAGTGTGGTACCCGGGTGTGGCCTGAGGTGTGGAATGGTGGGGAGTAGCAGCATTCCCAGTTGAGGTGTTACGCGACTTGGTAGGGATGCAGTTTACTGCCTTTTCCTGCAGCCAGTAAAGCCATCTTTGTTAGGTATACCATGGCAGAGCACTGTACTGTTCCTTCACGACATCCTTCAGAGTACTGTGCTCACTCACAAGGTGGTGTGCGCGCTCGCCTCTTAAGGAAGCTGTGCAACCAAGAGAAGTGCTGTGTCTTTGCCCTTCGCTGCACACTTACCGTAAAAGCTGGGCACCTATGGAGAAAAATTGTCCACCAATGCAATAACATTATTGACTTGGCAAGACACAAATGATTTGTTTGATGACTAGCTTTCAGAAGTATTTATTAATTATCTGAATGTGTGGGTAGCCAGAATTTTCTCTAACTTCTATTTTATAAAATGTGTTCATGGGACCAAATAGATCCTAGCATAACTCAAGTAACAGAAACCTCCTTTTATTTCCTTAAACATAGTGCCAGTTGCAGCACTGCTCAACCACTTCGTTACCAAATTTCCTCATTTTTTTTTTTTACTTAATGAATTCTGTCATAAATTATCATGGTTGATACTTTCTGTAAGTAGAAATGTCACATGATACAATTACCAGGGCCAACAAGGAAATTACAAGAACATGGAACTTTCATTTCAACTAATTCTTTAATTAATGTCTGTCTAGTAAAATTAATGTGATTTTAGTATCTCCCCCTCCCCCCCCTTTCTGTTTTATATCTACACAGAGTTTCCATAAATGGTACCCAAATCAGATGATAGCCTGTTTTGTAGAAAGTTAATCAAAGGCAAAAATGAGGGTGCCGCACTGTTATTTTTGGCAGCATAGTGCTTGTTCTTCTTAACCAAATTGCATGCAACAAAGTTTTGGTGGGGGACTATTAATATTATTTATTTTATAAAGGTATGTTGCTGCTAATAACATTAGTTTCTAAGTGAATTATATTGGTGGTATTTGTTCATTGACATTAATAATAAAAAGGAAATGAAAACATAAAAGAATTATATAAAAATTAGTCGCCTTTAGATAATTTTGGTAATATTTTATTTTGTTAATTGAAGGTGGTTTTTTTTGTTGTTCTTTTAAAAAGGGAATTGAAACAAAGACTACATGTGTGAAATGGTAGCAGCTGGCATGTACTTACATAATTTTAAATGCAAAATGTCTTGTAAATCTAGCTAAAAAGTCTGCATTATTGATATTTCAAATATGTAAAGGTTGAAACTTTTCTATAAGGCATGACCGTAGGCACAATATTCCATGGCCTAGAGAGAGACAAATGGGATGCAAATTTACAGTCTTTCTTAAATTTAACCATAGGCATATGCAATTGATGAGTTCTAGGTCACAGCAGACATTATGTTTTAAGCTGTACATTTATTATTAGTTCAGAAATTTGCCTATCTTAGTTTGTGAGCATAAGCTTCACCAACATTTTTTTTTATCGTGGAAACATTGTAGTTGAGTGTAGACAAGGAGCCTTGTGGGTGAAGGAGAGGTGTTGAAAGTCAGAGTAATTTATTACAATCAATTCCGTTGATTCCTTTGGTTCCTGGAACAGGTGTAGTAAATCAGTTGTTGCCAAGGACATCCTCCGGATGGGGACAATATATTAAATGGAACAATCAAGCAAAAACTTTTAACACCTGCTCAAGTATAAACAAGCAGGATGTAGTCAGATAATTCCCATGTTAACGGAATGTTACCTGATTCACAAATACTGTCAGACCCTTAAAGCACTGTGATGTGGCAAACCTGTAAGCTACAATTTTTATACCTAGAAATGTTGGTGACAAGCAGGTGTACCTTTCAGCATCTGTACTTGATGAATGAACTTCTCTTTGCTCTCTGGATGTTACTCCCTCCATCTGCTAGCCTGAATGCATGATTAGAAAGTTAATCTCCAAGCCTTACCTAACAAATTAAAACTGCATGCAATCTGAATATGTCCTTGTTAAGGCAGTGAAGTTCTAGCTACCAAAGGCATTAGGATTCCAGCTACCTACACAACAATAGCTGAGGTTCCTCCGAAATGCATCTGCATGTTCATTATGTGTATCTGTCCCTACAACCATCGTTGCAGTAGAAACCTGCGACATCACAAAGAACATCTCCATTCAAATTCACCCCTTTACTCAGTGCTGGTCAAATAAAATACCAACTCTGAAAATGCATATAAATCAATGTACCAATGGTTTTTGGTGTGATGTGTTCAATTTTGGGCTCTGCATTTCAAGAACGATTTTGACAATTTGGAAAAGATTTGGAGGGGCGCAACAAAGACGATCAAGGGTCTGGAATATAAGTCATATGAAGAAAACTGACAGCATAAGGGGGAACATATTGACAAAAAGAAAATAGAAAACATTTGTCCTTCATTGCCACTGAGGATAAGACGAGAAGCAATGGATTTAAATTAGAGGAAGGTAGGTTTGGGTAATTACAGGATATTTGGAAAACCTTCCTAACTTTCAAAACTGTTCAGCAGTTGAACATGATGGCTAGGTAGTAGGTACATTGTGGAATCTCCTTCCCTGTAGGTTTTCAAGAAAAGACTGGACAGGAATGCTTTCAGTTGAGGGTATCCTGTCTTTATGGGAAGAAATTGGACAAGATGACCTTTGAAGTTCCTTCCAACTTTCCATTTCTTTGAGTCTGTGATTCACTTTTCCCACGGAAGTTCGATTTCTCTAGACTGCAACCAGACTGGTCAGAAAAATCTTTCTTGTGCTAAAGGCACTTTGTGTGAGGACAGCTTGTTCTGTCACTTGTGTGTATTTGGTATAAATAAGCTTGTGACCACAAGGTCCTCAATTTCCACAAGTCAGAAAGAGATGAGTTCAAAAGGAGAGTGATTGTGTGATTCTCCATTTATAGAAAAGCCATTACTTTGCATAGCATAGTAGGGTCACCCTTCCTGTAATAAAAAACAAAACAACTTCCTCATCTTTCCTTGAAGTCCCATTTGTATCACTCGCACTTGGTGCTTCCTCACATTCAGTTATCTCATGGGACATCTGTGTGAATTAATAATATGCTTACATCTCCTTCTTGTTCTGTGTATATTCTGTTAGTCAGACTGTGCGTTAGTCAGCTGTGTTTGGCTGTCTCTTCAGGACCAGTTGGATCTCCTCGCTGCAGCGGCAGCCATTTCTATCCTCCTACAGTGTAGGACAGGAAATGTAATCTCTTATAAGCATCAGGCAGATGTAACATCCTGCTGAGCATTCTGTCATTAGTCTTCCGTGCTGTCTTGAAATCAGAAGACATCCTTCATGGTGGTAAAATACCAACTCTGAAAATGTATATACATCAATGTACAGTGCTAACATATGACACAAGTCATCTCCTGATGATGAATTCAAACCGTATGAGGTGTGTCAGATGGTGGAAGGACTTTATAGGTAGGTTTATGATGTCAGATTGTAAGTAAAATTTGTCAGTGATGGACACAAATATTAATGTTTCACATATGCATATGTAAAAATAAAGAATTAGCAGGGAAAGATTAAAGTAAACCACAGAAAGCTGTTGAAAATATCTATTTTTATATCATGAATTACATGAATACCAGTTAAAATTTGAATTTTAGAGAAATTAAATGCCCAAGTACATGGAACACTTTAAAAATAAAAAAACTTAATGAAAAATAAAAAAACTGAAATAAGTGAAAACATCACAAAGAGCTATAACTAATAACGCAAGAGGCAACATGTATTCTTATATCACGCACACAGCCCTGTGATTACTGCAAGTTAAAAATTGCGTGCTCTCCCTGCCTTCCCAAATAGGTTGTGAATGTACTAATCTCCTGCCCCAATGTTAACTCTTCTGTCAGTATAGTGCCTTGTATTTCCTGTCCCTGTTACCTTCTACAAATGGGGCACAATCCTACGGCTGTCACAAACTGCACCTATGCTAGGCATGGTGAAAGACCACAAGCCTCTCGCCGGCACAGCAAGGCTCAGGGGGTCCGATGCGACCCCCTGAGCCCACACACTATGCAGCCCAGAGAATGGAGCAGGAGCCGTGCCTGCTTCCTCCCCCGGGCTGCAGCGTGTGTGGGCTTGGGGGTCGCAGCAACATGGGGCGCACCGTTGCCCCGCGCTGCTTGCTGCACGTGCAGGGCGCATGTGCACCTGAGTACCTGCTGCCCAGATTACCACTGCGTCTGCAGCCAGCATAAGCCAGAAGCAGGATTGCACCCTTAGTCTGAAACTGAAGGAAAAGAACCAATTCTTAATTACAGCATCCATGCAGAAATATCAATTTATAAATGCTAGGGAACATGTGGGTTAAATGATTGTATATGTCCAGTTCTAGAGGCAAGACTGAGGTTGTAGTCAATAAAGACAAAGTTGTAAAGTGATATCTTTTATTGGACCAACTCTCTGGCATCCTGGTGGGATACCAGAGGTATTTCAGTACCACATCATCAACTTGTCAAGCCAAGTCTGGAGGTAGGAGGGGCAGGCTGATTCCGCAGATAGCTCTCATTAGCTCATTTGTCTTCAACTTGTACAGGACTGGCCCTAACCTAAGCTGGGGACAGTGTATTTGAACAGCCTTGACTCCTCCCCATTCCAGGTCATTGCTCTGCTCTTCTGAGCTTGCCCAGATGGTATGGACCAAACTTTAGAACAGGTTCCAAAACATGCATGCTGTCTTGGCAATGTGGCTTTATATATTTATTTATTTAGATTTGTCTGCCCCCTTCTACTACAGAAGCTCAGGGTGGTTCACAACGTATTTAAATAATATAAAAATAAGCAAAAATAACACATCAATAAATAAACAAAATACAAACAACAACAATATAAAATCAGTAATAAAACTTACTCCAAGGTGGAACTAAACCTGCTCTCCCCTTCCCAACCCAACGCCCATCTGCCTCGTCAACAGGGTCAATCGATGATGGTGGAGGTCATTGACCAAGGCCACAAGTGCAGTCTCGGTGACAAAACGCGATTGAAAGCTGGACTGTGAGAGGTCCAGAAAACTAGCATGGTCCAGATGCCCCTGAATTTGCTGAGCCACCACCCATTCAATAACCTTCCATAAAAAGGGAAGGTTAGAGACTGGCCGATAGCTGGCTAGGGAGTCACTGTCCAAACACTCTTTACAGTAAACGCTCTTTTGATGCTTCAGGAGAGAGGTTAGAATTGGCTCTTAAGTGGCACAATGGAGTGGGCTATTAGCTTCCACAGGCAGTGTAGAAGGGTTGTAGTAGTGCTGCCAAAGAAAAAGCAGGTACCTATACTGGCGAGAGGACCACACCCAGGGGCTGGTGCTAAAGGGTACAGACGCGATATCCCACCGCCCAAAGACTTTGTGGAGCTATAAAGCCATGAAGCTCAGTAGAGAAAGGGAAATTCCCCAGAGGGAGGCAGTGTGCTGGAGGGTTCTGCCTCAAGAAGGCTACAAGTGACTGAGCCGGTAGCTCAGGAAGCTGGCCTTGGGTCGGGCCAAGGAGTTGACCAGGAACCCTGGAAGCCAGCTAGCAATGGCCAGGCTGGAAAGACTTGAATAACCTGGCTGGAAGGGACTGTGCGTGGCCTGGGAGCCTACAATAACAGGTACCCACAGACTATTTATGTTGAACTATTTGTGGAGTCACTGGTAATGGTTTGCACACTATAAATAAAGGAAACTTTGTGGAAAACCCCACTTGGACTGGATTCTTGAGGTGTGGCTCGAGAAAAGATTCACTCTCTCAGGGGCCCAGCCCCGTTACAGGCAGGAATGGGGTTTCATTGTGTACATTCCTTTCCTACTGACGAGTCATTTATTTTCTTTTGACCTTTCTTGTTGGGCACCTTTTCCTTGGATTGGTTGTCTTGATGTGCAACCAGTAGGAATGTGTGAACAGAATGGGGTTCGGTTGATCGTTTCGTGTTCGGTTGTTTGGTTCGGTTGAATGTTTGGCAGTGTTCGGACTGCCAGGAGGCTTGGGGCGCTCTAGGGACGCCCAGGAGTGCCCGTGGTGGCATGGCAGGCCATCAGAGACCCAGCAGCAGAGACCGGGATGGCTTGGTGCTTGGCACCCCGGATTGCCCATAAGAACATAAGTGCCATACTGGGTCAGACCAATGGTCCATCGAGCCCAGCATCATGCCTCCGACAGTGGTCAGTCACTGGGAGAAGCACCCAACAGGTCACCATACTATCCATTCCCTGTGGGTCATCCCCAGGCTCCCGACAGTAAAGGGTTTTGTTCCCCAATCCTATCTGGCTAATAGCTGCTAATGGAACTATCTTCCAGAAACTTGTCCAAACCTCTTTTAAACTCAGCTATACTGCTGGCCTTGACCACCTCCCCTGGCAGTAAATTCCACAACCTAATTGTACGCTGAGTGAAAAAATACTTTCTTTTGTCTGTTTTTACTCTGCCACCTGTGAGTTTCATGGAGTGTCCCCTAGTTTTAGTACTAGTTGAGAGGGTAAATAACCGTTCCCTGTTTACAAGTTCCACACCACTCATGATTTTATAGACCTCTATCATATCTCCTCTCAGCCGTCTCTTTTCCAAGCTGAAGAGCCCCAACCTATCAAGCCTCTCCTCATACGGGTGCTGTTCCATACCCTGGATCATTTTTGTTGCCCTTCTCTGTACCTTTTCTAGTTCCGCTATGTCTTTTTTGAGATGGGGCGACCAGAACTGCACACAATATTCAAGGTGCGGTCGCACCATTGATTTGTATAGAGGCATTATGACATCCTCAGTTTTATTCTCTATTCCCTTGCGAATAATTCCTAACATTCTATTTGCTTTTTTGACCGCTGCGGCACACTGGGCTGAGGATTTCAGTGTATTATCCACAATCACTCCCAGATCCTTTTCCTGAGTGGTAACTCCTAGCTTAGTACCCAGCATTGTGTACTCATAATTTGGATTATTTTTCCCAATGTGCATCACTTTGCACTTGTCCACATTAAATCTCATCTGCCATTTAGATGCCCAGGCACCCAGTCTTGTAAGATCTTGCTGCAGCTCCTCACAGTCTGCTCGTGTTCTGACTACTCTGAATAACTTGGTGTCATCTGCAAATTTGATCACCTCACTCTTAACACCCTTTTCCAGATCATTAATGAATACATTGAAAAGAACTGGTCCCAGTACAGATCCTTGGGGCACACCACTTTTTACATCCCTCCATTGTGAAAACTGGCCATTTAGTCCCACTCTTTGCTTCCTATCCTTTAACCAGTTACCAATCCATAGCAAAACACTACCTCCTATCCCATGACTTTTTAATTTTCTCAAGAGTCGTTTATGTGGGACCTTATCAAAAGCTTTCTGGAAATCCAGGTACACTATATCTGCTGGGTCTCCCCTGTCCACATGCTTGTTTACGCCCTCAAAGAATTCCAAGAGATTAGTGAGGCATGACTTCCCTTTGCTAAATCCATGCTGACTCTTTGCCATTAAGCCATGTTTATCAATATGCCCAGTGATTCTGTTCTTAATGATAGTTTCCACCATTTTGCCCGGCACAGACGTCAAGCTTACCGGTCTGTAGTTTCCAGGATCACCTCTGGATCCCTTTTTAAATATTGGGGTTACATTTGCCACCCTCCAGTCCTCAGGTACAGTGCCAGATGCCAACGTTAGGTTACAAATTACTACTAGTAGGTTTGCAATTTCACATTTGAGTTCCTTCAGAACTCTGGGGTGAATACCATCTGGCCCTGGTGATTTGTTCGTATTAAGCTTGTCAATTTGCTCTAGAACCTCCTCCAGGGTCACGCTGATTTGTGACAGTTCATCCAATTCATCACCTACAAAGTAGGGTTCCGGCGTGGGTATCTCCCCAACATCCTCCGCAGTGAAGACCGAAGCAAAGAACTCGTTTAGCTTCTCTGCAATGTCCTTGTCCTCCCTGAGTGCCCCTTTTACTCCCTGGTCATCTAATGGCCCAACCGACTCCCTAGCAGGCTTCTTGCCTCTGATATACTTGAAAAAGGTTTTATTATTTGTTTTTGCCTCTTTAGCAAGTCTCCTTTCAAATTCTTTCTTGGCCTGCCTTATTAGCACCTTACAGTTACGTTGCCAGTGTTTATGCTCCTTTGTATTTTCCTCATTGGGGCTAGCTTTCCATTTCTTAAAGGATGCCTTTTTGGCTCTAATAGCCTCCTTTGCGTCTCAATTTAGCCAGAGTGGTAGAAGTTTAGTCCTCCTGCTACCTTTTTTTAACTTGTGGGATGCATGTAATCTGGGCTTCCAATACCTGGGCATTGCAGGCTTGGCTCGTATTCAACAGAACTAAAGAAGCTCTACTGCCAGTTGGTCAAGCCTTGCCCAGTGATGAATCACATGGGCACAGAACCCATGGAACAGCAGAGATGGCAGCAGCAGAATTTGCCTGTGCGCATCGCCCATGGAGCCAGGATGGTAGGATTTGCAAGGGAAGAGGTCCCATACAGCAGCAGATGGCAGCAGCAGGATTGCTTGGGCAGAGCACCCATGGACCACCAGACAGCAGCAGCAGGATTACCAGGCCAGTGGTATGAGAAGCAGGCAGGCTGGGGCAGGGCTCGAGCTTTGCCTACAGGGTGGGCAGACAGGCAGCGTGGAATGAGCAGAAGGCAGGCAGACTTAGGCAGATTTTGAGCTTTGCAACCTGGGTGGGAAGACAGGCAGCATGGCACGAGAGGCAGTAGGGAAGGCAGGGCACTCAGATAGACTGGCAAAGACTGACTGCCAGTCAGATAGGCTGGCAGAGACATTTTTGTTATTTTCGATATCGATACCGATACCAATTTCAAAGATTTTATTTTTGTTATCGGTATTGATATCAATATCGTTTGCAGTTCGGTCTGTAGAAACAGAGTTTAATGCACTCTGAAAAAATTGTTTATTCTTGAATGATGATGATAAAGTTTAATAATGAAAAAATGTGAAAGTTTCATTATTGATAAAAATGAATAAAAGTATGCATGGTAAGCAATTAAGTACATATATTACATTTATGTTAATGAGGATAAAATATTAAATATTCCTCAAATTCTGAAATTTCCATGCTTTTTGTCGTTTGTCTTGTTGCAATGTATGGAGTTGAAATTTTTTTAATTGTAATTGTAATGAATTTGTATGTTTTTTGGCGTTTAAGCTAGAGTCAAAATGATTTTGTGATGTTTTTGAAGAGGAAAGTTTAGTTTTAAAAACCGTTGTGCATTTAACATTTTTTTAAACTGAAGATTTTTGTTGTGGTAAATCTATCAATATAAGTAAGCTAACTCCTACGTCTGTCTGTCTGTCTGTCTGTCTGTCTGCACGCACGCACGCACGCACGCACGCACGCACGCACGCACGCACGCACGCACGCACACACACAGAGGGATGGGGGGGGGACACATAGACAGCTCACAACAAACAACACAGGGAGGGGTACAAAACTGAAATGAAACCTAAATCAATCTAATCCTATTTTAAATAAATCCCAAAACAGGGGAAGGGAATCAGGGATGGAATATATACAGGGAGGAGGGAAGGATTCAATGGAGGGTAGGGAGAAAGAACACAGGGAGGGGTAACAAATAAAAATAACACCTAAATCTATCTAATAAAATCTAAATAAATGAAACTAGGGAGGTAAATGTGCGGGATGGGTGAAATAGGAGGATGGCAATGGATTAGGAATAGGAAGGAACACAAACTGCTGGGAGAGGGAGACTTCTGAAAAAGCCTGCTGTCAGGAGGATCAGTGGCTAGCTCAGAATGTGTTGGAAGAGGGGAGGGCAATGACTTTTGTTAATTGCTGCACCCGCCTTACCACAAGCCCCATTGGCTCTGTTCAGCCTAGCCCCATGTCCAGGGCCCCGATTCTTCCGCGGAATTTTTTTAAAAATTCCGCGGGAGTCAGGGGTCAATTCTGCGCCTCGGCACGATTTACCATGCCGGGGGGGGGGGCTTGGTTTGCCTCCTCCTCCCCCCGCACTGGTTAAACCTCAGGGCCTCCCCTCCCCAGCTGCCGGGGCTTGCCCTCCCCAGCTGCTGGGGCGTGCTTGACTCCCACCCCCCCCAAAAAAAACCCAAAAGGAATTGTCTTACCAGGGACGGCAGCAGCAGCTGCTCCGTCCAGCGCGCTCGTAGTTCCTGGCTCGTACTTCCTGGCCCCTCCCGACGGGGCCTCTCAGGGCGATGCAGCCGGATGACGTCATCTGACGCTCTTTTCGCAAAGCCATTCACCACGCTGACTTATGAAGAGAAACTGCAGATCAAAGACATGGGACCTCACCATCCAGAACTGCAAATCGAACAAGCTGCACAGGACAGAGGGAAAGGCTATACACGCAGGTTCCACACATCCTGGTAACAGAAGTTCTGGTGGCTATGTGGCAGTGTTTCCAAGAAGTCGTTCTGTTTTTCTTGCCTGCGCTTTGGTGGTGACGCACCATGGACAAAGACGGGAGTCAAGGACATTAAGCACCCGTCTGAGAAGGCAAAGAAGCATGACTCTTGTAAAAGTCACCTTGACAACTGCCTAAACCTGTCACAGTTGGAAAAACAAACATCGCCGAGAGACTCAATGAAGGCTAGCGTGTGTCTGTAAGGAAACACAATGAGGATGTGGAGTGAAATAGATACATTCTCTTCAGAATAATAGATTGCAAAAAAGTTCTGTGGTGCCTTTGAATTGGTGCTGCGTGGACATGATGAAAGTGAGGGATCTGTCAATCCAGGGGTTTTTCAAGGTGCAATACATTTATTTGCCACAGCTGACAGTACGCTACAGCAACATTTGAAGACTGCAACTGTCTTCAAGGGGACTTCGAAACCCGTGCAGAACAAACTCCTGGACTGCATGCTGCAAATTGCTCGTGACCACATAATTACTGAAGTTAAAAATACAGATTTTGTGGCTATTGAAGCTGATGACACTACTGATGTCTCAACCGTCTGCCAGTCTGTCATGATTTTCTGCTACATCGATGGCAGGGGTTCAACCATGGAACGCTTTTTCAGCTTCACACACTTGACAGACTCCCATGCAGAAAGAATCACTGAGTCCTTGCTTGAAAACTCAGTGCTGCTCTCCCAAGGGACTCTGAAAACAGAAACGCATCGCTCAGAGCTACAATGGAGACAGCGTGATGCATGGAGAGAATGTTGGAGTCCAGAGGATGATAAGGGATGCATACCCGAATGCAGACTTCATTCACTGTTTTGCCCATCAGCTGAACCTTATTGTGCAGCAAGCCACATCTCAAATAAGACAAGTAAGGATTTTCTTTCAAAGTCTGTCTAGTATTCCTGCTTTCTTCAGTTCATCTTCAAAAAGGACAGAAGTTCTGGATGCAGTGGTGAAGAGAAGGCTCCCTGAAGTAACTAAAACATGCTAGGCCTTCAGTGTGTGGACAGTCGAGGTCAACTATGAGCACAGAGAGGACCTGGTCGAGTGCTTTGAACAAATACGACTAGATAGTCGTGATGCCAAGACTGGTATCGAGGCCAGGTCATACATGAACATGGTGAAATCTGACGGGGAGTTCCTCTACTTCTTGTCCTTGTTCCACAGAATCATGCCGCACGTGGACATACTGTACAAGGAGCTCAAAAAAAAAAAAAATTGACTCGGTAGGTATTCAAAGATATACTAGTACTGACTACATAAGAGCCATCAATAAAGTGAGGGACTCCATTGGAACTCTGCACTCGGAGCTGCCGGAGAACGCTTGGATGGGCAGAAGTGCACCTAGCATGGACATGCCAGAGCAGATCGCTGTGGAAGTGTGCGATATTATAATCTCTCATGCACGTGACAGATTTCAATTCACGAAACATCTAGAGAGCGCAACTTTGGTGCGGGGGACTTTGTTTCAAAAGGCACAACCAACGCTTTCCCATCCAAGCATTTAATGCAGCAACAGAAGCCTACCCAATGCTGGAGAGAGACCGACTGAGGAGCAAGATTGGGACTTTGTATGACAGGTCAGAATTCCATTCCACCAAAGATGCCTCTGCGCTACTTGCTGTGTTGACCGAGGACAACTTAGACAAATCTTTTTCAGAGGTGGCTAAACTGCTGAAGATTGTCATGTCAACGCCTCTCACAACTGTTGAAGCGAAACGAGGCTTCTCAGCTATAAAAAGAATTTAAACCTTTCTGAGAAGTACCATGACACAAGACTGTCTGAATGCTCTAGCAATGCTGTCTATTGAGCAAGCCATGGTCAGGGACATTCCAGACTTCAACAACAAAACAATAGATTTGTTTGCACAACGCAAGGAACGCCGAGCAATTTTCCAGTACAGGCGCTGAACAGACCTGAAGATGATCTATTCTGGATAGAGACACGCACAATGAGAGGACCTGTGTTGCATCCATCCAGCTACAGCCTGCATGGTCTTTGTCCTTATTAGGGAGACTCATGCCAACGTGGGCGCTGCACCCAAGTAATGCTTCCTGGGCTTCTTCGAAGACAGAGTACAGAGAGGAAAACCAATTGCGCTGCAGAACCACCACCATGAATAAACCCAGCACCCAAAGGGCACCACGTGACAGCGATGGCACACAAGGCAGAGGGAGGTATTTCTGGCAGCTGTGAGCATGAGGATGAGAGCCTGCAGATGACATCCCATGTTAAAGATAAGTATACTTCCCTCTTAAGTTAAAAAGGTAAGTTTAAAAAAAGGACTGGGGATGGGAGTGGTGATTCGGGCCACTCGTGCTGTAATGCAGCGGCCCCCTTGTTGCAAAGGGGGGAGGCGGGGTAGGAAGAATAGGGGAACAGGACACTGGACAACAGGACGAGAAAGGGGGTGCGTAGTGTAAAGGAAAAATGCAGAAAGGGGCTCTGGGAAGAAAGAACAGAAAGGGACTCTGGGAAGAGCAGAAGTATAGAAAGAGTTTTGCTTGCAGAAAAGTAACAGACTAAGAAAGAACTGAGCAGCTGATGGCCTTGACGGCAGGAAACTGTGATAAGGAATGAACAGGATGGGGCTGGGAAGAAGAACATAACATGCACAGAAAAGATAGTGAAGCAACTAGTGATGTAACCCATAGCCTTGCTTT
>QEPC01001533.1:8217041-8257526 GCA_003113815.1 Sphenodon punctatus
ACCCATAGCCTTGCTTTGACTAGACAAAGGAACAATAGAAATGATGCATGGCAAGTGGAAAAACCCAGCTTTCAACCTGTATTGAGCATGTGTGAAATGATGCTTCTGTTTTGGTATAAAAAGCTTTGGGGGCTGTCCCAAAGCAGCTCTCCTTTGCAGAGCCTGCTAACGCGTTAGCACTCAATAAACTGGATTACATTTTATCCTGACTCTGCGGTACTGCCTCGAATTGGTGAGCCCACCCGAACCCAGTGGATTAAAGGAAAAAAATCCACAACAGTAGGATCAGGCCCTGGCCTGTGGAGTGCTCCCTAACCGGAGGTCAAGGTGAGGTCCCTGTCTCCCAGAGAGCGCCTCCAGAGAGTAAGGGGATTTCCCCACCCCAGCAGCACCACATATGGAAGCCGGTGGGGCACATATATAGGGGGAATACCACAGTAGTTTAAAGGTAGTTAGTTATTAAGAGTAGGTGGCTTTTATATTTTGGACCCGCCCCTGCCCCCAAGGAGAGGTACAGTGGGTATTCATTGGGAGGGTGGAACCTCTTCTTGGGGGCAGGGGTGGGCCCACGGCCAGGGGACACCCTAAAGTCTTAGGGCACCCCCAACAACTCATGTGGGCTCCAGAACCCCAGCCATAGGGGCCTGTACACCAACTGCCCCCCCCCTCCCCCCCGGTGCCTCCAGATTCAGTGTTTGGCTTTAGGAGTTACTGGGCTTCTATAGGTCCAATGAAGCCTGAAGTCACACTGTGTCTGGAGTCCTCCAGAAGACCAGTGGGGGGGTTCCTGATGCCCAATGGAGACTTAAGTCCTATTTTGTCTGGCGACTCGGAGCCTACCTACCCTAGAAAACTACAGGCAGCCAAGGAAAGCATGAAAATGAAGAGTGTTCAGGATAATGGTAAGTGATGGCATTGGGATTGAGAGGGTCTTGGACTTCTTCTTTGGCAGAGAGGTCCACAAACAGGCAAAATTTAAAATGGCATTCAAAATGCAAACATCTAAAGTAATTTGCTTATTTTTTCTATCCAGTTTGTCAGAGATCTGGCATGATTCCACACCTCGCCTTGCTTTCCTTGTGAACAGAGGAAAAAGTAGGTAGGAGCACAGTAGAAGAGAAGGCTGCAGACAACAAGGAAACCCTTTTCCCCTGTCCCCCACTGAACCCATCTCTTTCCCCCTTCCTCCTCTTGTGCTCCAAAATCAAACCCTTTCCCTCCTACATCTCATCTGTCCCATCCTTCTCTTCCCTTTCATTCTCTTCTGATTCGGCTTGTCACAGAACCGGGAACTAACTCAGTCCTCCCAAGTTCTCCAAGCCAGAAAGAAGGCTTGTCCCAAAGCCTACACCTTCTGAAGACTACAGGTGGCCAAGCATGCCAGGAAAATCAAGGATTCAAGGGTTCAGGATAAAAGGTAGGCAATGGCAACATGATCTATTTTGTCAGCCTACTATGGTTAATTTGGACCTGGTGGGAAAGAGAGTGTATGGGACCCCAATAAGAGGGTTCTCTATCCCCTGGTGGCAGCGCTTCACACAGCAGCATTCCCAGCATTAAGTAATGTAATGTCCATCCAATGTTAACCCTGGGAACTCCTTGCTGCTGGGTTATGCCATGCCACTGGTCTACCGTTGCCCTGGCTCTTACAGTTGCCCTGGCTCCACCCCTAGGCTCGCCGGCCCGCCAGTGGCTTCACCACCAGCCGGCCTTAGTGCCCCTCCAACTCAAAACCCACCAGCCACCCCTGCCATATCTTCAGGTCCCTCATGATGGATGGAGCAAGTCAAAGAAGCCTTCAGCATCCGCCCAACCCCCAGCATCCTCATCTCTATCAGGGACGGCCAGATGGAGATGGGGCAGAGGAAGGAATCAAAGGTCACGTCAGCATCACCCCACCTCACTGCCCTCAACAAGATGACTCTGTTGTTGAGAAAGAAGGTGGAGACATAAGAGCACAAATGAAGCAGATTTCAGAGAATATTGATGAAATTAAATCATCAGTAACTATTATGAAGGCAAACATATCAGGAGTGAACTCCATGCAGACATCCCTTCACCGAGGTGACTGATGATGAGGTTCATAGCTCTGCTGTGGAGGACAGCGAAGGCTCAAGATATGGAAGCTGAATTAGCTGATTCCTCCATGCAAGTTAAACTGCTGAAAGCAAAGACTGTGACAACAGGCCTAGAAGGCAGGTCCAGGAGGAACCACCTTAGAATTGTTGTGGTTTGTGAAGGAACTGAGAAGGGAAGACCACTTGAATTCATGCTCAAACCTTTAACTACAATCCTCAACCTACTTGAGAGTCTCCCCTTAGATACTGAAAGAGTACATCACATGCTGGCTCTCCACCCAGCCACAGGAGCTAAATTCAGAACTGTTATTGTTTGCTTTCTAAGGGGGCAAGAGGGTGGAAACCTCAGTGCAAAATCACTTTATTTCAAGGTTTTGCTACTGGGTAATACACAGAATGTCATTCACCAATGCCAGAGAAATGGCAAAAGAAAAATGAATGCTGTTTTATCTAATGTCCTACCATGTTTTGCCTGAAGGCAGGAGAGGGCACTTTCCAAGAGCGGCAAAAGTCTGGATAATTTATAAAAATACCAAGTGCATTAACTGTTTATTTTTTGTGTTCCTGATATTAGAGCTGTTCTGAACAGTAAGGGGAAACAATCACTAAATTTACCAAGTTTTTTACTGGACCAGCAGGTGCCACTGTGTCAGGAAGCCTCTCATGACCTTACCCTGAGAGTTCCAGCTTTCCTGTGACCGGTACAGTTTTCACCACTGTCCATGTTGCAGCTGATGCCAAATTGCAGAAATAAGAAAGCAACACACTCCTCCTTCTTCAGCACTGTGCAGCCTGGACTTAACTATATGCAAGCTTCTCTAGTAACCTATGGACCCTAACTGATATTTCTGTGTAAAGTCCCAACTCTACTACATTGTAGTACCACATTCTAGCGCCAACAACACAACTGAACATTATTATGAATGATTTACTGTTCATAATAGTCATAATTATTATGTATGATTTTTCTTTCTGTAGGAATACCTTTTAATGATCATTTGACTTATATTTGGGTTCTGGGAAATATGTTTGGGGGTCCAACTTATAGACTAACTGGGATAACCGGAAGGTTTCAATTTTACCTTGCTGAGTTTACTAGCAAAACCTTGATAATTGTGATGTCATTTGTATCTTGCCTCTTTCTGTTCTTATACTAACAGATTCACAAATTCAGATGCTATACGTTCCATTATGGAAATGTCAAATGTAGCCTACAACTTGCTTTTTCATTATCCAGTTGCATACCCTCCAACCTTTTTGCCCAGAACAGTAACAGGTTTAGTTATCTTAAATCACTTTCCCAGCAGTGTAAGGCTTGTACTGGGTTCAGCAGACAAAGGGGGTCTTAGTAGCTCATTAATCCAGCTGGAGAAAGCTGGCTGACTCCCTGCACTGGCTGTTTTTATTGTTTATTAATTGTTGAGGGGGCACCTTTTCTCTTTAACAATTGTGACTTCTGTGACAGTTGAGAACAAATGTTCATCATTTGTGGCATCCTTTAGGTATATGAAAACTGCTATAATGTCCTCTCTCCTATCTCGACTAGTCTTTTCTATAGGCTGAATATACCCAGTTCTTTCAGCTTTCCTCATACAGCTTATCTTCGAGACCCTTCATCATCTTAATTAGTCTCCCCTGACTGTTCTCCAGTTTGTCAACATCCTTCTTGAAGCGTGGTACCCAAAACTGAACACATTTGGTGAACTAAGGCAGTTTCCTGTAAGAACTGCTGGCTATATCAATGAAGTCTTAGATCCTGTCCTCAACAAAACATCCCCCTTTTCACAGAAATAGTCTGGTACATGCCAAGCTATTCTATTACATATGTCAGACATATAACTTAGTAATGTGTGGAGACTTGCTAGCCCAGATGGTAGAGACTACAGGTGCTTTCAAACAGACATGGGACTACCCACCCCCAGAGCTGCTCCACGGGTGCTTTCCCAGGTCCGCCCACTCCAAGGCCCACTTGGGTCTGGATCTGATGGACCCGTCAGGTTCCCCGGCCCACGGTCTACCCATGCAGCACACACACACACACACACACACACACACACACACACACACACACACACACACACCATAGAGTTGTAGGCTAGAGCATCTGCAATGCTATGGTGTTGCCCGGGACAACAGCTGGCTGGAAGCAGCAGCATGGGTCTGCACATCAGACAGATGGGACCAGAACTCTACCTGTTACCGGGGTAGGGGTAAGGGAAGGCACACACACGCTTCCTGAGGTACCCTCGGTCAGAGCAAGGAACTGCGAAGATAGAATGCCCGTCAGGATAGTGTGTGGGCTTTTACCTCTAATTAAAGAGAACAAGCCCCTATCATCATAGGGCGCTGCTGACCGAGAACCAAAGGGTGCCCTACAATCACTCCGTTCAGACAATACGACACAAGGGGTGCGGGAGTCACCCGGGTGTGTGTGCCAGGGCCCCCCAAAGGTGGGGGAAGCGGGAAGACATGGACACTCACCTCCGACTGTCAGGTTCCAAGGCCAGGGAAGGGGGGAGGGCACGCACTCACCACTCACTCGTCCTTTCTGCTCACTCAATTCAATCTGTATGACAAGGTCTCAGGGGGAAGGGTCCACACGCACGGGCAAGGTTTGCAGTCACGGGTCAACTCTCTCCACATTCAAGGTGCACACAAGGGAGCCGGTTTCCTCTAATCACCAGCGCCGTTCCCCAGGCGGCACTGGTTCTTAATCCCTAAGCCCCGCCCCCCGTGCGTGCCTGCAGCCGCTCTAAGCGGCGTCGCGGGGGAGGGGGACTTCCCACATGTTCTAACGTTGCTGGGGGCGTGGGTGTGGCCTGCGGCTCTGCCGCCGCTGCCGGCTGGGGAGCGGAGCTCCTAATGGCCCTGGTTGCCACGGGAGGCAGGGGCGTGGCCTGTGCCTCCGCCACCGCTGCCGGCATGGATTGTGGGGGCGTTCCCTGCCCTGTCTTCTCAACGTGCGGGCCAGGAGGCTGTCGGAGCTGCCGGGGCTGGGGCCGAAGTGAGCGCCTGAGAGCGGGGGTCTGATGCCCTGGCCTCCCACTGACACTACCTCAGGCCAGTGCCCCAGGTCTGGTCAGCCTCCTCCGCCAGCAACATTCTGGTATATTCCAGAACACGACCAGAGGGCCTTCCCCGGAGCAGGCACAGTTTGCTCCAGGCCTGTCTGCCTGAACATCTGGCAGGACAAGGGCGCCTTTTGATGGACAGGCACTACGGCAGCCTGTTCGTCTAAAAGCACCCTACAGCTTCCCTTAAAACGTACACTCATTACCTCTTGGCTTGACTATTTTTTGGTGTCTCAAGATTGCTTGGGAGCTGCAGTCAATACCAGCATGGGAGTAATTGCAGCTTCTGATTGTGCACCTTGGTTTTTGGAATTCTCTCCACTCCATTGCATACCTCCTGAGAGGAAGTGGAGACTCAGTACCTCCTTACTACTGGATAAAAGTTTCCACGCCTCAATGAGACAAATGCTCCTACTGCTCCCTAGGCCTCTACCCCATAGAAAAAAACTAAAGTCTTTTGGGGGGCATTCCACATTGCATTGTATAAAAAGAAAATGAAAAATATTAAACTGAAGAGCATATTCTGCCCCCCTCCCCTGAGAAACTTTAAAAAACCCACTAAACTGAGACATGAGATTAACAAACTACATATACAAAAGACCAAGTTTGTCCAATTTTATCCAAGGCAAAACTACTGGGAATCTAATGAGCAAACTGGCAAGCTGCGGGCCTACAGACTCAAGCAAAGAGCCACTTAACATAAAATTCCAATCCTATATAATAAAAACAAAATAGTCCACACATCCCAAGTTGTGATTAATGCCCAAGTTAAAAAACTCTATTCTGCTCTATACAGCTCTGAGGGCATTCTAGATAATTTAGATGATTTTGGAAATTCTTTAATAAAATATCACTGTCTCAGCTCTCCTAACTCTCAGCAACTGACACTGGTTGTGCCCCTAGAACTAGCTGAAATTAACTTAGTCAAAGAAATAAAAATTGGCAAAGCTTCAAGTTCTGATGGATTTGCAATTGAATTATACAAAAAGTTTCTGATATTCTATCATCCATATTACTGTGCTGTTCAGCAAGACTAAATATCCCTCACATACTTGGGGGATAGACCCAGCAGTTCTGAAACTTAGGGTAATTTCAGACGTTCCAATACCACGGTGAACCTCCGTGGTGGTCACGGTACCGTAATGTCTAAAGGACATTCCGCCAGATGTTCACCCCAGTGAATACCTGGTAGGAATCCCTTTGACCACGCTTCCGGACCTCTGGCCGCCTGGAGGTCCGGAAGCGTGGTTAGCTGGACCACGGCCGGGAATTGGCGGAAGGTAAAGTCTGTTACCTCCGCCGATTCCGGGCCATGGCCCAGACCCCGGGAGGCGGGCGGGCACATTGGCCGCTGCGCCCGCCTGTCTCACAGAGGGCGGGCGGCCGGGGAAGTGTGGGGGGGCGGGTCTGTGCGGCTGCACATTGCGCCGCGCAGCCCCGCCCTCTCCCCAATCCCCCTCCAGAATCTGGCTTGCACGTCTGTTGACCGGCCGGCCAGATTCTGGAGGGGGATGGAAAGGTGATTCCGTGCCGCGGCCCAAGGGAGGCCTGGCACCCTTATTATGGCCTATTATTCAGAGAGTTGGGCTCAGGTCCGATGGGGAAGTTACAGATAGATTTAAAATCCTTTGTAGGGTACAACAAGGGTGTATACTTGCCCCCACATTATTTTCATTGTTGGTAAATGATATAATTGAATAAATGCAATGTGAAGCCTTTCATCCTCCGAACATTTTGTCTACTGAGGTGCCTATTTTAATGTTTGCAGATGATACCCTATTGGGTGTTTTTACACACACATTTCTCCTGCATGTTTACTGTTACATTCTGAACTTTCTGTGTGTCTAAATCACTGACCCAGATCTTAAACAACCAGTTCTTTGAACTTCTGCGTGAAACTTCTTCCAGAACATTTGTGTGTAAAAGGTTCTACTGGTAAACTGCTTTACTCCAGGCAGCTGTGGTCACTTGGTTTTCATGGCAGCCTGTCACGTTTACAGCTGCGGCTACTTTAGGCTGCCTCAGGGCAGTGTGTGCATGAAAAATGCATCCGGAACTTATTTGTGAGCTTGTAAACCCAGAAGATTGGAACATCCGGAACTTTAACGTGTGTGTAAAAATGCCCAATGTCTAGATCTCCAATTGGCCTCCAGAGACCCTTGACCAATTTTGAAATTTTCTGCAACAAAACAAGCTGAAAATAAACTATGATAAACCGAAGATCATGATATGGGGGAAGCATTCTAAACAGTTGTCTTAGGTAATGGGATCAACTAGATTGGAATATGTTATAGCTTACAAATATTTTGGCATCTACTTCTCACAGTTTCCATCATGGACAGCTCATTTTAAGTCTTAAATGTAAAATGTCTCAGTCTATCAGGGCTATCAAGAAAATGTATTATGCTCTAGATGGGAGGTCTCTTTGTGCTCCACTGAGGGTTTATAATTTGAAGCTTGTGGCCCAGTTTCTTTATGGAGCAAAAAATATGGGGTTATTCAATGAGAAGAGATGGAGGTGTCACAAAATAAATTTCTTAGAGGACTGCTGGGTTTGCTGCCTTCACTACTAGCAGTCCTTTATAAGGGTTGGAAACAGGCATGGAGGCAATACAGACAACAATTACAATTCGAGTCTTGAGATACTGGTTCCGGTTTATGGGGTACTCCTCCTTGCGGTTCCCAAAAATGTGTCTTATTGAAGACCAAATGGCTCCATTAAATGCTGAACCGCCTTGGCTAATTTTTGCTGTGAATACTCTTGCCAGGATGAAATTTGGTTGTTTTTTTTATGGATCATCAAAGATTGTTTACCCAGGCGGAAAAGACTTCATTATCTTAGAATACAGAATGTGGCACTCCAAAATTATATTGCCTTGGTGAGATGCTCAGGCATTGCACCAAGGTATATATTATGGAAGACTCAACCTGGGATAGCTGGATACCTTAACTAGATTTGTCCTCCTTGAACAGAAATGCATTGTCTAGACTAAGGTCAGAGCAAACTGCTACGGCAATGGTTGAAGTATGGCAATTGGGCATACCAAAAGCAGAAAGAATGTGCCCATTTTGTAAAAAAGTACAGGAGGATCTTATTCATTATGTTCTGGAATGTCCCCTACATGGTAGGCTTAGGGAGAAATATTTGTATCCTTTTCCACCCTCTTGTAAACTTTCCAACAAAGAAAAGCTTATTTGGATTATCCAGCAAGAGCAAGAAAATGTTAAGAGAGTAGCTGCCTTTGCATTTAAAGCAGAAGGATGCAGGCATCAGTATCTTGCCTCCAGGAAACAGTAACTTGGTATTTGATATATGCTGTGATTGTCTTTGTGTTGTTTATTTGTTATTGTTTATTGCCTTATTTATATGTATATTAGTATCTGTTTGGATCATGCCTATGCCAGTATCCTAATAAATTTGCTTGCTTGCTAAATATCCCTCAACACCTTGCCTCCAACACCAAGAAATGCCTTAATCTCAGTGAGACCAAAACCAGGAAAGAACCCAATGCTATGCTGTCATTATAGGCCAACTTCTCTTATAAATAGTGACAAAGATTCTGACAAAAGGTGTCAGCAAAACAACTAGAAACAATAATAAAACATATTACGCAGAGAAATGTTCTCACTTGCTGCCTCTGTGTTATGGAACCTTCTTCCCACGGAGGGACCATCAGAGCCTAACCCTGAGTGTTTTCCAGAGGCAGCGCACAATGTTTCTTTTTATAAAGCATTTGACGGGTGGGCTTAGGGTATGAGGTGAGAGGGTGTAGGGGTGAGGGTAGGTTTTAATGAGTTTAATGGAGTTGTTTTATTGTATTTCTTGTATGTTTTTATTATGTAAGCCAGGGTGACTTAGGGGAAGGTTGGGGTAGAAAGTCAAATGAATACATAATTAAATAATTGCACGCATCAATTAAGTCAGCTTCATAGTTGGCATGGACCTGATCATATTGCGCAACTTATTGATAATATTCCTGCTTCAGTTCTGGAAAACCTTGAAGCTATGTCATTAGATGCAGAGAAAGGTTTAGATTAGTGCTGTAACTCAGTCCTCTGTTTTCCTCGGAATGTACTGAGGACCGGGGCTTTTGGCCTCAGTTTGCCAAGTCCCGAATTTCCAAGGACCTGGCCTGAAAATTTGAGACTCAGCCAAACTTCAGCTGAGTGTAGGGAGGGGGGCCGGGGCAACGGCTGGAGGGAATAGTGTGGGGGGGGCTGTAGGAGGGGCAGAATAGGCCAGCATGGGCCTGGAAAAGGGAGCAGGGGCCTAGTAGAGGGTCAGCGGTGGGATGCTTAAGGGGTGGGGGCCTAGCATGGGGTCAGAGCGTCCATTCATTTTTGAAGTGTAGGCTCTGCAAAAAAAAAAGATAAAAAAAAAAAGATGGGGATTTGGCACTAGCAGCACCCTCAAAGATATTAACATCCCTCCAACCTTGCCTTTTGTCCCTCACCTTAAAGTGATGTCTTAATGTATAAACAAAAATTAAATAAATTTCATATATGCAAACGGATCCTTTTTATGTAATCCACTGTCCCATGCAAAAGTTAACCCAGACAGTAAAAAAAAACCAATTTATTGAATACTTTATTTAGAAACAATTTAAAAAATTTTATATTTATCCTACACTTGGTTTTTGGGGGACAAGAAGAAACCACCAGAGACAATCAGAGCCTCCATTAACTTACATAGTATGTGTACAGTGCTAAAGTGTTAAAATGTGTTGACTAATGCTTTCTCAGAGTGCTTAAAAGAAACGTATCTGTCCCGCTCTTGATAGATGCACTCCGTCTACATCATACAGGGATAGCTGATGTCTCAAGAACCTATGCCAGATTGTAGTAGCCCTCCTTTCATGATGCAGAAAAGCATCCACTAGTCTGTTTGCATTTCTCATCGATTTCCTCAACCAACGAAGTGCAGCAGAATCAGTTGGGCTTGGCCTTGCATTCCTATTGACTGCTCTTTCAATTAAATCTGACACCAAGATGTTGCTCCTTGGAAAGGAGTGGATGATACAGTGCAGGTCACATCTCATGGCACTTGCCAACTCTAGACTAGTGAGGTCACCCACATAATTTCCACCACAATGAAGCACGATTCCCGTTGGAGGTGGAACATCACGTCTCCTCTGAATGCTATCCAACGTTGGAATGATCTTGTGCCATTTCATGCCTCTTCTTCCGAACCACCAGACGTCATAATTTTGGTTGCCTGAGGAAAAGCTAAGCCCCTCTTCATGGACAAACTGCTCCAAACGGTGAATGTAGGACTCACCAATGATCCAGATAACTTCTGCCATACTTTGGATCAGGATACAAACACAATAAAAGTGCAATCCGCAAGAGTAACACAGACACGAGAGAGAGACACAGGGGTCTGTCCTCTAACTGCAAGGTACTGCAGAGAAATGGTACATAATTGCAGGTGTTACAGTACTAAACCAGGCCGCTCCAGACCAGCATTCTTAGTAACTACACCCCAAATGCCAGCATTTTGAAAACACCGGAAATCAGAGGACTAACAGTTACATCTCAGGATTTCAAAACCCCAACTTTATCGCAAGCATCACATTTCTAGCTTTTTGGAAACACCTGAGATCACAGGACTAACAGTTAGATCTCAGGATTTCAAAACCCCAACTTTCTCACAAGCATCACATTTCTAGCTTTTTGGAAACACCTGAGATCACAGGACTAACAGTTACATCTCAGGATTTCTAAACCCCAACTTTATCACAAGCATCACATTTCCAGCTTTCTGAAAACACCTCAAATCACAGGTGGCACTGGGATTTGGGGTAAACAGACTTGGACTCTTGCCTCTCTTAGTTTCCCAAGTCTGAGTTTTTGGAGAAGGGCAGTGCTTGCTGCTACTAGGTTCAATGAAGTGCTGGATGTCTTGTGTCTGGGATTTTATTGGGGAGGGGTGCTTTGTGAAGTACTGTACTAAGGCACAGTGACACAGCAGGCCGTCGCCCTCCAGCAGACCTCCACCTTGAGCTCCAAGTTACAAAATGCCTGCCCAAACACAATCTCTCTTTTTTAAAGTTTGGCCCCCATGGACCGGGGGCTCCACTGCCAGCAAAGCCGGCCCCCTTGGCCCTCCAGCAGGCCTGCTTTTTAACAGTTTGGAGCCTTTCAGGGCACCATTTCAAGAAAGCCAGGCCCATCCAGGCCAGCATTCCTGCTAGCCACACCTCCAAATACATGTCCAAGCACACAGCAGGCCTGTTTTTAACAGTTCGGAGCCTTTCGGGAACTCCACTGCCAGCAAAGCAGGCTCCCTTGGCCCGCCAGCAAACCAGCATCTTGAGCTCCAAGTTACAAAATGCCTGCCCAAACACAGTCTCTCGTTTTTTAAAGTTTGGCCCCCATGGGCCGGGGGCTCCACTGCCAGCAAAGCAGGCCCCCTTGACCCTGTAGCAAACCAGCATTTTGAGCTCCAACTTACGAAATGCCTGCCCAAACACAATCCCCCCCACTGCCGTCCCCTGTGTCTCTCAGCGCACCCACTCCCCCCACTTAAGGTTGCCAAAGATGCAGATTATTTATTTATTTATTTATTTATTTAATAAATTGATTAGCCGCCCCCCAGGCTAATGGCATCCAGGGGCGGTGTACAATTCAATAAAACAACATTCAAAATAAAAACATGAAAAAAAATTCAGCAATTTAAAACCAAAACAGGGTCGGGATAAACAAGTAAAAATAGAGAGGTAAGGGGAGAGATAAAACCCTAACTCCCCCTCCCCCCTCTCCTCCCCAAAGGCCTGGGTGAACAGCCAGGTTTTACAAGCCCGCCGGAATGTCAGAAAACTTGGGGTCAGGTGAGCTTCCTCCGGGAGGGAGTTCCAAAGATGTGGCCTGGCTACCGAGAATGCCCTCTCCATTGTGGCCCCCTGCTTAACATGGGGGACCTCCAAGAAGGCACCCCCGGCAGACCGAAGGAGCTGCTCTGGGACGCGGAGGGCGAGGCGGTCCCTGAGATACGAGGGGCCCAGACCATGAAGGGCTTTATAAATCAATACCAATACCTTGAACCTTACTGGCACACTATTGACAGCCAATGCAGAATCCGGAGCACAGGTGTTATATGCTCCCGACGACCCGTCCCTGTCAGGAGCCAGGCCGCCACATTCTGCACTAGCTGCAGCCTCCGGACCAGGAACAAGGGCGGCCCCATGTAGAGCTCATTACAGTAGTCCAGCCTCGAGGTGACGAAGGCATGGATGAGGGAGGCCAGGTCCGGCTCGGAGATGTATGGACGCAGCCTCCACACTAGATACAACTGGCGGAAGGCAGCCTTTACCACCGCCTCCACCTGTCGATCCAGGTGGAGATCCGAGTCCAAAATCACCCCCAGACTCTGAACCTGCTGAGCTATAAGAGGGTGGACCCCCCCTATCAGGGGGGCCGACACCTCCTTCGCCCTCCCCACCACCACCACCTCCATTTTATCAGGGTTGAGCTTCAGTCTGCTCTGCCGCATCCACTCTGCCACAGCCTCCAGACACTGGGATAGCAATGAGACAGCAGGGTCTGGGTCAGCTGAAAAAGAGAGGTACAGCTGAGTATCATCAGCATATTGGTGACATCACACCCCGAATGCCCTCACGATCTCCCCCAAGGGCTGCATATATACATTAAATAATAAAGGAGACAGGATGGAACCCTGCGGAACGCCGCAGGACAAGGCACGGGGGCAAGATGTTTCAGCCCCCAGCACCACCCACTGGCTTCTCCCCGAGAGGAATGAGCGGGACCATTCAAGAACAGTCCCGTCCAGACCCCCCAGGTCTCGCAGCTGTCTCAACAGCAGCCCATGGTCCACGGTATCAAAAGCGGCCGAGAGATCTAGCGGGATAAAAAATGTAGAACATCCTGCATCCATCTCCTGGCGGAGATTGTCCACCAAGGCCAACAACGCTGTCTCCGTGCCATAGCCGGGACAGAACCCAGATTGAAAAGGGTCTAGGAAACCGATACCATCTAGATGTGCCTGGAGCTGGATCGCCACCGCCTGCTCAATAACCTTCCCTAAAAAGGGAAGGTTAGAGACAGGTCGATAGCTGGCGAGTGCGTCCACAACTAATGATGGTTTCTTCAGCAGGGGGCGCACCACAGCCTCCTTGAGACTGGGTGACAACCTCCCCTGCCGCAGGGACGTGTTAACCACTCTCGCCAACACCATCCCCAATGTCTCCCTGGAGACTTTCACCAACCAGGATGGGCATGGATCAAGTTCACAACTGGTGGCTCTCACAGACCCCAGGATATCCACCGCATCGGCTGGTGTCACTTCCTGAAACTCCTCCCACAAAGTTGGACCAGACAGGGCCTCCGTAACCTCGCGCTCACCACCTACTGTCCCCAACCCGGTGTCAAAGTTACTCTGAATCTGAGCAATCAAAGTAGATGACAAACTCCTCACAGCAGGCCTGGGACAAGTCCCCATCCAGGCGGAGGGAGACCGGACTGACCAGCCCCTGCACCACCCGAAACAGCGTCGCTCTAGCCTCCTGCCTACCTGTTTCATACACCGCAGCCCCTTGGTAAACCAAGGGGCCCTGCGGTGACAGAACGGAGGCAGGGGGTGTCTCGGAGCCACCCTGTCAATGGCCTCCCCCAGCAAGCTGATCCAATGTTAGACCAGCTCATCAACAGAGTGACTGTCCAGGTCCAAGGTTTATTCCCTCTGGACCTCTTGGAACTGCTGGGGTTCCATCAGCCTCCAAGGTTGGACCAATCTAACCGGTCCCATCCCCTTCTGGAGGTGCTGCGCTGAGAGGCTGGCCTGAAGGAGATAATGGTCCGTCCATGACAAAGGCATAGCCCTAACCTCCCCAACTACTGAACCACTCGCCTCAAGGCCAGAACTGAAGATCAGGTCGAGGGTATGCCCCCCCCCCACGTGGGTTGGGCAGTTGACCACTTGGGACAGATCCATGGTTGCCATGGTGGCCATGAATTCTCGCTCCGCTCCTACAAGGCTGGTGTTGGCATGGACATTGAAGTCCCCCAGGACCAAAGTCCTGGAGGAGTTCAGCACCACCTCCGAGGCTAACTCTGCTAGAGCAGCAAGGGATGCTACTGGACAGGAATACCAGCAGTACCCTAACTTGCCCCTAGCCAAATCATACACCACATGGAGGGTCTCCATACCTACAATTTCCTGGACTGGATATCTCCTAACAGGCCAGTCCTCTCTACAAATAATAGCTACACCACCTCCCCAGCTGCCTGTGCGGGACAGGTGCTGCACGGCATACCCGGCTGGAATGAGGTCTGCTAAAGTTGGTCCAGTCACCTCATCCAGCCAGGTCTCCGTAATACACGCGAGGTCCGCAGCCCCATCCAGGATCAGATCCTGGAGAATTGGGGCCTTGTTTACAATGGACCTCTCGTTTAACAGCAGCAGCCCCTCACGGGGCAGACCTTGGACCTATCTCCTCCCTCCGCCCCAGAGTGGGGATGGCACGCTGCATCTCCAACAGGCACCTAGGTCCTCTGGGGGCACGAGCCATCCATTCCCATGGACCATACCATCCACGTCCAAGAACCAGCCCTATGGCTGCTCCTCCCTCACCGTCCACCCAATCCTGGCCCCCTAAACCCGGCTGTTCGCCCAAAGGCCCCTCACCCCCCTCATTAGAAGGCACTTATGAGATATACAGGTTGCAGGACTGCATTGGTTCCAATACAGCCCTGCAAATCTCATAAGTGCCCTCTTGGAATTTGCATCTATGGCAACCCTAGCCAGACTCCGAGCCCCCCCCCGCTTCACTGCACCTCACTCCACACCAGCCCCCTCCCCCATCATGTCGCCCAGTGCACCCCCTCCCCCATTCCCCAGCTCAGAGAGCACCTCACAACACACACAATCAAGTAATTACAATTCATAATACAATTTAAACCAGGCCCCTCCAGCAGACCAGCCAGCACGCAGCCCTTTTGGGGCTCCATTGCAAGCAACCCAGGCCGCTCCAGACCAGCATTCCTAAAACGCACACCACCAAATGCCTGTCCATGCGCATAGCAGGCTGGCTTTTAACAGTTTTTAGAAGCCACTTATGAGATATTGATTCCAATGCAGCCCTGCAACCTGCATATCTCATAATTGATAATTAAATTCATAATAAATTCACAATTAATTAAATTCACAATTCATAATTAAAACATACTGATCACTGATATCCCCCCTCCTCCCAAGAGAAGTCCTCCAGCCCCCGGAAAGAGAGATAAAATGGCACCTGGTCTGGAGTTTATATATGCTCTCTGTGAGTCTCTGCAGCAGGCACCACCTTCTCACACCACGTGAGAGGAAAAGCCCGCGCTCCGAGACTCACTCTGCAATTTAAAAGTAAACCGTCTCAGTCACCAAGCACTCTCCACACACACTTTCCCCCACACCCTCCCCCGCTGTTCCACCGGCCAATCAGACTCTCACACAGAACATGGCCATGCTCCCCTGTCACCACCCCTCCCCCCCCAGGGCGGAAAGGGCTGCAGCCCATATTGCATCCCGTCGCCTGTGCTTCTGCCTCCATTGCTTCCCATGGAAGAGTGCCCCCTCTGGCTGGCACGCTGTTCAATGAAAGCGCGCTGGACGGCACCGCCCAATGCGCGTTCAGATTAACTTTGCCCCTTACAGGGCTCCATATGGCATTGGTCGGTCTCCCACGAATCCCCCCTCCCCCTCGCGTCGCACATGCAAACAGAGCAGGGAGGGGTCAGAGCGGCGCTCTATGCGCCCTTTGCGCATGCATGAGCAAGAGACCAAACTACAGGACTACAGGAACCTGGAGGTTTGGCGCAAGTCATGCTGCTTACTGCTAAACGCTGGTCAGGATACCGCCAGCGAGAAAGAGGTTCTTTAAATTTATTTAATGTTACAATTTTGGGGGCTGTAGGGGCAGTGCCCCTGGGGCTGAAGCCACCACTGAGGGGTGGAATGCTAAAGTATTATTTGATTTACTTACCCACCCACTCCTTATGGAGCGGAGGATACAGCTGAACTGCCTGATGACATGAGGCAGTGTTTGAGGAAGCCATTTGAAGGTGTAGGGGAGATGTGGGGCAACAGATGGAGAACGCACTGGCTAAAAAGCCCCGTGGGGTGCATTTACATGCACAGGAAGTAGCCACCTGCCATAGGAATCGCCGCTCACGTTGTCTTTTTAAAGGCATATTTTGGAAACCTCAATATCAGAGCTCCCAAAATGTGCCTTTAAAAAGACCCCGCGAGAGGGCAGCTACTTCTGATGCGTGTAAACATACTCTGCATGGCTTTTCAGCCAGTATGTTCTTCAACGCACTGGTTTCAACCGCTTGTGTAAAAACAGTCTAAGAGTTTCAGGTTGCTTTCACATGAGATACTAATTATGGGATTGTAATTTGCTCCCGTACTTAACTGCATGTCTGAGTGCACTTTTCCATGTTTGTATGCATTACTATGCTCTGAAATCCTAGTCTTACAGTGATGTGTGTTATTGTTGCACAAAGTTAGGACTGTAGGAATACCTGTTGGTATTACAGTTGCAGGATAGCAGGCATGGAAACCAGAAAACCAGCAGGACAGAACTGTGGTTAGTTCCTGGCTAAGTAATTTCAGATGTCTTGTTAATTTCACCTTGCTCTGCTACCAGGTTGTTAATTTCAATCCACTACTGGCTTCTGTATTTCAACCCTGCTGGGAGGTTAGTCAGGCAGCAGGCGCATGGCAGAAGGGGGAGGTTGAAAATTGCACGAATTTTGCGCTCATGGGAATGGTAGATTCTGCGATTATGTAAAATGCACAAAGACAAAAATTGCAGGAGATATATCTTGTGAGAAGGGTGCCTAGAAAATAAATTGCACAATTTTAAGATCACTCAGAGATTGTGGGTACAAGAAAATCATGGGAGAACCAGTTTGTGTGAAAGCAGCCTCAGTTGCTTGCAGCTATATTCCCTTGCAGTGCCACCTGGAATTGGAACACACACATTAAAAAGTATTTATGAACATTATCCTCTATTAATTATTTTTGAAAGTAGGCAGAGGTTCGTTAAGGTCTCCCCAGGCACAGAAAGTTGGGAATGCTGCAGCACATTATAAGCTGCTCTACTTGAGTTCTTCTCCATGCTTTTAGCATTTGTTTCTGATAAACACCGGATTTTTTCCCATTTATTTATTTATTTATTTATTTTATTTTAACTACAGTAGTACTCAGAACCAATGGTTTCAAGTTAGTATTTAATGTTCCAGTGGTCAGGTTTCAGGGGATTTGAGAATGGGCTAGTCCTGAGTTAATTAGTTTCTTGGCTTGCAAGCCAGCCTAATCATGTTTCTGAAGCAGAAGAATATACACAAATTGTCCAAATAATTATTTTCTTTGACTGAGCAAAGAAAGAACGTTATTATCTTTTTCAGGGGAAATGTAAGTGATTTAGAAGTAAATTTCGCTATATGGTGGGTTTGGTTTTTTTTAAAAAGTGGTTTTCTTAGAAGGTGGGAATAAAAAATAATTATCTCAGAAGTCATCCCCTAAAGGCTGCTGGAGTACTCTTAAGCATTAAACATGTTCCACTAACAATAGAACCATCAGAGACGGGGCTTTATAATCAGTCTGTATTTTCCAGAAGCATATGAATGGAATGAATCTAATAATTTAAAAGGATAACTGACACTGCCTAAAAATATGGAATATTAATTCTAATTATCTTCCAGGTTATATTTTATTACACATTATAAGTATCATTAATATGCTTAAAAGATCTACTATGTTAATATAATTATCAAATTCAAACACAGAAACTGAGGAGCTGCTCATCCTCAGTTAACATCAAGAAGAATTCAAAAATATGAATGAAAAATGATGATGGGGAAGGGAAACTGGGTTTCTTGTACTCAGAGATTTATTATTCTATAAAACTAAAGTTTGTATTAAAGGTTGTCAATACATCCCATCACCAGCTTGTAAAATAAATAAAATTATTCTCACAGCAAACATAGACCCCAATTGTGCAAATGTATAAACATGTATGTTAGCAATGCACATGTGATTAGCCCCATTGACTTTAATAACAAATGAGTACTCTACTAAATGCCAACGAGGCACTGCATTTTTTCAGTGTACAATTGATACTTCAACCATGTTGAAACTGTTTTTTGAAAGAAAAAAGAAAGGTAAATTAAAATTTGAATTTGCTTTAAAAACTTGAGTTTAAATCCAAAGACATTAAAGATTCTCAAACATTTCCTTCTATCAGAAGTTGAGTAGAAGCATAGGCTTTAAATAGCTACAGAGACTAATGTTGCAAGTGTCATCTGATAGAAGTTTTTAAGGGTTCTTTAAAAACTAAGGCAAATAAATACCATAAGATTTAAACTCCAAGCAAATATTATAGCAATGTATACTCAAATTTTCAAACTGTGAGTACCTAGTAGAAACTGAACACTAGTTAATATTTCAGCCATTACTGGAGCTCAAGTAAAGGAGAAGAGTACTCTTTTACATATTTAAGTTGTTCAGAATAGGAATGGCTTGAAATTCCTTCTCTAGCTGAAATTAGATTTAATTAAGATTTTGTTTTGTCGTCTTATTTTTAGAGTTCCAAACTTTTAGGATCCACATTGTAAAATTGCCCCTACCCCTGCTAATATACTACAATATTTATATTGAGAGCATTCAGTAATATCACCAAAATCCATCAGGCTTGGAGAGTCAAGGGGTGGGGTGGGGGAAGATTAAAAAGAAAAGGTACTTTAAATTTGAAGTTTTAAACTAGCAAAGTTGATTTCTTTTCCAATTTTATTTTTACTTGTTATGATCCTTCCTTCTTATCAGAACAATGCCAACAGGGTAAAAAATAATTATGTTTGGTTTAGAACTTAAATGTAAACATTTTGCATTTCCCTCATTCTGTCATTTTGTTTAAAGTTAAAATCATGGTTTCTCCTCTTTTTTTCTGTTCAACCTATAATGATTATATGCTGTATTTGCTTTGGTGAGGCGCTCTCAATGGATATATGGTGAGGTTTTTCTTCATCCCCCCCACCCCTCAGGTGAAATAGCTCAGTGCAGTTTTAGGTTGTATAGACAGATACTAGTGAGTTGTTCTTTTCTACATGTACTCTATAATGCCTTTTAGAGTTTAATCCTGAAAAGGCATTAAAAAACAGAGATTAGTAATTAAAAAAGAAAAACTATGCAGTGTGCCTACTCATTTTGTGGCTGCAGTAAGCTGAAATTGCACATAGTAGCAGGGTGCCAAACCAATTAATGACAACCTAATCGCATATTGACACCAGCAGGCAATTATTCTAGTGTGATTTCCCCCCCCCCTCCCAAATAGGATGATATTGCTTTTGTTAAAGGGTGGTGAAACGAATCATAAGAGGAAAAAAAATGCTTTTAAATGTAACTGGGTTTGTTTTTAAAAAGTCAAATGCATTCAAAAGACAAATGCCAGTCATTTGTGGAAAATAAGTACTTTTAAAGGCTGGGATGCACCAAGCTTTAGCAAATGTACTGGATCATTTTTAATTAGTCAAAATGGTAGGATTGCTACTTTGCTTCTAAAAGTTTGTACCCAAACATTTCCTCACTAGCTGTATCTCTTTTAGGATAAAATTTGTCCTAGTGTATAACTACCAATTGAGACCCACCTCTAAACTCATCAGTAGGTTTATTGATGCATAGAAACTTCCAGGAGCACTTGGCCCATCCACCCACCCTTTGGTCTGGTACTACAGGCTTTGCCGGTTGGAGCCAGGAACGAATTTTTCCTGTGGACCAGACAGATTGGCTGAGCCTTGGTCAGGTTTTTTTTTGCCTTCCTTGTATTACCGTTCCCCTTGATGTATGGGTTGTACAGTCAATGGGGCGTTTAGGAAGCGTGTTCTTTAGCATATTTCCACAGCTCGGCAGTCGCATGCCTAAATAATAAAAAAGCTCACTGGATTTGTTCAACCTGGTTAGCTAAAGGAATTGGGTTAGAGAGGTACTTCAGTGGGAGGTGAGAGATAAGGTGAGAGACTAGGGGATAAGCAACCCACAGCTCACCCAACTCTGAGGGGTGGCAAGGAATGTCCTACTGGCAGCATATATGCAATCCCTGGTTTGTACAGGAACCGTTACTCCGTCCTCTGGACCCCCTAAAGACAGGAGGGTCCGGGTTTTTCAAAAGAATAGACTGGGATCTCCATTCAGACATATTGAGCTAAGGCACTGGATTTGTTGGGGGAAGGGTTAATTTTGGTGGTGGTTGTTATTAATATTTTACCCTTCTCCCTAAAATATTTTCCACCCACACTACCAATTTTGGATTAATAAAGAGTTGTGGCTGGTTTAAACCCAAATAATGTCTCTCTTGCCTCGTGTGTGTGTGACAAATGTCAGGGGAGATGTACCATAGCACACATTTCCTAAAGGCTAGATTTTAGCCTTGACAGATGGGCAGTAAATTGTAAACTGCTTGCATTTGGTTTTGCAGGGATCAATGAAAAGAGTTAAAACCGTCAACACCTAACAGTGCTTGGAGATAATGAATGTAATATAAACCTGAGAAGAGTAACCAACACTGACTTCCCGCACAGCAGATGAAATCCACTGGGTGTCTCATTTCAAAAAGTCATCTTAATCCTATTCAGAAGTGAATACAATATGATGTGTATTAATAAAAAATACGTTTTAAAAACTTGCAGATGCTTCGTTAGGGGGAAAAAAAGTAAAAATGGTTTAAAATGCATATACTGAATGTATTCAAGACACTACGCTAAAATGATAATTGCTGTACTACTTATAGGAAAAAGGATGAATATGGCATAATAAATCAATTTAGAATTTCATACCATTATAAAAAATAACTCTGCTTAAGGATACTCCAAGGGTAAAACCCTGGCTTCATTGAAGTCAATTCTTATTGAATTTAGTAGAGCCAGGATTCACCTGTAGAATTTGCTCTTCATTTTAAAATTATGGGAACTTATAAGTAATCGTATCCTTTTATATCCTAAATTTGATTCGTCTTACTTGTTCAGCTTGTTTTATTTTAGTGTAATAGAGGGGTGTTTTTGAAGCCGTAGGCAGGGACCACGTCTATCTGGTACATAGCTGGTGCTATACAAATGCTTATAATAATAATAATTGGAACTTGTTCCTTTTTCAAAAGTATCTGTTTATAGTATAATAAAGAACTTTTTTTTTTTTAAAGGGTGTGTTAATTGGTGCTCTATATGAGCATTCTGATAAAAGTTTGGCATCTAAATTGTGTTTCATTTCAAGAGTAAAAGTAACAGCTTTATTTTTAGGTTTATAACCCACCCTTCCCAAAAGGCTCAAGGCCGAAACGTTACATACATAAAATATGTATACATATATAAAATATACAAAAATTAAACTTTTAAATATATAAGATGTATAAAAATATAAAATTCCCATTAAAATAATTTCCCACACCCTATTCCTGCCTTCTAAATGCCTGGCCAAATCAATAAGTCTTGCACTGCCTCCAAAAGATGTTCTGGCTCAGGCTTTGGTGAATCTCCAAGGGAAGAGAGTTCCATACTGTGGCCCTTTTTGCACGAGACGACTCCATCCATCTCCATGCAGTTTTGCTGCATGGAGAGGGATGGAGGCACCCATGTGAATGCCGTGGAGGTGTGCGCGCACTCCCACGCTACACCCATCTCCACCCATCGCCCATGCACGGAGCAATGGGCTCCAATGCCCTATACTCCAGGAGGTGGGTGAAGATGAGTGTGCGCCTGTGCGAACACCCACCCACTGCAGCCATGCATCCATTCCCCCTGCACACTGTGGTCCATTTAAAAACAGCCTGTGTGAAGTGGCCATCAAACCTTCCTTCCCCTTACACCTCCTAGGTGGGAGAGGCTGTTTGTCCTGCTCCTGCGCATCATCAGAAGGAGAGCAGGGACCCAGGGTCTGGGCTGCTCTTGGAAGCGGATGGATCTGTGTGGCAGGGAGTAGTAAGACCTGGTTGCCTAGCAAACCCTGGGCTTGGGTGCAAAAGGCATTCTCATGAGGCATGGCTCTCTGTGAGTTCAAACGTTTTTTCCAGCCTTCCCTGCAGCGTAAAATCGGAGGGGCTGGTTTGATGAGTGGATATCCAACCTTGCTTGTGGACTAAGGTTAGTTCCCAGTTTTAGGGGCCGGGAAGGTTTTTTCCCCCAGTTGGTGCAGGTTGGCCTTGCAACCACTGTTTTTTCACCTTTCCCGCAGTGTGGTGAACTGATTGGCTGAGTACTGAATGGGATGTTTTACCTGGGAGGTTAGTCAGTTATTCCGTATTGTCGTACTCATTGTTGGTCCAGCACACTAAAATAGTATTTGGATAAAGCTTTTGTAGATAAGACATTTCGGTAAGAGATGGGATAGAGAGGGGCAACTACTAGGACAGGTGCGGCCCCATGACTGACCCCACTTCCCAGGAGAGAGGATGGGTGGGAGGGTGCTGGCAGTTTCCATAGTTCCATACTCCCCCTCCACAGCATTACCTGCTTCTGCTGGCCCCATTAGGGGGGAGTCTTATATTCCCCCCCCCCCCCAAAATATGAGCATCTTAAGGGTGGGATGGCTGTTTTGGATTGGGTTTTGCCCCACAGTTAAGGCTGGAACCCAACTGGTATCTTGGGTGGCCCTTGGTTGTGTTAATGTGCTGGACTAGATTGCAGGGTCAGCTTGGGGTTGGGATCCCCCTTCTTCTTCTTTCATACCCCAGACTGTTTGGTTATTAATAAAGAGTGAAACCTTTGAACCCCATGCTCATATCCTTGCCTCCTTCTGTGATGCATGACAAAACACCCTTTCTGTGTGTCCTTGCCATATGGACTTGGTGCAGTGATGGAACTTGGTAGAGGGCACCTGTGCTGATCTGAGGGATCGTGATGGAACATAGGGGAGGGGGTGCACAAATCTTTGACAGAAATCAAGCAGAAAACAATAGATTGCAGTAAATTATATTCCCCAAAAGAGCAGGGGAAAACAAGTAAATGGGGGGGGGGGATGATCATGATTGCTCAGATACTACTTTACAGGAACAGATTATTTTTAATGTGTTCATTAGGTTGCAGGATGCCTTGGCAAATAACCTGCAAGGAAGAGAGTGCAACCCAAGGTATAGCAATTGGCCTATTTCCTTTTTATACGTTCCTCTAACATGGGAACGAACACTTTCTGCTTTTAGGCCGCAGGGGAGAAATAGAGAGCTTCCAGCTCTGTGACAGCAAAGGGTGTGCACTATTATATATTCCCAGCCCAGTGCTCACTCTCAATTCCAGCCCCATGGTGCCCAAGCTGAATCTGTCCACAGACCATGGCTTTGGAGCCAGTTAATTAGTGAAGTTTTGCAGCCAAACAGCATCATGAGATTGCTAACAGCAGCAGGGCACTTCATGGGGCAGAAAAGAACTGGTTGGACATAACGTGGTCCTGGAGATTACAAGCAGTATTTAACAGTTGGAGTAAGTCCTACTTCCAGGAGAAACGACTCATGTTAATGCCCCCATCTATATCTCTTTCTATATAGCTCTATCTATCGATAAATATAATTCCAGCCTGAACTATTATGTAGAAAGGCATTCAGTCTCTTTAGAGTATTAATATCTGTCAGTCTCTTTACAGGCATCTGGAGATTTATAGTGATGACAAATGAGTTTGTTAGTGAAATCATCTAGAAATATAAAATATTTGATAATACCGCTATATATTTGTATTTGTCTTAAATAGCTGTCTGTGCTTGATTGATAGGCAGATATTCTCTAATAAACAAGGTGATTTTACTTTCTAATACGCATAAATATTTTATGCTGTAAACAGGGTTTTTAAAACAAAATTATTTTTTAAAATCATTTTGAAGTTTTGAATCTGTTGTGGTCAAAAAGGCAATCAGAATGTAAGGAATTATAGAGAAAGGGATAGAAAATGAATTGGTGAATATAATAATGCTGTTCTATAAATGCGTAGTGTACGTACCTTGATTAATATGTGCAGTTCTAGTCTCCCTCATATCAAAAAGGTGATAGTACAGCTGGGAAAGGTATAGAGAAGGACAACAAAGATGATCAAAGAAATGGAATGGCTTCTGGACAAAAAGAGGTTCAGTAGGTTGGACCTCTTCTGCTTAGAGTAGAGGTCCAACCTATTGAACTGGGGAAGCATGGGGACAAGTTAGATTACCTACAAAATTATGAGCGGTGCAGGGCAAGTAAGAAAGAAGTGATTATTTAATGCTTCTTAAAATACTAGTTCTAGGGGGCACTCTATGAAATTAATCAGCCGCAATCTTAAAACCAATAAAAGAAGGTACATTTTTACTTGGTGTACTTTTAACCTGTGGAACTTGTTTCCAGAGGATGTTGTGAAAGCCAGTAGCTTAACTCTGTTCAAAAAAAGGATTGGATAAGTTCTTAGAGGAAAGGTCTGTAAATGGCTATTAGTCAAGCTGATTAGGATATGAAACCTTTGACTGTTGGGAGCTGGTAATGGAAAGCAGGAAATAGATCACTCCATATATGACCTGTTGTTTACTTCTCTCAAGTGACTGATATTGGCTAATTTTGGTGCCTGCATTCTGGGTTAGAAGGACCATTGGTCTAACCCAGTATGGCACTTATTATGTTCTTGTACAGTAGTAGTACATTTATCATTGGTTGTTTTTACATGGATTGGGGGGGGGGGGGAATGGGTGTTTTGCCATGGTGGGTGCAGGTGGGTGGGTGTCCTCTTACACGGACACCCACCCACCTCCACCCATGAAGCCTCCTCTGGTTTTCGAGAGGGCTCCATGGGTGGAGGTGGGTGTTGTGCGGGAGCGCTCACGCACCTCCACCCATCCCACTCGGTGTTCACACGGGTGAACACTGAGTGCACACCCATCACCCCATCCACCGACGGCCGTATACACGGATGCCCCCATCCTTACACCCGCCTGAACACCGAGCGCGCGCGCGTGTCCATGTAAAAACGGCCGTAGAAACTCTTCATTCTATAAAGCACCGAGGCCAAGTTTTGCTTCAGTATGCGTTCTGACCTTTACTAAGAGCTGTGTGTGCTTTTAAATCAGTTTGTCCTTGATTGTATAATTTGGCCCATCATTTTATTGTTGGAGTTGTGGCTAGAAAAATTAATGACCTTTCGAATATCAGGGCAACATTACAGAAGCAGGCATGCAGATGGATTTGTAGAAGAGGGTCAACTAAAGCTATGGAAAGATGTGAGAACTCATTTAAATCTAAGTAGGGAGAGACTGGTTTGAGTATTTAAATAGGGGAGGTGAAAAAAAGTGCCACCTCAGTGCTTGATCCACAGAGTAGAAATGACTCTGTAACAGCCCAGCTTTGTAATGTGTATTCATTGCTCAAGATGAAAAGGATCATGTCTTTAGGTCTAAAGGTTGGAACTGAAATTATTATTCAGAGTGAATGTCAATTATTATTTTTTTAAAAAGAAATTTTGAATTCATAATTTTAAAGTGTGTTTGTGCAATTTGCAGTTTTCATATTTATGTGTTCATCATTTGGTATTCAGTATTAATTTTTTCAATATTAGATAATTTATTAATTTATTACATCAATACTTTGTCAATTTTTGTCCTTGGTGGTACTATTTTGTATTTATTATTTATGTATTCAGGTGTTGCTTTTTAAAAAAATGCAAAATATTATTCTCCAAATGGTACAAAAATGTAACTGTATTATAGTACAGTTGCTAGCACTTTCCCCTAATAATTCAAAGTCTGTGTTTGGAATTTGAAATCCTAGTGGAGGTAGACTCAAATCTCAATTAAGGAAGGTTCACATAGTGAGGCAGTAGTTCATTTGGAAATTTTGATTTTTCTCTAACTAGAAATCAGGGTATACTGACTGAACTGGTTGGATTTTACTTTAACAATGAACTGTCATTGCACAGTTTCCCCCCTTCCACAAAAGACACAGTACATACTTCTCTTCTGGACAGCAGCATTTCTCCATGAATATGTTTGTAAAAAGCAGATTTAAGTGCAAAAGTATGAAAGAAGGTTCATGTTCCCTTTTTGTTCCCTTTGTAGACTCCACAACTAAATTTTCTTTGAGGATTGAAGTCAGAGAAATCTCAAGCTGCAACCTTTTCCAAATTCGAGCTGAATATAGTAAGCAAATGTATAGGGGCTGTGGAGAGGCAAACATGCTGGCTAAGTGCCAGGGAAGTACTGGAAATTGCCATAAAAATGCTGTAAAACTGAAGTAAAACTATTGTAAAATTCCCCCAAAGTGAAGGAAAGTCCCAGAAAGTGACTAAAAGTCATGGAAAGTGATGGAAATGGTGAAAAGCCCTTGAAAATGATGAAAATGACAATAAAAATGGCAGAAATGCAGAAGTACCGAGCTAATGGACACTGACAGCACTCCTGAAAGGTTGTTGTTTCTGTTCTGAGTGGGAACACTTGCTCTCATCTCAGTCCTACCTGGAAACTGCAACACATATCCAGCTCAGAGCTGGTCTGCTTTCTGACTCTCACCTTAGCTACTTGCTTGGAGAGCCTATAGTGAGCCCTTCCCACCTGCACAGGCCACTACTGTTTCAGACCTGCAGTCTCTAGCGCTGCAGCCAAGCCCAATCCACGCAGGGAGAAATGGTGAGTCCTTGGCAGCCTCACACCCCCCACCCCCAAACCAGCAACTCGTCCCCCAAGCCAGTGAGTCTCCTAAACCATTCCCATTTCCCTTCCTCAACTCAACAACCTCCCTCATTTCCCCATTCCCCTTTCACCAAACCAATGACCCCTTTTCTAAACCAGTGAACCCCCTGAACCAGACCCATGCCCCATTCCCCACCAAGCCAGTGACACGCCTGAGCCAGACCTATGCCCCATTTCCCATCCCCAAGCCAGTGACTCCTCTTGAGCCTGACCCATGTCCCTTTCCCACATCCCCAAATCAGGACCCTCCCCCAATGAGCTAGCTCTGTGTCCCATTCCACCCTGGAGGAACCAAGCTAACAACCTGTACACGAAGCCAGCCATATTCTTCTCCTCCTTCCCTCAAACCATTGCTCCCTTTTAAATTGGTAACAGACTTTGCAGCAGTTTTAACTATATTTTCCTTCATTTATAGGCCTGTCAGATTGGCAGAGCCTTGCTGTACTTCTATGCCAAAATAGCCCATATGCAGGGACTTGTGTTCACTATGTTTTACAGTACACATTGGCAGGAATGGGGAAAATACAGTGAACACGGATAAAGATACAAATAAAAAGAGATACAAATAGTTGACCCTGTGCACAGCCCTAATATACATAGACAACATTTTATTAGCAACCCTTTTAATAGCAAGCTTTTATTCCAAGCTCAGTCTATAACATGGGTGGACAAACTGTGGCTTGGAAGCTGCATGTGTCTCTTGGGCTGTTCATATGCAGTTCTCAGCCAAGCTAGTCCTGGGCCCTGCACTGCCTTAATGGGTTCTGTGTCTTATTTCATTGCACACGAGCCTCAGAAACTGAATCACAGTAGCTCCTGAGAATCTCAGCAGCCAGGATCACAAAGTGGCAGCTCTTCCAGCCAGTCACAAAGCAGGGGAGGCATGTCTATATGTCTTGTGGCCATTACGAATATCAACATTTTCTTATGCAGCTGTTGCCCACTCCTGGCATATAATGCAGTCCCAAATTTTGGGAAGGCAAATGCTCTAGCTTTCCAAGCCCATGTATTGTACCGGCATTATCGGATACCGGAAGATCCGGTTTTCCCACCCCTATTGAACGCCATAATAGAGAAATAAGTTACAACTTCTGTCTGGTTGCAGCCCCACTTGTGTCTGTTTTTGACTGACCTGGAGTTTGCTCCAGCCCGTGGTCCGTCAGCCCCGCATTGTCCAATGCTTTAGGCTGGTGCCTGCAACTCTAGGGTGTTGCCCAGGGCAATGGATGGCCAAAAGCGGAGCTACAGAATGGATCCTCTGAGTAGAAGGGCTGTAGCTCCGTCTTGAGCCCATACCCTGGGTTTGGCCGGCCCGCTTTGCAGGTGGTTCTCCAGGATGTTTTGGAGCACTTGAAGAGGTGCTGGCACGGAGCAGGCAGCACCTGCTATCACATCTGGCAGAGTGCCTTTAGATAGATGAGCCACCAGCCTAGTGGTGAAGCAGACTGGGGGCAGCCTATTTGTCTAAAAGCACCCAATGTCTGTATAGCCCACCCCCCCTTAATTACTTCAGATCCTGCAAGCTGATTTCAGCAAAATATGAAGTCTCCTTGGGTCAGAAGGCCCAGAGATAAGTAGGTCCCCTAAGTTTTATAAAAATAGATGCATCAGGAGGAAAGAGATCACTGCTCTTCAATCCTCCAAAATTCCATTGATGTATATTGAGGATTCCCAACATCAGTATTAACCAAATTTGGCATAGAGGTGCAGGTAAGTAAGGCTCTACAATTTGATATGTTTTTCTGCAAGTTAGAATGAGAAAAGGGAGACCGCTGGATTTGTTTGAAATATAACTTGTTTTTCGTGAGTTATTTATAAATAAAGTCTTAGTTAATATATGTTTTTATTATTCAGTTATCAAGCCAAGCAGTCATAAAACAAAATCCTTGAAGAGCATACTTCAATGGCTTGAGTATTTGCTTCATGGAACTACTCATTTAATATTGGAAACAAATGGGTTAAAGTCTACATTTAAAATCTGGCTTTTAGTTTCCAGCAAGTTCTGCCAAAATCCATTCCACTGGAACATTAGGAAGGAAATAAACTTTTAAACATAATTTAAGACCGGAAACATCTTTTATGGATGTATTTTGTAGCATGCCTTTTATACAAATGACAATCTTTATTATTACAAAAATGAAATGTTTTTCAAATACATGTACAGGATAAAATAGCAAATTGCTAGGATAAAATGTCTGGAATCTCGTTCTCTGCCTTTTGCTTTTCTGGTTCTTGGCCTTTCGTATTTTTAGTAACCAGTTCAGATACCAATGGCTCAATTCTGTAAAAACTTTTATCAGTGTGCAAGTCAGCATGAGCCTTGGAAAACCATTTATGGGCTTTTGCAACAATGAAAAAGGCTTATGCAGCAGTGTGCAGAGCTCAACATTTTTATTGTAGCTCATCCCTACAAGTATCTTCTCGTATTCGGGGGTTCCTTATGAGGAAAATAGAATGTGGTGCAGGGAGCTGTAATTTAAAAAGTAGGTTACTATTCTTTACAGGGAGTATCTTATTGAAATTACTAAATATAATTGTTACTGTAGGCCCATATTCTGACCGCCATTTACATACTGAATAATGCTTACTCTCTGTATTGACAGTTTTTATCCTAAGAGTAAATTAAACAGACAAAACAGGCACAGGTGTGAAAAGTCCAGTTAAATATATTGATGGTATACAATTTGGGAGTGTTCTATGAACAAGTTACCTCAGGGTGCTTTACCCTGCCGGAATTTTCCCTGAGTTATTCTGCTCTGGTTTATACCATTTTCATCTTCTGTGGTTATTTACCTTGGTATCACTTTTAATTCATTCACAAAGTTAGTACATTATTTGAATTTGTTGCCATGATTGACGGGAACATATACTAGGGTACAATTCCATGGATCTCCATAAAATACATTGTGTTGTTTTTGTTTATAACTGTCCACAGAATGGAGATCAGCACAGAGGTAGGCCAAATCATCATAACCATCCAGATCATGATTAGTTTTTAGTTCAGGCTGTGCCACCAGTATATCAGTAGAATTATTATTATTTATTATTAGTAAGCATTTATATAGCACCAGCAATGTGTACCTGGCACCTTACAAAGTAATTGAATAGACATGGTTCCTGTCCTAGGGCTTACAATCTGAGAGATTTGGGGACGGGGGGGAAGACGAAGGAAGGGGAACAGAGGGAGCGACAAGGGGTGTAACATTCATGAAGATGCGAGGTTCCAGATCCACACGCTTGGCTTGGTTACATTGAGAATGATGGCTGGTTGGTCCATGTGGTGAGGATATGAGTACACAGACCTCAGGTAACAGATTGTACTGGATGGAGGGTATCAGCAGGAATTCGGTGAGGGGAGCGAGGAGTCGGGGAGGGCAGAGCGGAAGAGGTGGGTCTTGAGAAGGGATTTGAAGGTACAAAGGGAGGGGGCGAGGTGGATGTGGACAGGGAGGGAGTTCCAGGCATGGGGGGCAGCTAGAGAGAAGAGACAGGCGGTTAGGGGATCAGGGGAGGCGTGGGAGTGCGAGAGAGGGGACAAAGGAGGAACAGAGTTCACAGAGGGAAATTAGCGCAGATAGGTAGAGGGGAGCAAGGTTGTGAAGCGTTTTATAGGTGAAGACTAGCTGACATCAACACATATCAGCTCATCTTATTTCTCAGATTTAAAATGGAGTCACTGGATTCAGGTATATATCAATAGCTGAGCAAAGTGGTGATATCCTTAAACAACCAGAGGGAGTGCATATATCCTTTTCTTCCTTGGCTGCCCTGAGTTTTAATCAATAACGGAAGCACAGTTATTTTCTTTCTAGATTGTAATTTTTTGTACTTCTTTATTTGGAAAATCTGGCACCTGAGAACATTTTTACCAAGTTTCATAATCAATCATATCTCATTAGCAGGAAGATTCTTTGCTGCCCCAAAGACAAATATTAGGATTAGAAAATTGCCTACTTAGAAGGAAAAGTCATTGTGATGAAATTTTGAAAAAATGTGATTGGGGTCTGTGTGTGCTTTTAGACAAGCAGCCACCTCCCATACATTATATATGTTTTAGGGAACCCATAGGGCTCCACTGCAGTCCTGCAACATGTATAGGTGGGTGGATAGAGGGTGGGGAGGTGCTTGTCTTAAAGCACCCTGGGATGCATGACAGCCCAGACCGACTGCAAGATCCTGCAGGACCAGTTCCACAACAGATTTAGTCAGTTCTCTGACTGTTCTCCATGTCTGTGGGGAAAGGTTTTCTCTTTTACTTCATGGTACTTGCTGTTCTTTTCACTGTGCAATATACCCGTCACTGGCACAAATCTTACTTACTGTTGGGGAATTAGCTCCTGGTGAGGATAGTCCTGCCATGGGCCTCTGCCTATGGTGCTGTGGCCTCTGCCTGAGTATCTTCTAACGTAGTCTGAGGTCTCCTTTCTGAGCAGTGACAATTCAGGGTCCTGGGCAGCTGGGACATCTCCCTCAAGATTCCCCTAGTCCAGGGCCTACTTTTATTTCAGGCCTTCGGCTTGGTCCTGGTGCCTTGAGGATCCGTTGCCTCTAGACTCCTAGGGATCTCCTTCCTAGCACCCTAGCAGATGACCCCTCTATATAGGGCCTGGAGGTGGGGCATCCTCCTTGTCGCAATTCTCCCCATCTCCACATTTGGTTTTTGAGGCCTACTCTTGTTTCAGGCCTTTGGGCACCCATGGTCCTCCTTGGGGTTTTGAGATCTTTTCTACTTCACACCTTCTGCCTCAGGCCCCCTCACCTTAATGAAATTTTATTTTGTGGTCCTGAGGCCTACTCATCTTTCAGGCTTTCAGCCATCAGGTCCTACACCCTCCCGCCCCATTCTCTTATTAGGGATCCTGACCTACTCCCATTTCAGTCAGCTCCACATCTAGGGTCCCACTGCCCTGGGTAATTCCCTTTGCTTTGCACCTCCTTGGCCAGCCTGCTGGCTCTCTTGATGGTCTTGCCTTTGTCATGTAGCCCCAGGACTAAGCTGGCTATTGTCACTTGCTCCCCTCCAGGATTGCTGGCCTTCCACCCTGGACCCACACCCCTGGTCAAGCCCTCAGAGTATGCAGGTGGAACTTGCTGGCCTCATCATTGGGCTTGATTCAGGCCCCACCTTGAGCCTTGCTGGTCTACTGTACACCCCCTAGTCTCAGTGGGCCAGCTCTTTCACCTGTGGCCCCCTCCTAATCCCAGGCACAAGGGTTTGCCCCACCTTGACTAGGGACCTCATAGGCCACTTGCTGTCCCTAGCAGCTCCGGAGGTTCTTAAGGACTTTCTTGAAACCCTTGTCCATCCTTGGGCAGGATCAGGGTTCCTGCCTACGTCCCCAGCAGGGTGGCTCCAGCCATTTTTGGAGCACCTCACCCTGCTGTCGCCAAGCTAACACTCCTTTGTGGTTGGACTAGCTCCCTTCTCTATCCCCATCCAGGTGATGTGAGCCACCCACTCTGGTCACATGATCTCCCTATTCCCTGGGCTCCCTGTTAACTCTTTCAGGGCCTAGCCCTAGGTGAGCAAGTGAAGCACTATGATGCCGTACTTGCTGCATGCTCAACTACTTGCCCACAGTGCTTCAACACCGAGTTGAAAAAATGAATTTTGAGTTACTAAACTTTTTAAATACAATAGCAAAATTTATTACATGAATGCATCATAACTCTGACAGTTACATAATATGCAGACATGATTCTGGGTATTTTCAGACGTTACGAGATCACGCTCAACCACAGTCCATTCCCTGTGCTGGGGAATGGTCCCGTAACGTCTGTTGGGGAACCGGAAGTCCCCCCCACCCCCATCTGTTTACCACGCTCAATCCCCACTGGGAATCACATTCACCACGCGATCGGCTGATTGCGTGGTGAAGGTGATTCCCGGTGGGGATGAAGGGGCCCGTCACGTCTGGATGGGGATCACGGCCTGGAATCCCCACCGGGATTCCAGCCCGTGGTCATTTTGGGTGGGTGCTGCGGCTGCATTGGCTGCGGCGCCCGCCCGTCTCCCCACAGGGCGGGAGGCGAGGGAGCGTGGAGGGGGCAGGGCTGTGCGGCCGCACGTTACGCGGCCCCACCCCCTCCCCGATTCCCCGTCAGGATCCCCCGGCACGTCTGTTGGCCATGCCGGAGTGATCCCGGTGGGGAATCTCAGGGTTGTTTCCGTGACAGGGCGAAGCCGCCCCGTCACGTCTGAAAACACCCTCTGCTTAATGAAGTCCTTTGCTTTCCCTGTCAAAAGTTTGCCCCTGAGAGAAAATGACGTAAAAGGCTTAGAGGATATTGTAAGGGCTGAGTGTGGCATGGTAATTGTCCAGCTCTTCTCTGAAGAGTTTATTATTGATAGGATCATCTGTCCTCCATAGATTGTGGACCCTCAAACACTTAGCACATGAAATAGTCCCAGGAAAATCAAGTAAACTGTTTGTTGGTCTAAAATTAAACGTATACGTGAACGTTTGCATGATTTTGGGGCAAAGACAATATCACGTTAAAAGTATTTAAAAATAACTCATGTTTAAGCTTATAGCATGGTAAGCAAGCTGCGGGAGCCTCGCCCTTTAAAGAGAGGTAGTACCAGCGAACGTCAGTGCCAGCTGGGCTAGCACAGGTGCTGTGGTGCCACAGCTGGGCTAGCCCTGAGGCAAGGCTAACGGAAGGGCTGAAGGGGTCAGCTGGACTGGACGTGGCCTGGCCAGCCCAGAGCTGAACAGACTGAGCTGGGAGCTCAGTGGGGAAGACTAGAAGAAGCAGGAGCTTAGCAGGAGCTCTATTTAAACCCTAAGCAGCCCAGTAGTGGGGCTGGACATGAGGGAGGCTGGAGGCAGGGAAGGCAGGGCTCTGCCTGGAGAGAGAATATTGCTACTTGGCTTGTAGGAGGGACAGTGCCTGACCAGGGAGGCCTGAGTTCACGCTCAGTTACAGGAGTGACCCCCCCCACCCCCCAGGGGGTATGCATGGGGCTACCTGGCTAAAGGAGCAACGGTGTCTGACCAGAGGGAGAGCCCTTTAGAACTGGATGAGAGAACTGAATGAATAAAGGACTTTGGCTGGCCTGTGTGGCTGGCCTCAGTTGGGCACGGATCCTTATGCTGCTTACCCTGGGTCCTGCACGCCCCTGTTACAGATACTTGAGTATTTTGAGTTATTTATGTATGGGGGGGGGGGGGGGGAGCATATGGAAAATATGCAGTGTGAAAAACACCAGTTCCCCCAGTTCCTATAGTTTAAAAACAGCACAGAAGACTTTTCTGGACTGACAAAGCAAAATTCATCTTTCGACTTGATTGCACACAAAATTTGGGATACAAATGGTAATTTGTTCAGAACTCCTTAGCAGTTTTAATAATAAAACTGCCTCCTGAACTATAGCTATGATGATGCCTGGTAAAGTTGGGAAGTGGTTAAGTATTCCATCTCACAAACCCCATTGCTGACTTATGCTGCTGAGTAAAAAGGTGGGGAAGAAGTAGAGAAATACTTTGAGTTATGAGAAAAATGTCAGCCTTAAATCCTAGTGTCCTTTTTTGCTGGGTCATAAATCTTTACAGGATTCTGTGCATATCTCTTATGGCCATGTTTAGAAGAACAGTGGAGTAAGTACTTTGACTCAATCAAAATAACCACTCCAGTTTGGTACCGCTCACACTGCAGCAGCAAACAGAAGTAGTTACTTTGCAGTCTCCCCCATAATGCTCATGACAAACAATGTTATCCTTCTCTTTTTACTTTGAAATAAAATGTCCACACTAGTTTCTTCAAAGTAAAAAGTGAAGAGGAAATATGCACTCTTCTTTTCTCAGGAGTACATACTTCTCTTCCTACTCCTGAATAATTTTGGGTTAGAGCTCCTGATGCATGAACACTTCAGGAGAACAAGTGATTTAAGCTTAATTACTGAGAAGTATTTGTTTGGTGGAATGCAGCAGCTAAACCCCTCTCTTTATTCTGTCTTCTAGACCAGATAATCAATTGCTCATGTGGGTGACTGTGCAACAAGTACAAATAATGCCAGGGTGGGTGCTCTTGCATAGTGGAATATCCCAGAGATTCCTATCCTTTTTCAGCTTAGACACACCTGTGCTTCAACAAGGTTTTCAGGGTAGTTACGTCCTTACATACCAATAAACACCAGATAGGCATAGCCTACATGCAAGAAGGGTTTTCAGTGCTGTCTACAAATTGTCTAAGACAAAAGGAAGCTGATATTAACTGGACTATTAAATTGTCCATTGCACATATAATATTAAACACCATTTGATTTAATATCTCTTAACAGCTGTGGCTTGGGCTAGAAAGGAAATGTTTTGCTGAGCAATTGCACTATACCTACATTTTCAGGGTACAAATGCTGCGGCACCTGCTGGCAATTACCCCTTCGCCTACCCCTCCTTCACCCAAACACAAGGGGTGGTGGCGAAGGGCAATTTGTCACGCTCCCCCTTTAAAGGGATGAGCACGACTGAGGAGAGGCCGCTGCAAAGCAGTAGTGCTTGTGGCCACCGGTCAGGGTCGCTTGTGCAATCACCTGGCAGCAGTGGGAAACTTTGGAGCCTGGCTGAGGTTGCTAGGCAACCCAGCCAAGGGGTGTGAGGGAAGTCTCATGTGCGAGGCGGAGCCCAGCAGTCAGCCGGTCCCAAGCTCCAGCACAGCAAGCGCAGGGAGCCGCTGAGCAGCACCCACCCACCACATAATTTTAACACTGTGAGCATTCAGCAGGTCGCCTCTTGGGCTGGAAAGGAATTTTTATAGGAAACTCCTGATTGGCTTAGGAATTCCTGGTTTTCACCTTCCCCACAGTGCTGTTTGATTGGATTGATTTAGCCTCAGTTATAACTTGCTGCACTCTTACGGGGGTCCAGTAGATTAGCACTCAGGTTACATCCCTGGGAGGAGTAAACCTGAGGGTACCGATGAGGCTATGCGGCCTCTGGCCTTCTCCACCCTAATCCTTGCTCTGGTTCCTTTGGGGACATATTCGTCCTCCCATCACCCTCGATGTGAGTTCTGGGATGGAGGGGCAGGCATAGTGGATTAAGTGTTAGGAGCGTGTATCTGAGTGTGCCTCAGGATCCTTACCCCAAAACTTGTAAGTAATGTTTAATGCCTTTCTTCTACTGGACCCAAAATTGCCTGGGGCAATTCCACACCCAGATTATGGAATTTGAATAAAGAGTGTGGCCATTAAACTCAATGATGGTGTCCATGTCTCATTCCGGGATGCTCTGACAACTTGCGGAGGCGCCCCAGTGTGCCCTAACATGCTGGCTGGGAATCATTGGTGTGTCCTCAACTGTGTGGGCAACAGCATCCTTTGACGGACGTTGTTTAGAACTTGTTTGCTTTCATAATCAAATGTAGCTTGGCCAGGAAAAAAATGCAGAGAAATTAAAAAGTGACTTTTGTTTGTTTCATTTTCTTTTTTCATCTACATGCTCTCATCTTAGAAAAGGAAGGGGACAGAGAACAAAAGAAGGTATAAAACTAACACTCCCATCTTTACATTGGGACAAGTGGGGTTTACCATCTGCATATGAGGTTATAATCCCGACTGATATTTGATTGGACCGTAGAATTCTATTCAGCCTCAAAAGGGAGGGTTATACAGGCACAATACTTGGGGATCACTCGGCTAAAAGAAGGCAGTAAGGAATAAAAGGAATCCAGAGAGATGAAAGAAAACACAAATGTAACCAAACCAACTAACCCCCTCAAGGTATCAAACAGAACTCAAATTCAGATTTCAAGAGAGAAGTTAATATATATTTTAAAAGTTGGAGATTATTTTTTATGCTAGAGAATGTGTGAGGGCTTCTTTTTGCAACAAATCTTGTTTGTCAGGATATTTAATTGTATTAATAAATGAGTAGATGTTATAAATAACTCCCACACACCTTCATATGTTTGAATCTCTATCAATTTTCTCCCATTTTGAAAAAGAGGGGAAACCTCTCTACCCATAAAGAAATCAAACACTTTGTGGAAGAATGTAAGCGTCTCTGCTATTTCCCCAAGAGACCACAATGAAATCAAAGAAGTCTAAAACCTAGCATACTTGGTTTTACATATGAGTTTTTACCAAGCTGATGATGCATTAGGAATGCATGAATTAAGTAGCGATTGATTATGCCTAATTTGCATATTGCACTCTTCTATGCCCATTCTGAACAGCTCTGCAGTTGAATTGATGCTATTATGTTAAATAATCTGTAGAAATCTTGTTTGTGCCATGATAGCCATATTAAGTGCATCCTCTACTAGCTATCTGCAACCGAAGTTTTGCCATTTAAATCATACTCTTATTGGCCTAAAAAATAACAGCTGCTCTGTTGTAATCACTGGTAATTTACCATGATTTTAGATACTTATAACATTAAGTAGGAAGCAACACTCAACCTTCTGTATAGGATCTTTTTGAGTATTTCATTAGTTTCTTCCAGTTGGAGATTTTCAGATCAGATTAGATGACAGATATTTTGAGTGATAGTACTCCTTTGTAGGTGGTAAATCTGAAAACTGTCCCAAATCAATGTGATTCTAAAAGTGGTTTTAGAGTAGATTGATAAATTAAACAGTAACAAGTTGCCAGGACTGGATGATATTCATTTGAGAGTTCTGATGGAACTCAAATGTGAAAAATTGCAGAAGTTCTATTGGTTATTTGTAACCCATTTAAAATTTGTCTCCATCCCTGAGGACTGAAGGGTAGCAAATTTAATGGCAATTTTTAAAAAGGGCCCCATGACCTGTGCATGACTCTGAAAACTACAAACTGGTGAGACTGACATTTGTCAGGCAAATTGGTGGAGACTGTTATAAAGAATAGAATTACTGGGAATGTTGATTAACATGATGTAATGGGGAAGAGCCAACATGGTTTTTGCAAAGGGAAGTTATGCCCCACCAATCTACTGGAGTCTTTTGAGGGTATGAACAAGCATGTGGATAAGGGTGATCTGGTCCATATATTTGTATCTGTGCTTTTTGAATGTGTTTGACAAGATCTCTCAAGAAACTCTTGAGAAAACTAAGCAGTCATAGGATAAAGGAGTGGACTGGTAACCAACTAAAGGATAGGAAACAAGGGGTAGGATTAAATGATCAGTTGTTCACAATGGAGAAAAGTAAACAGTAGGTTACCTGGGTTCTGTACTGGGACTGGTGGTGTTTAACATAATCATTAATAATATAGAAAATGAAATAAAGGACAAGGTGACAAAATTTTCATACAACACAATTATTCAAGATAGTTAAGACTGAGGTGGACTGTGAAGATTTACCAGAAGGCCTTGCATGACTGTTGGACAATCAAATGGCAGATGAAATTCAGTGTTGATAAATGCAAAGTGATGCACACAGAGGAAAAATAAACCTAACCTTACATACACAATACTGGCTTCTAAATTAAGTGTTACCACTCAGAAAAAGGATCTTGGAGTCATTGTGGGCAGTTCATTGAAAACATCAGCTCTCAACATGTGCCAGCAATAAAAAGAAACCAAACAAAACATTAGGAATCATTTGAAAAGGAATAGAAAATAAAACGTAGAATATCGCATTGCTGTGTCATAAATCTATGATATGACGCATCTTGGATATTATATGCAGTTCTGGTCATCCCATCTCAGGAAAGATATAGTAGAACTGGAAAAGTTAGAGAGAGGCAACAATAATGATTTAAGGATACGGAACAGCTTCCATAAAAGATGTTCGATAGGTTAAGGCTCTTCAGTTTGGAGAAGAGATGGTGGTGAGAGGGGATATGATAGACGTTTACAAAATCACGAGTGGGGTACTAGTAAATGTGGAGCAACTGTTTATCCTGTCAATCAACACTAGAACTAGTGGACAGGACACTATGAAACTAACTGGTAGTAGATTTAAAACAAACAAAAGAATGTACTTAGTCAAACAACATATAATTAACATTTGAAATGTACTGTCTGTCAGAGGATATTGTTAAGTCCAATAGCATAGATGGGGTTAAAAAAGGATTGGATATGTTTTTGGAGGTTAGGTCCATAAGTGGCTCTAAGTCAAGTTGGTATGGGGATGTAATCTTTGGATCAAAACAGACTGACGGTGGCCCGTTGTGGCTTGGGCCATCTGTTTTCCTGCTGGCCATCTACTGCCACAGGGTGGGTAGGTGACTGATGCGGAATGCATCCACAGGAAGATCCCAGGTGTTCATTCCGGGCCAAGGGCCATAGTGGGCCAGCGTGGGTTATAGCAGGCCAACGCGTCTGTTTGGTCTTGCTATCCCAGCCATGGGGCGGGGGCCACCATGGCTGGTTTCTATGACTTTCTGTCTGTCAGGGGCCGGGGGCATGGCGGCAGCGGCAACTGACTGGGCCCAGACCCCGACAAGCGCTCCCTCACTCACTGGAGAAATCCAAGCCGCTTCCCGCAGACCCGCCAGTTGGGGCAAACCCGCCATCATGTGCTGTTGCCAGGGCAACCCCCGACAGCAGCACAACAACGGAGCCACTTCCATCCATCTCACAGGAAGTGAAGTCAGCCCCAGCCCCTGTGCGTCGCTCCGCACGCATCCAGGCACGTCGAGGGGCGGAGCCTGGCCTATAACTACCGGCACTGCTATACAGACAGTGCCGGTAATCAGAGATTGAGAAGCTGGTCCCCCAAAGCTAAGTGTGAAACTGGGGATTATTGATTGTTGTTCCTTGCTATTGTTCTGTGTGTTTCGTTGAGCCTTTCTGTGTTCTCTTGTCCCTTGTCCTCGCTTACCTCCTCCCCCTCCTTCATTCTCCCTTCCCTTGCCTTGTTTGGGGTATCACCCTTTCTGATTTGGATGACAATTTGTTGATAACATGAACAACTGCCATTTTATCGCACCAAAACAGGACTCTCCGGTTGGAGAAATTCTTTTCCCACAATCTCACGGCCACTACTATAGGGAAGAATTCAAAAATGTCAGATTCCTCGTTATTCCCGCCTCTTCCCAATCTGCTGGCCCATGGGGCTGCACACCATTTCCCCCTAAAGTAAACCCCAAAACCATGCCTGCCTGCTGCATCAGAGTGTATCTGTAGCTCAGATTCCAGCAGGAGCCGTTGCCGCCAGAAACTGACCCCATTGTAGTCTTGTAAAAACACGTCCCATATAGCCAAATCCTTCTGCATCTCCTTCGTCACTCTGATGTGATGATGCAGGGGACGGTCGTTTCCAATATGTGCATACAGGCGGGACATGAATGCTCTCCCTGGGGCAATGACTCGGCCAGCGAAGTTCAGACTACTTGTGAGTGACTGCAGCTGCCGGACCGTCACCTTAGTTGCTAATTGAAAAACTGCTATCGTGCTCTTGAGAGCCTGCAGCTTGTCCTCTGGTAGGCATGAGAGGGATCGCACCGTGTCCAGTTCTATGCCTAAATATATTACTTTAGTTGTCGGGCCTTACGTTTTCTCTGGTGCCAACGGCACACCTAACTCCCTGGCCACTTCCTGGAATGTGCTCAGCAGTTGACTGCATTCTACAGTAGTGGTGGGACCCCGGGCCCATTACCGGCTACCGGATTTACCGGTTACCGGTTCTACGAAAACCGGATTCCCGGATTAAATCCGGTATGCCGGTACCGGATTTATTTCATTGGTTTCAATGGGGCGCTGTGTCCCCATTGAAACCAATGAAATA